>CM076583.1:1241322109-1241537618 GCA_034641835.2 Pinus albicaulis | reverse complement strand
CTTATGCAATCCACTCCTACTATCCTGCCTGGGAGGCATCTTGTTCTGGATGCTCTCTGCAAAACAAAACTGCCTCAAAAAGGTTTTCAAGAATGTTTTCTCAAACAAAATATGTCTTCCTTTTCATCACTGTTTGATCAAGGTAAATTTTCCTCAAATGTTGTGTGAAATGTTTTCTTTGATATATGTCTTTTCTCCTCTCAGAACACTGCTCTTTCCCCTTTGTATGCCAATCAAAAGTAAATTTAATAATAAGCACACAGTCAACTAAAATGTATACACACAGTCAAAGGGTCACTGTGTTTAGGTAAGGCCACAGGGCTCTTGGTGTTTTGAGGACAACAAGACAACCTTGTATTTAGACAAAGGAAAAAAACTCCTCCCAAACAAAACACCCTCCTTGTTTTCATTGTTTTCTCACACAGTCTTTGACAAACACCTCCAAATGGCAATAACAGCTTCACACACTAAATATTGTTTATGGTCAAAGAGGCAGTCCTAAATTTTCTCTTTACCACACCGAGGAAAACTTTTAAATTCCAAAACACTTGTAGAATGATTACTGCTGCTTTGAAATCAGGCCCACTGTCTCACTTTTCAAACCTTGTCTTTCTCCCTTTAAACACTGCCTCCTCCTAACAAGTTTCCACCATACACTGGGCTGACAGAGGTTTACTTTGCCCTATCACAGTTAGGGTACTTCCCACAATTTGTCAAAAAACTTAAAACATCATTTATTTTGTCTTGCAGGTAGTGTGATGTTCTTAGCACTATTTTTCGGGCAGTTTTAGGCTTTTGGAAGTTGAATAAACCTTCCACCACTCTCCCACTGTGACAGACTTTGTCAATAAATTTTAACAAAACTTTGAATTTCCTAGCAAGACCTTCACTTTTTCACCATCATTTAGTTTTTGAAAAGCACAGCTTTGATCACCCTTTAGAATTTTGAAAATACCAAGGAGGTGCACAAAAATACCTCGAAGCTCGATGGCAGACGTTGTTTGAGGGGTTCGAGCAGCTTCAAGAATTGTTTGAGGTGTTTTGAGCATTTAAAATGTGTGCGGCACGTTCAACCGAGAGAACGCCGCACAATAGAACGGTTGTCGGGTCACTGTCGAGCGGTCGTGACCGGCGCCTACAGGCGTGCCGTGCGCCGCGCAGCAGTGCAATCCTTTGGAAATATTTCTCCTGAACGCGCCGCGCAGCATAAAAAGCCCGAAAACTCTAGTTTTTGCCTGAAACTTATTCTTCGGTCTCATGGATATCCAAAGGGGAGTACTTGCCTTGTGTTTTGAGAAATTTAAAAAGGCTTGCAACGGTCCCTTTACTCCCTTTGAACGTGAATAGGTCAATCACCCTTGAGTTTGAATTGTGAAGGTTTTGAAAACTTATTTCTTTAAAACTATTGCCTTTGTTCATTTGAAAAGAAAACAAAATGATTTTGAACGTGTTATAAAGGGCCCACATTTCGAATAGCATTGGTAAAAAGGTCTGTGTATTATATCTGGCCAGTTTTGGTAGATATGCCTCTTTTCCTCTTATAATAAAATCATTCCAAGGGTCAAACTCTTTTCATTGTGTTTACATATTTGAAAAGGAAACTCTGCCACTTCTAACCCTTTAATGACACCTTCAAAATGGGAAATCTGCTCAAAACATATCAATGAGTGGCGAAGCCTCTTTTTCCATTTTGCAAGGAGATGACTTATCTCTTTAAACTTGGTTGACATTTTCTGCTTCTAGGTGTTTTTTAAGCTCCTCTTCTCACTGTGGGTGCCAAAAACTTAGTTGCATTCACTCATGCTTTACCATTCTCTGTTCATCAAAAGGGGACTTCTTTTAAACCTCTCCTTTTACTCAAAATGCAACAGTAAGGTACCTTTGACCCTTTTCATAAGGAAAATGCCTTCATTTGTAATAGTGGCATGCCTTATTGGCTTTGAGAGTTTTTCCAGAATCTGAAACACATTCCATAATCCTTCTTGCATATTTATGGACATATGTGCTTAGTTGCAGTGCCTTTTTGGGAAAACTAAACTCAAACTTCCTTTGTCTATTATGATGAGTTTTTTGAAAGAAATTTTTTATGAACAGGAAGAACATGACCTTTTGAAAAACAAGTATCATTCTTTGGCCTATGTCATGAGCCATCTCTTAACCATCGCTAAAGTTTTCTATTTAGGCTCAGACTGTATCTTTGAAAGAAACTTTGATAAGAGACAAGATCAACCTCTCGGGGTTATTATGAGTACCCTCGCTTCCTTCCTTTGTTTTTGACATCATTTCTCTTCTCAGAAGCCTTCAACTGTCCCCTAATGTTCTTACAATTTGTCTCTCAGTCAGTGAAAACCCTAAAGTCAATTACTGCTCTGGCCCTCTGCTTATAGATGAAGGAGGCCTACTTTGACAAATGATTGGTTTCTTTTCAACCTCTGTCTTAACCAAGTAAATAATGTTTGATGAACATATTGATAGTGGTTTCCTTTATTCATGATGGCAGAAGCTAGTTAGAGACTAAGACTGTTGGACTCCTTTGACCATGTGCTTCATAATATTTCTCCATTGATGATCAACTCATTAGCTTCATATTGTAACTCAATAATAAGGGAGCTTATGCAAACAATATTTGAAAAGCACCACTGCTTGGCCTCTGCCTTAAATCATCATTTTCATGCAGAAACCTTCAGTTTTTGTCTCACTGTACCCAAAAAATGTCCTTTAGTCAGTGCAGATTCTTAACGTCAAACTTTATCCATTGGCCCTCTGCTTGTAGATGAAGGAGGTGCTCTCAGTCTTCAAACCCTCTGCTTATAGATGAAGGAGGTTTTTCAGTTATGCCATATCATTAGCCTTTAACAATGTTATTTTTCCTTTCACTGTCTTTTCATGCTTGGACTGTGATCGCAGGAGCTTAATGAAACAATTCTCTACTCTGTAGCTGCATCCCAAGCTCAAAATCACATTGAGAGGTAGTTGTCTTCTCATGTGGAACCAAATAATGTCTCTTGGGAATGCTGGTATACTTCTGTTCTTGAAAGATCCATTAAAACACTGTAAAACCACCTAAAATCAGTTTGACCTATGGTACATGTATAGCTGAGACTTGAGGGTTTATTAGTGGTGCGACCTAGGGTTGTAACAAGCTTATTGCCAATGGGGAAGATTCATTATAGTGGTTTTGTAATGAGACAGGACCTCTTTAGCTTGGGATAGTTTTTATCGGGAGAAATACCTAAAAGCGCCACTACCTAACTAAGGGGAAGCGCTTTGCAGACGGACTTGGTTGTTTCTTTGGGCGGTCGGAAAACTAGTCTTTGGAGCTGATAGGATTTGATAATGAGGTTTCATCTCGTCATGGGCGGACTGAAAGGTAAGAGGGAAAAAAATTATATGGGTGTTTTCCCAGCTGGAAAATTTGACAAATTTTTAGATCGGCTGTTGGAAAACTTGGATGTTACAACTAGTCATCACCAAGTGAAAAATACTGATGACTAACATATTACACCCTCTTTTAGTTATTTATGTCTCTGAGTCCTACAAAAAGGTTCAACAATTATCATTTGCACATTGGGCCCATTATTCTCTTGCCACTTGACGATCAATTGGGGAAATTATCCCTGATATGATCTAATGATTTGAAAAATATAGAAGTGCAATAGGGATTGGTGGAATCCCAAGCTAAGTGTCCCTACTACCCACAATTGGAACAGACAATGATGATTCATCCCCAACCAAATCCACCTCTTCCTATACCTAGTACTCCAGGTCCTCTACCCATCATACCTCATCCATGACCTTATTTATTATATTCTCCACCTTGATTATATATAGATTAGTTGCATATAGTTGACACAAATTCCATTCCCTCGGGCCCTCTCACTCAGAATGAGTCAAACATGAACTCCTGCATCAACCCCAATGTGTAACAGTGGTGGATGTCATGCCCCACTAATTTACAGATGTCACGGAATATAGTACAGACTATGGCCTCATATTTTTGCATCATCAGGAAGCTAAATGGTATATGGCCCCATACCTAGTAGATATCTCACCACATTCCTCTACTTTGTGCAAGCGGGTTCGTTGTTCCAGTTTCCATATATACAGTCAACAATTTACATTCTTCCTATGGTAACCCTATGCTCGACATATGGTGCACCATACTTCCTCTCGATTTTCCTTCCCCTTGGTTAGGTCTTGAATTTTAGAAGCTAACACAACCAACCGGGACAACACCTATGCCATACCAATGTTATCCTTGTTTCCTACTATCAAGGCCTTTAACTTCAATGCCATCTCTAGAGATTCCAACTGCATACATATCTACTATTGTATCAATGGTCTTTTTATATGTGGTAGCAATCCTGCAATAAACCATTCCTTATGTTGCATATCTGGGATCTTGAATGTCAACCTATCCTTCAATACTTTAAACCATTGGTCTACATCCCACACCGACTCTCATGGAATATCATTGATTTCCTTTGGCTTTGTAATAAATTGGGACTCATACATTGACTTTTGGAACTCCCTGATCAGTTCCTACTTAATCTCCACCAATGTCTTGTTCTATCCTATTGGAGTGGCACTCTTGAACTTGATGTACCACGTCAACGCGCGGTCGCTAAATGTTGCTTCCAGTTGTACAATATTTTTGGCCTCATCTTAGACTTGCTTATTTTCCTAAACGACCTCACATGCAAATGAATGTTGTTCTGGTTCCTTGGTCCTATCACCATGAAATATGTGGATCCTTAAATCTAAGCACTCCAAAGTATTATGTGCGATACTTCTTGATGAAGTAATCCCTCCTGCACTTTTTTTACTACTAGAAAACTATGTTCTTGACTACACACCACTGTGAGTTTGGATACCTTGTGTCACCCCCCCTACAACTAGGCCAATCTCATTACTGCTACTATTTCCTCCTCCCTAGCTATAATTACCTTCTACACTAGTCATATCAGTGTGTTGAGTGCTTACCTCTTGGTCTGTATATGTGCGTAGGGTTGTGGGCTTGACACTAGCTATGGTATGATTATGTGGTTCGAGTTATGAATTTTCCATATTGCATGGACTCGGTTTTTTCCTCTTTACTTCCTCCATTCATGGTGTGCCAAACTACGTCCCTTCATAGCTCTAGTCACTAACACTACTATGTGCCCTACGATGGCCTATCCTAGCCCCTCCCTCTGGGCTCCTTCTTTTACTAGGCATCGACACTAACCGACCTCCTCCCACATCACCTCGTGAGTAACTCCTCCCATTCCTCAAGGTTCCATCCACAAAGCCTTCTTACTCCATCATCTCCCTTTTCCTTCTTATCTGTAGTTCTGGCCCACTGTTAACCTCCACCACAATCCTTCTTCCTCTTCTCCTTCTCTACCCCTTAGATTATCGCCCATGTATCCCCCACTTCCTCGTCCACATGGTTGTCTTAGTTTCTCATGGTGTCAAAATCTAGGGGAAACACGACGCGGTCAGAAAACATCATATTTATCAACATCAGTATTGACCTTATAATTTTTCCTCTTGGTCCCTTTAGAAATTTATGCTCTGCTATAGTATAGGACAATTCGCTTCTAATAAAAAATCAACAATATATCCTTCCAAAGCACTTTTGAGTCGGAAATCAATATCATAAGATGTCTTATTACTCACCACTTGAAGTTAACCAATCTCCTATGGTGTCCATCTTCTTGGTCCATCATGACGATAAGTAGGATTATTGTATTTAAGGTGCTAGATCCACTTGGTCAGGATATTTAGAAATTATACAAAGAAAACCTTATGGAAATCTATGTACATATGATATGTAAGATGGGAAATTACTGAGAGGGGGGGTGAATCAGTAATTTACTATTTTTTTCCTTTGCTCAACTAGTTTTTCCATGTTCATGTTTTATTGAATTTATTTTTCAGGAGTCATGAAGAGAGTTTTCAGATTGTTTATAAAGAGTTAAATATCATTCACATAACAATCATAATAATAACACAATGTCACAAGATATGAGTGGAAACCCCGACAGGAGAAAACCACAAATATTAGGCTGAAAGTGATGTGAAGGTAGGTTGCTACTCGTTATTACATCATATTTTTGTAGGCTCCTACCCACAAGAGGCTACTACCTCCAAGGAAGCTCCAATTCCCACAAATGTTTTGTAGGCTACAACCCACAGGAGGCTCCTACCTCAATAGGGAACAACATGTTCCTCTTTGAACTACAATGTACAAGAGGACATAAATTTCTCAATTAGAACATCAAGCTTCAGATGCTAGTTACCTCATAGACCATTATGTTATCAACCTCGTTGTTGAATTGCTTATCCTCTTCCATTTTCTCTTCCTCTTCTCCTACCGTCCATCAATGTCTTCATACAGAAACTCTCATTTTCATCCTTAGAAATAACCAAACAAATTCTTCTCTATGTTGTTCCTTTTGTAAGCAAGCCTCTTTGGTTGTTTGCCTTCCTTGCAGAATATGAAGTGACGTGTTGTCTCTTGGGCTTACAAAAGAAAATGTTCTCTTACATTATGTTCAGATTTGAAAATATTTGTAATAGAAAAAGATATTGTAACATTTCAATCAGAAATGATGACAAGTGACACATCAGACTTGTATTGCCTACATTTTATCTTTAATGAAATATATATATTTCAACTTTGTCTTAATATATTATGTCCTTATTGAAAATTTTCTAGCCTTCATATTGATTAGCATATCCTTTTCACTTCACGTCACTTTTAGCATTTTGTAAAATAAAACTCAACATATATTAACATAATTTCAGTTAATGACATCAATGCCAATATTTCCAACAATCTCCCCCTTTGGCATTGATGGCAATCCTTTTTTTCTTCCCATTTCATTCTGAGAAATGTCTTCCTTCCTCTAATTAATTTACCTCCCCCTTTGACATCAACGGCGAGGGGGCTACACATTTTTCTGTGTAGTTTCCATTATTGCATTAACACTTCCTAATGCACAATGAACATTATTGCTCTCTAAGTTCTGAATAATCATTGTTCATTTTGTCATTTTGTTATTGAATGAATGCCACTTCTTATGGCTTGTTGGGGCTCCTCCAGTTTGAATGATTGTTGCTTGAAGATTAATACTGCTTCAAAAATGGATGATGCTCCATTGACAACATTATATAAGAGAAGTGGAGATGATGGATGTGATATATATATTCTGCTCCAAATCCACTCTAGAATCATTGCAAAAACTATACAAACCATCGTTGTAAGAACACTTTTAAAATAATGCAATCACATGTATATAAACAATAAACATGAGCATAGATATTTTTCTTGATGTTTGGATTGCCCTCATATTGGAAGAGAATTGATATATCAATATCAAACTAATATGATTTGAATATGCCTGTGATACAATTCTAGAAAAATGCTCCTTGTTGGCTTCTTGCTTAGAGTAAAAAAAAGGTAATATTACACAATTAAAAAAAACCCTTGATACAAATGAGGTTGTGAAGAAACCATTACTGCAAGGTCCAAAAAAATGTCCAAGTGACTCTTTCTGCCAAACTATATTGTACTGTAAAATATGAGGTCCTTATGACTACATTTTAGGCATATGACACTCCTTGTTGCCAACTCAATCGAGCTATTTTTTATTGTAAAATGAAGGCTCCCATATATATGATGTTAATTGTTTTCATCCCTCCACCATCAATCCCTTCTTGACATAAGAATTGAGACATATATTGCGAATTCTGACATCATAGTTTAAGCCAGCATATTCCCATTCTTTGAAGATGTTTGCTAAATTTCTACATGTGATCCAAACTTTATCAGCCATGGGATTACACTGTATTTATTCTAATATATTTTCCACTCCATCAATATCAGATAAAGCAACACAAATTCCCATCCCAATGCTATAGGTGAATTTGTCTTGTGAGATATTGTTTGCTTTTTCCAGAATTAGCACTGTCCTGTATGCTACCAAAAAAAATGAAACAATGATTGTAATTGAAACTTGAATTGCATGCACCCTAAGGATCAAACTTCAAAGAATTCTTCACATTCAAAATAGATGAATTTGTCCTACTTCGGATGTATATCCATATAATGACTTGAAGAAGAGGCAAGACCGCAAAGCCATCGACAGAATCTTGAGATCCTCAGTAAACTTTTAAAAAGAGAACAATTCTTCTTTCAAATTCATTAAAGCTGTAGTATTAAATTCCAACAACAAAAAAATTATATAGCCGACTAATTTAATAATTTCACACGCAATGCCAAAGTCCGAAACATGTTGGAACTTTGCGGAACAAATATGAGAGAAATATTTCCCTTGCTTCATGAAACCTGATACCACATGACTGCAATGCAAAATATTGCATTGAATAATGAATGATTGCACAAGCAATGTCTTTGAAATTCACGAATAGATTTTTTCTAAGATTTTTGTTCATCTCCTGAGGTCGAGAGTTCACCCCACCAGTTCATCTCCTATGGACAACAGTTCATCTCCAACGTCAAACGCTGATGGATTTGAAAAAAGGGGACAAAAAATGATTTACAGTCCTTTCATCAACAAATGTGCCCATCGATCCCGAATGCGGTTGCTTCCAGCTATTGATGGGACGCACGTCCCCCAACACCTCCTGAGGCTATCCGTTGGAGCTGGCCACATGGCCTCTCACACTCGACTTAATGGTGGCATTCATTCCGCCACCCTACACTGCATTAACAGCTCTTTCTCGAACCATCTTCGCAGCAAGCTTTCAATTCATCTTTCTTTGGATCTTGTGATGGCTCAGGCTAATCCTCATGGTGTTTGTCCTATCTGCTCTGCAACCTCGCTTCTCTGCGCCTCCTGCCCAGCCGACTGCGCGAAGCCTAGTGCTAGAACGCAGACTGGCTGGAGGTGTGAGCTCTTATGTTGCTTAGAAACAGTTCCGGAATTTCACCACTCGCATAGCCTGCTCTATTGCTCTAGCTCTCTCCGAAATTCTCCTGGCCCTCCGCTGCCACTCCTTCTCTGCCCGCTTCATCCACCTCTCTTCCCTGCCATGCCTCATCTGCGCCATCGTATGCGATGCCAGCGAGGTTCCAGTTGTGGTCGGGCTTCTCGATCTCAGATCTCTCCCTCCGCTGATTCATCTTTTGATGAGCTTTCTTGTGATCATGTTTTGGACTTCGGGAACAGCAGGGGCACGCCTTGCTACCCTGGCTCCGCTCCTCCCTCTGTGTGCCATCCGCCTCCCTTTGCTTCTTCCCCTACGCCCCATCTCCATTCCTCTACTTATCCCTCCGCTCCCCAGCCAACTTTCCTTACCTTCCTTCGCCAAACTTCCCAGCATGCAGAATTCACTTTTGAATGCAAATTTGATAAACCGGTCCTCCGAGCCCATGTTACTATCACGGTTAGTGAGGAATCGGCTAGTTTGGATTCCCCTCCACCTGCGCCTCCCGATCCTTCTACTGTTCCTCATGGTCCCACTAGGCCTAGTACTGCCGAAGTTTGTCTAGCCAAGGAGGCCTTGGCCCAGTTATACTCTGCCCCCAGCGTCTCTATGCATGTCCAGAGTGTGGAGGATATGAGAAAAAGAAAAGGTCCCACTCCAGTTGCGGAATACGGATGTGGCGATGAGTTCGGGTGCAGAATCATTGAAGAACCGCCATCTCCAATCAATGAACAGTATTCAAAGGCAGCCCTTGAGGTTTTTGTCCTTCAACCACAATATCTCCAAGTTATTTTATGTTCTCTTGTTTTCTCCTCCTACGCTTGTAGTGAGGCATGCTATAGGTTTTTGTTTTTTTGTTGAACAATCTGACTGTACAGCCGGTTTCCCCATTGTGGGCGGCAGTCTAAACTCTCAATCTGAAATGGACTGGTTTCCCCACGGTGGGCAGTCCAAACTATGGTTTTATTGGCAGTCAGGCCCTGTGCTCAGGCTTCCTCAGCTGAGACAGAGGCAGTTTTGTACCATTACATTATAAATTAATAGATTTAGTGTTACTGAGAAAAAAAAAAAAAAATGTACCCATAGACAAATGCGGATTGTGCAAATCAGTTATGGTGAAAAATTCCAACATGGCCTTAGTTTTTGGAATTTTTTCTTTCTTGGAGGTTTCATCATTTTTTTCTCTTTATTATCTTAACTTCTCGTATATTCCAAATTACGCTACTTGCTCTATGGTGTACTTTACGAAACAATAATGAAAAATGCATGTGCGTGGAGGGAAGAAAGAAGGATTTATCTATAGCGAAGAGACTTGTGATTTCTCCCCGCATTTATTCCGCTACAAACATTTGGCTTCTCAGAGGAATCCTACCTCGTAGGCCGTTTTTCACTAATGTATAGGATCAAAAATATGTGTTAGATGAATTCATGACTGTGAGTTCCATTATAATCAAATACTTCGACATCATTGCAATGCTAAATAATATCTCCTCTATTTCTTACGATGAACACCAATAGTCAGAATGGTGAGCAAATTTCAGATGAAGGCACTCACTATTATACCAATTAGTGTCTGAACATTGATGAATACTCTAAATGCTACAGCTGTTAGTTTTATGAGGAAGACATATCATTCCTTCATTACCCATAAAGGGGATGTGGAGGATATCTTGTGCTTGGAAAAATTGGATATATGTCCAACTTGACCACTAACAACTCGAAGAACTTGTCCTCGTGGATTTGGATTTAGTGCAACATCAAATATAGAGTGGTTGCGATAAACCTTTCTTGATGGTTTTAACTTGACAGACGATGTTATCTTCAACCCATATAACGATCATATGGTTGCATGTTCGTTTCATGTCAGTTACTCCATGCTTTATGCTCCATGCATTACGCTCCGATTCCTCATCAAATTGTTACTCCATGCGTTATAATCCATGAGTTACAATCCATGTGTCACTCCATGCGTTACACTGCGTAGTGCTCCACTCTAAGACCTGGGCAGCACTTTGTCGTACCTTCTACCTGCTCCATGCATTAAGCTACACCATTCTGAGACCCGGGAAACACTATGTCATAACTGCTACCTGCTCCATGCATTACGTTGTGCAACACTCCACTATGAGACATGGGCAGCGCTCTATCATACCACTTGTTACCTACTCCATGCGTTACGTTGCGCACCGCTCCACTCTGAGACCTAGGCGACACTCTGTCATACCTGCTACCTGCTCCATGCCTTAAGCTACACCATTCTGAGACCTAGGCAGCACCACCATATAAGCGCTGCTCAACCATATAAATGCTGCTCACCCATTGCACGTTCGCTAATTTCTAGTTTTTCTCCCTAGTTCTTTTTCTCACATGTTATTGTGAGCGCCCCTCTTATGAGTGATGAGGCTCCCCTTTTTTATTCTTATTTGTGATGCTACCTTTTCACTAGAGGGTGCTAATACATCTCTTTGATATCGAGGCTCTGTTGCTTCAACCAGTAAAATTTTTGTAGAGTGACGCTGCTTGATTCTCTGTCACAGTAGATTGTATGTAGATTGTATGTGCTTGATAGAGCTTTTTTTTATAAAAAAAAATTGAACTTGTTTTCATTTAGATGCAGAGACGATGATCACTCACATACATACATACATACATATATATATATATATATATTTGATGAATATAATTTGCAGAGAGTGACTTGATAGATGCATCAATAGCTTAAAAAAAAATCCCATAGTGACGCTGAAGGATTTGAAAAAAAAAATCCTAGTGATGCACAAAAATCACCTCATTAACTTATTTCCACTGTGTTTCCTTAATCTTATTTGTTGTAGTCATCACATGAGTGATCCATTGTGGCATTTTGCACTTGATCATTTTATGAGATAAAAAAAAAAATTGCCCCTTTTTAACTTGATGGTGGCATACATTGTTGAAGGTTTTTTTTTCTTTTCCCGAATTTGAAAGTACGATTGTAGCTTGATCATAGTTTCATATCTTCTTCCAATATACTTCCATAGTGGCCTCTTTGTTTCTGGTTTCAGGTATAATTGAGTAGAAGATAATTTTCTTCTCTTCTTGAAGAAGGGATTTTCTTTCGCTTCCATGAGAGTATATTCGAATAGACCTCAGTTATTCACACAGCATTAATCATTTATTTCATGTATATAGATCAATGAATTTCATGTAGTCAATCTTAGATTGAAGAATTTTGGGAGAACTTTAACAATGCTAGTACTTCTTCGTCTATTAAGTTTATTTACATGTTTTCATGTAGGATATGTACATCAAACAAAAACTGCATAATAAATCAGTGCACCTGATAGATGTTACTTTTTATTGTGACAAAGAAGGCTTGATTTCATACTCTTATTATGTCTTTGATTATTATGCTTCTAATTTATGATAAATTTGTAAGCAAGTAGTTTCTCTTCTTTGCTTTGCTTCTTTTTGCTCCTGTAGTCTCTCCCTTAGCTAGTGCACTCAACTCCCCCTACATTCCCTATTTTATTTTTATTTATTTATTTTTTTAAATTCTACCTTCAAGGTCATATTAATGAGCATCATCTATAGACACTATCCCGAGCTTGTTTCTCAGGTATTCGAATGGTTCTCTAACAAGCGGTTTTGTAAATATGTCCGCTATTTGTTCCTTTGTGGGGATGTATTCCATCTTTACTACCTTCTCAGCTACTTGTTCTCTGAGAAAGTGGTATTTATAGGGATTTTATTGGTCTTCGACGTGTTATTGCACTTGTATTTTCGCATCTGATAGGAATAGGCTCACTGAAGTTTATTTTCATGTCTTGAAGTGTTTCTTTCATCCACAGCACCTGTGTGCAACAAGCTACAGCTACTATGTATTCAGCTTCAGTTGTGGATAGGGAGACTAATGTTTGTTTCTTGCTTAACCATGCCACAAGACTCTCTCCCATATAGTACGCATCACCACTTGTGCTTTTCTTGTCATCCACACAACTGGCCCAATCCGCATTTGTATATGATGTCAGTGTAAAATATTTACCTCTTGGATACCATAGTCCATAATTTGTAGTTCCTTGTAGGTATCTAAATATCCTCTTGGTTGCTAATAGGTGATTTTTTTAGGTGATGATTGATATCTTGCCACTAGTCTGGTTGTGAACATTATGTCTAGTCTAGAAGTTGTCAGATATAACAAACTTCCTATCATAGACCTGTACAGTTTTTTATCTACATCTAGCGACCAATCATCTACACATAGCTTGCATCCAGTAGTCATGGGGGTTGACACTGGTTTACATTCTTCCATTTGGAACCTTTTTAACATATCTCTCAAGTATTTTTCTTTGGAAATAAACATGCCTTTGACCTTCTGTATGATTTGAAGCCCTAGGTAGAAGGTAAGTTCTCCAATCATTGACATCTTGAACTCCGACTTCATCTCTTCAGAAAATCATTTTACAAAATCCTTTTTATTGCTGCTAAACATGATTTCATATACAGATATAATCATGATTAATAATTCATCTTCATTAGCATTTATGTATAAATTACTATCAACTCCTCCCTTCTTGAACCCTTGTTTCTTAAGGTACTTTTACAACCTAGAATACCATGCTCGTGGTGCTTGTTTAAGACCATACAAATATTTATTTAACCTACAAACATAGTTGAGCTTATTTGATAACAAAAAACCTTCAGGTTGTTCCATGTAAACTTCCTCCTCTAGGTCACCATTTAGGAAAGCAAACTTCACGTCCATTTGACACACCTTGAAATCATTGTAGCATGCGAAAGCCAAAAAAAATCTTGATTTCTTCCATTATCGTGACTGGTGCAAAAGTTTCTTTATAATCAAGACCTTCTATTTGTGAATACCCCTTACATACTTGTCTGGATTTATTTCTAATTACTTGACCATGTTCATTCATCATATTCTTGAATACCCATTTTGTGCCAATGGCATTATTTCCAACAGGTCTTGGTGTTAGGTCCCAAGTTTTCTTTTTCTCAATTTTGTCTAACTCTTCGTTCATAGCATTGATCCAATTTTTTGTCTTTACTTGCCTCATAAAATTTCTTTGGCTCTATTTGTGACAACATAGCTAGATGAACTTCCTCATGATTTTTTGCTAGTTGTCTTCTTGTTTGAAGTCCACTTTTGTCTCCAATAATTTGTTTTTCCGGATGATTCTTTTGAGTGTATCTTGAGGGCCCTTTTGAGTGCAACTCTGTATCTTCTGATGTTTCATCTTGCTCTTCACTATCTTGGTTGTCACAATGATGATGATCTAGAGGGCTAACAAAATTTGTGCTTTCAGTTTTATCTTATGTTTCCTCATCAAATCTTACATCGATGCATTCCAAAATCTTATGCAACCTCTTTTTATAGCACTTGTATCTGTAATATTCCTAAATTAGCATGCAACTAATAGGAATATTATTTTTTCTCTTAAAATCTATTTAGATGAATAAATGGGCAAGGAGGCTCATAAGTTGCTTAAGTAGGAATAAAATCCCTCATAATGTGAAAAGGGATCATGTAATAGCGAGATCAAGCATCCACATGTGTGAATAGGGCCTAAAATGTGGGGACAAAGTCAAGTTTTACCAAGTCAACAACATTATTATATGAGGAGTGGATCCTAAATAAAGACAGCTTAATGTGAATGAAGATCAATCTAGACACCTTAAGTGTGAAAGGAGACAAGGCATGAAGATCCAGTCAAGGTTGATTCATTCAAGATTGATCCAGTCAAGATTGACCAAATCAAACAACGCTGTAAAAATATGAGAAAGGCACAAGGAGACAACGTAATTTTGGAGGAGGAGCCTTTGCATGGAAGCTACCTCATAATTGGGTGGGACCCTTGGTGAGGAAGCTCATCAACTATATAATAGAGGGGATGGAAACCATATGGAGCAGGATTGAAGATTATATTTTATATGTGGTTTGTTTATACTTCTTGCATTCTTTGGCTGTTTAGCTAAGTTTGTTGCACTGTTTAGTGCAAGGGTTTTCTCATGCAGGAATTCCCTACCCTTTCTTCAAGATCTTGTTTAAGAAATCTAAGAGGAGCTTTCTAAGCTGCATTTTCCACTATATGGTGTTAGGCCAAGCATTTAACTTCAACAAAAATGCATTCGCTTCCAGAAACTGCGTTATTTATTAAGGTGTGGTAGTCGGAGGGGTCAAAACCCCACTTTTATGAGCTAGTTTCCCAAGAGGAGGATCAGCCTTTTCCCGGAAAGCTAGTAGGAGAGTCTACAGCCATTTATTTGCATGTTCATCCATTTTTATGTAGAGCTTCAGCTATACAATGTGATTTAGCCATATATCTACAACAACTATTTCTTGTATATCATTTCTGTCAAGAAACCCTTGCTGGGTCATCTTGGATCTATGTAAAAGGAGACTAGATCTCTATTTTTATGCCTCATTGAGTAATCTAATAGAAGATCTGATTTGTATCTCCATTTTCTGAGTATAACCCTCCAATAACTACGCTGTCTATTTATGCAGTAATTTCTGTGTGTTGCAGTCTTGGGGTTTCATCATTTTTAAGCTGTTTTGAGCCTGGGAGGCCTTTTTAACTAAGAAAAGGACATTTACTTATGATTTCCTTTCAGATGTGTTTGATATAATGTTATATCTAATGGATTCATGGGCTGCATTTTTTTGTTGATGCTTATATTTCTGAAAAATGTGTTTTCTGTGCAAGTATTGATGTATCTCCAATTTTGGGATATTATAAGATATTCCCATTGTTGTTGATTTTCCCTATTGTGGGGATATTATAGGATCCTTTAATTTTTTATGAGTACCTTAAAGTATTCCTTCATAAGATCTAGCATCATACTTTGCTAATTTTTCATCGTTATTTTTGATAAAGCATTTACTACCAAAAACCCTGAAATTCCTAATTGATGCTAGTTTCCCGTGCCATAGTTCATATGGTGTCTTGTCAAAGTTTGGTCTAAGATGTGCCTTGTTGAGGATATGTACTGTTGTATGTACTGCCTCTACCCAATAGGTTTGAGAGATGTTTCTTTATTGCATCATAGCTCTGGCTATTTGCTGCATAGACTTGTTTTACGTCTCTGCAAATCCATTCTATTGAGGTCTATCTACAATAGTGTACTATTGTTTTATCCCAAATTCATTACATAGGTACAAAAACTCATATGATTTGAGTTCACCTCCTCTATCTAATCTGATGCACTTTATTTTACATCTTGTTTGGTTTTTTGCCAGCGCCTCGAATATTTTGAACTTTTCGAATGCTTCAGACTTGTATCTGAGAAATGCCACCAATGTCAAACTAGAATAGTCATCGATTATCAACATGAAATATTTTCATCCTCCTGGTGCATCTGTTCTCGAATGTCTACATAGATCCATGTGAACTAGTTGTAGAGGCTTACTACTTGACAATTGGTCCTTAACTTTAAACAATGTTCGAGTTTGTTTTCCCATTTGGTAGGACCTACATATAGTATTTTGGGGCTTCTTTATTGTTGGTGGGTCTCTAATTTCTTTATTCTTGCTGAGTTTGATGATTTGATGAAAATTGATATGTCCCAATATTCTATGCCATAGCAAAGATTCATCAAGCTTGCTGATGTAGCATCCTTCACTCTCATCTTTCATGATATATACATTACTCTATGTTTGAAACCCCTTAACCAAATTTTTTCTTGTAGTGATTGACCTGACTTCAAAATATTGAGCTCTGAAGAGGACCTCACAAACTTTGTCACACATTTGACTTACACTTAGCAAATTTTGTTTTAGACCATCTATAAACAATAAATCTTGAGCCTTTCCTCTTCCATTATTCAGACTGGTTGTTCCTTTTCCTTTAATTTTCTCTGCTTTATCATTACCGAATGTTACATTACCAGATATCTTTTCATACAAGGTTACAAAACTTCATAAGTCTCCAGTCATATGTCTAGAGTAGCCACTATCCACATACCCTTGAATGTTTTGATCTTGAGAAATAGAACTATATCACACTTATTAATATTCTTTCTCCATTGCATGCATCTGTTTTTTCTATAGTTATTTTGAGATGAAGATTTATTGTCCCTAAGATAACATTCGTATGACCTGTTTCCAGTATTGTGACGATAAAAACATCTGATAGAGTTATGGGGAGGAGTATATGCATGTGTGAATCCATTATGATCCTTAATTATTTTTGAATTCCCAAAATCAAATATTTTTACACAAGCTCTACAGTTCGTGGCTTTATGTCCAAATTTCTTACAGCAGTAACAGTACCCGTAGAAGAAATATATGTATCTGGTAGAGGGTGATGTTTGGGTATATAACCATCTAGATATTTGAAAATTATTTCTTCTGAAGAAACATGATCTATGCTTGTTTGTTGTTTGATTGTTCACTCTGTTTGTCTCCTGTTTTTTCACAGTATTCTTTCTTTGTAGTTGTTCATTTGATTTTGAAGAGTTGCCCAAATTTTTGTTCTCAGCTTGATCAGAATTATCATTGTCTCCTATGACAAATTTTACAAAAGTGATTTCCTTATTATCTGACTTACTAGATTCTCCTTCATAGCCTATCCTAGCCTTTACAAGTGGATATCTTTGAGCATTTAATATTTTGTTCAACTGTTCATAACCTTTTATCTGTTGAATGTTCTTAGTTAATTTAGTTTGAGCCTTCTCTAATTTCTTCCTCGGACTTACCACCTCTTCTTCCAATCTTTGACACTCTTGTTTTTTCTCTTTTATTTGTTGCATCATAATATCTTCCACCTTCTTTTCCTCTTCAGGTTCAACTTTCAACTAATAATGTCTTCTGAATTTGATTCTTCTTTTACATATTTCAGAAGAATCTATTTCTATTTTCTATTCTTGAATTTAAGCCTTTCAATTTCACTTAGGGCACTAACTAACTCCCCCTCAAAATCTACCTCACCTTCTTCTTCATATTCTAAAAGTTATTTTTCATGCTCTTCTGAGTCCATCAAAATGAATTCATAGGTTCCATCATCACTAGAGGATTCGTTCGAGCTTTCAGATGCACTGCTATCTTGTTGAGCATAATTTTTTTTCTATTAAATCTTTTCTCTTTCTATATATTATTGAATTTGTTTTTCTCTTTCCCTTTTGGCTTATTTTTTGCTTTCTTATAGGGAAATTTTGAGGCATAATGCCCCACTCTTCCACAATTAAATCACTTAAATGGAAGTTTCCCTTTGTACTTACCTGTGCCTTTATTAAATCTTCTAAAGAAATTTGATTCTTCTTCATCAGAACCTGAGCATGGAAATTCCTTTTCTTCTATAAACTTGTCTACCTTGAAGGTTGCCTCCTTGATTTTTGACTTCCCTTTTAGAATTCTCATCTCATATGCTGTCAAGGTCCTAAGTAATTGGTCCTTGGTCAATCGTTCGAAGTCTGTTGTTTCTTCTATGGATGAAACCTTAGGATTAAATTTATATGGTAATGATCTCAATATTTTATGGACTATTACACTTTCTTTGATTATTTCCACTAGACCTATCATGATGTTCGAAAATTCAACAAATCTTAAGAAGAATTTAGCTATCTCTTCCTCTTCATTTATTTTTAAGGTCTCAAGTTGTGTTTTATATGCTTGCAACTTAGCCATATTTACCCTTTTATCTCCCTCATGAATATTTTCTAATTAATCCCAAATTTTCTTGGTTGTTTGACAATGAACTACTTTGATAAATTCTGACTCACATAGACCACTCAAAAGTGAATTCATTTATTTGCATTTGCTATGAAATCTCTGTCACTGGTCCCTTCCTTTGGTTCTTCATATTGTACCATCACTGCAGCCTAGACTTTTATTCCAAGGGACATTAATTAGGTCTTCATTCTCACTTTCTAGAAAGAATAGTTTATGCCAGTAAATAATGGGGATTTATTCGTTGATCATCCTTCTAGACTAGCCATTTTGGTAACTTATGACCTCCTTCTAGTTGTTATACTGTTATTGAAGGAACTTGGCTCCGATACCTATTGATATGTAAGATGGGAAGTCACTGAGAAGGGGATAAATTAGTAATTTAATATTCTTTTCCTTTGCTTATCTTTCTTTATTATTCAACTAATTTTTCCATGTTCATGTTATATTGAATTCATTTTGCAGGTGTCATGAAGAGAGTTTTCAGATTTCTTATCAACAGTTAAACATCATTCACATAGCAGTCATAATAAGCACCCAAGGACGCAAGATATGACTAGAAACCCCGAAGGGAGAAAACCACGAATATTAGGCTAAAAGTCATGTGAAGGCAGGTTTCTACTCCTTATTACATCATATTTTTGTAGGGTCCTACCTACAAGAGGCTACTACCTCCAAGGAAGCTCTAACTCCCACAAATTTTCTATAGGCTACAACCCACAGGAGGCTCCTACCTCAACAGGGAACAACATGTTCCTCTTCGAACTACAACATACATGAGGACATAAATTTCTCAATTAGAACATCAAGCTTTAGATTCTAGTTACCTCATAGACCATTCTACTATCAACTTCATTGTTGAATTGCTTATCCTCTTCAATTTTCTCTTCCTCTTCTGCTACTGTCCATCATTGTCTTCGTACAGAAACTCTCCTTTTAATCCTTAGAAAGAACCAATTTTTTTTTTTCTATGTTGTACCTTTTGTAAGCAAGCCTCTTTGGTTGTTTGTCTTCCTTGTAGAATATGAAGTGACACATTGTCTCTTGGGTTTCCAAAATAAAATTTTTCTCTTACTTTATGTTCAGATTTGAAAGTATTTGTAATAGAAAAAGATATTTGTAACATTTCAATCAGAAATGATGACAAGTGACACATCAGACTTGTATTGTCTACATTTTTTGTTTAATTAAATATATGTATTTCAAGTTTGTCTTAATATATTATGTCCTTAATATATTATGTCCTTATTGAAAGTTTTCTAGCCTTCATATTTTTTAGCATAGCCTTTGCACTTCCAATCACTTTCAGCGTTTTGTAAAATAAAACTCAACATATATTAACATAATTTCAGTTAATGACATCAATGCCAATATTTCCAACAACATATACTTTTGTAGCCATTTCTCGATACTCTGTTTCCTATTTCCAATCTCTTTTGTTGCAAAATCACACTCTTTCTATTTAAGCCACCTAGTAATCTCGTTCTAAGTAGGATTCCATGGCTTCTACATTCCTGTATTAAAATACCATCACATATCCATCCTAGTCTTGATAAAATAACCATTTGTTGGCGTGCGGGATTCTAACAAACCCGGGATTTGAAACAGAGTGTCCAAAAAAGAACTTCTTAGCATCGACCCTTTTAGAAACATCCATGAAGTGAGTGAAGTATCAACGGATATGTTAATGTGTGAGTTTCCGAACTAGGTTTCCACGGTCTGATAGAGCTATCTTATCACTCACGACGCACTACCTTTAGCTGAAACATATGTCACCGTCTACCTATCACCACACATTACACATGGGGGGTTAAGCCTTTTGACTTATCAGATAGAGAAAGTATAAAAAAATACACATGGTATATGACCTTAGGTGTAGGTTCAGTCATTAAAGACAAAATCGACACCAGGCCCTGAAAATTCCACTACTGACAAACAAGATTAGTTTATAACTTCAACCCTCTTACAACTATTCGAACCTTCACTCCCATTCATAAAGGTTCAACATGGAAAACACCACAGGTCAAAACTAAAACATATCATCTCCATATGAGACCATCCCATACCACATTATTAATATAAACATTTGAATTATTAACTAGTGTTACATAAAGCCAATCTATCACAAGCCATACAATAAAATGACGCATAGAACCATCATAAAACGTTGACAGATATGCATAGTAGAAAATGGAGTAGATTATCCAGCCACTAACTTACATTATCATTAATAAAATAGCCATTGTTCCTAGAGTATATTCATCATACAAACATGCTCGTCGTCCCTCCATAAATACACTGCATTAATAGAGACCAGACCATTAGCTCAATCAATAAGCACCGAAAATCTAATTAAAACCATATGACAATAAAAATATCCATTACAATAAATTTTCCTCGTAGTGATAGAATTAGGCATATACTCCAGACTGAAAGCAAACAAAATACAGACATTAGGCATTCAGACGATGATTCTATAGCTTGAAATTCTCAATGCTCAGCTAACATTCGACGTCTACAACTAGAATCCCTTCTCAACGCCCCTTCTTATCCTCATATGGAAGCCTCTCTAACCTTCTCAACATCACACCTAATCATTCTAGTTATCCTAAAAAATCGTTAGGATATTTTCCTCGTCCTTTTGATTTATCCCATGTGTATCAACAACTATTACAAATATCCTTCCCATCACTCAACTCCACTCCACCCAACCACCTCTTTCCTCGCAATATCTCCAACCTCAGTTAGCCACACTATTCTCAGTTGAATCCACTCCTTTGCAATCTCCTAACCATTGATATTCCCCTGCACATGCCTTTCCTCGTCGTGTACTACTACTATCCTCTTTGTTTAGAATCCACTTGCACCATGCACTACCTACTGTACTAGCCCTATGTTGCACTCCAATCATCCTTCTGTGCTCCTTATCCTTATTGCACAATATTTTACTTACAAAAAATTTGCAAAACATTTGTAGGCTCCAATATCATTAATGGTATGAGAAATATGATATCAAAGGCACACTCTTGTGGTTTCATTACAATACGCCATATTAATAAAAGCATATTCATTACACATATTGTCTTTGTGGATGATGTTATTATTGTATGGGAGGTTTCACTTATTCTCCTTTGGATAGGCTACTGGTCTCTATATGAGTAAGTCCAAATCCATCGTTATTGAAACTACTTCAGATGGGGCCTCGATAATGGATATTAAAACTACATTTATTGTCTAGTCAACACAAAGGAATAGTGGATTAAAGTACCTCGATTTCATTCTGAAACAAAATAAATATGATATAAAGGACTAGTTGATAGAAAAATTTGAGCAAAAGTTGTCATTATGGTCAGAAAAATGGCTCACTTTGGGGGGGAGATTGATATTGGTTCAATTGGTTTTATAGAGCATCTCGCTATATTGGATGCACTTTTTTTTTATGCCTAAATATATTATTAAGGGGATTAATTCATATAATTCAAAAATTTTGGGGGTAGGAAAATCATGGATGCTAAGAAGATTCATCTTTTTGATATAGATATAATTTCTATTTCGAAGGAGGCTAGGGGATGGGGTATAAAAAACACTAAATCTTTTGGCCAAACACTACTAGTAACGAGTCTATGGTGTGCTATAAATGGAATAGGTATTTCACATATGATCATTAAAGAAAAATACATGAAAAACTAGTCACACATGGAGTGGATGAAGGGAGGGGAACGTGTCCCAACATCTGTCTCTTACATCTAGAATAGTTTGTCTAAAAAAAACATTGGTTGATGGGGAACCTTTGGTGGCAGAGTGGATCTAGAACATAGGTGGATATTGGATTGGATCCCATCAAATAATTTATCGGGGATAATACTCTACCAGTAGCGACCATCAGGTATATCAATGAGCTTGAAATTTATATTTTAAACAAAATATGTGTCTCTAATGTGTCTATCACAGTACTCCTTCAAGGTCTTGTGCTTGGGAACTTGGTTTAAATGATGAAAAGGCGCGTGATTAGGATCAATATGTTCATAACCTAACCATGGTTGGTATCACTATGTCTAAACGTGATGACATCCTCTAGTGGGATGGAAAATCTATGTTAGGTGAGATTTTGGCACAAGAGGTATATAATTGAGATTTTGAAAATTTATGTGGCAAGAATATTGGGATTTTTGTTTCGGAAATGCCTCCATGCTTTTCATTTTTAGTCGACGTTTCGAGTTTATACCAAGACTCGTGTTCAAGAAAAAATCTACAGAGAAGAGTGAAAAGGATAGGGGATAAATATAGGAGCGAGGGAATGAAAATAATGAGGAGCTGTCCAACCAACCCTAAATTTTTAGAGTTAAAGTATTATTTACAAATTTTATTCAAATTTTTTATTTAATTAATATCATTTAGAAAATTTTCTTTTTATATATGGGTTAATAAAGTTAGCCCAATATAATTTTTAGAATAATTAATATTAATATTGATGATTATATTATTATTAAATTAAATGGATGAAGTTATTAATTATTTAATAATATTAATGATTCATTATTAATTGAATTTATATTTATAATTATATATATGTTATAGTTATAGTTATTAGTTTATTAATGAGTGATTATTAATTTTTTTCAGTATGTTATAATTATATATATGCTATAGTTAATAGAATATCCAAGGTGCTATCAAGGAAGGACAAGGATGAAAACAAGAAGGGAAATGTAGTGAAAGGTACAGGGGTGAAAATGAATATGGGGGAGAGGCAAGGGAAAAAGTAAAAAAGGGGGGGCATAGGGTGGTGTTGTGCTATACAACAACCCCCATTTATTTTAATAAATGGGGACCCTTTAGAAATAAATAGGAAATTTATTTTTAGCTTTAAAAAACAAAAAACTTAGGAAATAAAAGTTCATTTTTGAGTTTCCTGCTTTATTCCTTTAGCACATCGCAAACCGCATAGATTACAACTTAAAAAGACTTAAAATCATCTACGTTACACGGGCTGCAAAATGTGCTAACCATTTTTCGAAGTTATGTTTTAAAAGCTTACAAACACTTCAATTATCGTCATATTTCTTTATCGCATCGCACCTCATTTAAAACAAATCAACTTGTTGGAGTTCCCATGTTTTGGCCAGATTGGCAAGACCAAAAGATGAGACAACATCAGAACCACTTTTGGGCCCTAGGATCTAGCCCTCCTGGACCCGGAGAGGGATCTCTCCAATAACACAAAAATAATATATCTTTGAAGCTCGAATTGAGATATTAGGCTAGGTATGAAGCACAAAGGGGTGTTTTAAAATGATTTGGTTGGTTGGTTGCTGGGTTGGTCATGAGATCATGAACTGAGAAAGTAATGGGAGAAAAGGAACAAAACATCAGGATGTTTCAGCAAAGAGGACAGGTCAAGAAAGTGCCATCCATTGGGCTATGGAGTCATGAGAGGTAATTACATGCAACAACTAGCCAAGGCTTTCAAAGGGAAAGTCATCTACACTAAAGGATCTTTTTAGATAGATGATGGAATGGAACATTAAGGAAAGAAAGTGAGAGAAGGAAGGCAACCTACTTTCTGTCTATAGATCAGGTCAGAGGTCATTTAACTCTAGACCTGCTTGGACATACTCAAAGGCAGCTCTCAAGGGAAGGACAAAGGGGCAACTTATAAATCGGACCAGAGGTCATTTAACTCCAGGTCAGCTTTAGCATGCTCCAAAGGAAAAACAGAGACAAGTTTACAGAGAGATCTTAGAAAGGCCGGCTGGTCACACAAGGATCCTAGTGGACAGGGCTAACTCTAATCCCCAGTGTTCCCAAATCTTCCAGATTAAACCCAAAAAGAACATCTAAGGACAGATTCATTTAATCCATACATCAGCTAGCAGGCAATGACATCCACTACACTGGTTAAATTAACTGAAATCGACCCTTAGATAACACATAAGAAGAAAACATCTAAGGAAAGGAGAGCAGAAGCATAGGGTGCCTAACAAGGGCAAATCCTATGCCAAATTTCTGATGCAAGCCAGTAGAATAATGAACAACATTAAATGTAATAAACAAAGTAAGAAAGACATCACCAATAGTAATAGACCAGGATCCTGTGAAATGTGCTTTGATTAATTCATGCAAAACCAGTCATATACACTAAGCTCAATGGCTGTTACAGTCCAGACTTTCTCCTCCCAGCCTATTACATACAACTACTCTGCTACTCCTTCCCAAGATTGTTCTAACAGTCAGAATGAATCCCTCTAACTGCAACGGCAACAACTCGACAACAACGGCCCAACAACAACAACAACCTTTACAATATGTTCTCGGGGATTTCTTATAGGAGAATGGGAATAACAAGGGTAGATACAAATTAAAGGTGTCCATTTAAGACAGAGTGATGGAAGAGTCCGAGCCCATTCTGCTTAATGGCAATCTGCTTTGCTGTATGTACTCTATAATCTGCTCTGGGAGACTCTGACAGGCCAAGAATGACCTCTGGTATTTCTTTGGAGTTCTTTCAGGTGTCTGGAACTCTGCGCTACCTTCTAAATTGGATTAAATTCTGCGGGCCTTCTCTATACCTCCATTCCTGCGGCTCTGACAGTCTTAAATAAGCCTCTGTTCGTAACATTATTTTTAAGGGCTCGAGGAGGCATGGCGGGCGTTGTAGGAATGGTGTACGTCTGGAGAAAATGTTCTGCTGGCATTAAACACAGATAAGACTGTTGCATGTGCGTTGGTCTTCAAACTGCGCCTTTCATTTGAATTTTGGGGTCAAACATTAATAACATCAATAATAACCTTAACCCCCTCTGAATCACTCCTGTTGACCCGCTGGTAGATGCTGAAATGGCCTCTCTGTGCTATCTGCACAATGAAATAAACCTGTTACAAAACCCGGGCAGTGGTGGCGCAGGCATGCTTCGGAAGCCTGTGGAAGCGGTGGTGGGGAAATTGAGAGCAGTAAAAACAATGCAAGGTGGCGGAAGAAACGGTTATGTGGCGGCAGCAGAGAGGTGGCTTTTCATTGAACAATAGTGACCAAATGCAAACAGAAGGGTGAGAACTCATGAATAATAGGGTTTGGTGGTAGAATGCAACGCTGACTGCTAGATCATGGTCTGGGGACAAAGATCGATGGCGGAGATCGAGCGGTGAAATAATATATGAAAGTGGGCAGAATGACTATGAAATATAAGACTTTCGTGTAAAGTCTTAAACTTTAGACTTCGAACAAAATACAAAGAAATGCGAAGGAAATGCAATGAAATGCGATGAGGTGGGACCCAGCCGGAGGCGCAGGGCGATCAAATCTTGACCGTTATATCCTAGATCCAATGGACAGTCAGGATCAACTCGGAGCATCACAATTGGGAGGATCAAGGGGAACACACTATATAAGTTTCCGATTGCGATTGGGTGGAGAAAGCGATGACCGTCGGATCGGCGGGGAAATGGACAGAAGGGATTGAATCGGAAGATGGCGCGATTAGCGTTGGGCCGTAGGATATTCGGGAAGAATCAATGGTGGGGATTAAGTCGGGCAATCGAAATCGGGGGGGGAACGGGAGGTGACATACATCACAGTTCCGACTGCGATTGGGGCGGGGAGTGCGATTAGCGCTCTGCCATTAGATCTTTATGATATATCAATGACATAAAATGCATCGCGAGACTTGCATAACCAAACAATCGCATCGGATTTTTTTTCGATGTCACAAAGGAATGTGCCAGTCTTGCAAGCTGCGATTTCGATTGGCTCCAAGGCTTTAAGCACTTGGATTTGGGTAAGGGTTATGTGGGGAAGTGGTTGGAGCTTGCGGGAAAAAGGGCTTAGGCCTTAATATAAAGTTGTAAAGTGGGCTTTAGCCCATTTTTAATGTATTTCAAGGTTGGGAAAGGGTAACGATAGAGGAAGATAAGGGGAATAAGGGGAAATTTAGTCAAACAAAAGGCAAGGGTAGAATTGAAAGGGGATTTTGGGAGGTTTAGAGGGTAAAAAGGGAAATAGAAGGGGAAACAAGGGGGGAATAAAATAGAGACTAAGTGGGGGTGAAATAAGGGGAAAGGAGGCCTTTGGGCATTTCTTCACAAACAGAGAGGCTTTATCATGGAAATTAGCAGAGGGAAATTTATCAAAGGACACCAGGCACAAAGAGGCTTCAAGGATGATGTGTTTTCAGAGGAAATGCATTCCTTGAAGGCTCAAAAACATTTAGCCCCCTATTTGCTTGTCAAAAATTTATGGGGGGCTAACACAACTCATAAAGAAATTCAATATAAGTGTGATTGCATGGACCCGATGAGCCAAAAAAACAATAAAAATAAATCTCTAAATTCCTATTAAGCACGAATGCTTGACTTTTTGAATGCGTAATTCGTTTTTCACATAAGTTAACCGTAAACAAATTCATTATCGCATAAGAGTTGCGATGTGCAATTTGCGCAGATCACATTTTGCTGAACTTATGGGAAAACATCACAAATGGTAAGATTTATATGTTACGAAATGCAAACTAAACAAAATTTAATTACTCAAGCATGTGAAATGATTTATGTCGTATCAAACCGAAATTTGAGATCTAACGGCTTAAAGTTGATTGATAGATATTTCGTGTGAAGGTTTAAGAAATTTGATTTTGAAATAATTATCGATGATTGATATCATATTTGAAAGATTCATATCTATTCATGCATGTTATATATAAACAACGAATTTGACTCTCTGTTCTCTATGATTTTAATGCTCTCCCTGTTTACTTGAAATCAAGAAACCATTTACTAGACTAAGGAAGATTGAAATGAGAAAAAAGGGCAAAGAGATTTCTCAAGCACTACCTACTGAAGACTCAGACATGTATCCCTTATTTTCAGATACCATCTGCAACAAGGATTGCGGCAGTTCATCATGGGAAACAATGTATAAAATTTTCTAAGACAAAAATCCAAAGCTAATAACGAAAGTCTCCACAACAAGCACAACATCTGCTTTAGACACGACTTATTTCGATGTTGCATGTTCATCCATCCATAAGGTAGCCACAAGGCTGAAAATTCTCCCTTATACATACATGGGTAATTTACCACTTAAGCATAGATGACAGAAAATTCAAAGATTCAAAGGGAGAAATCATAGGTTCTGTCAGGCCATAAGAATTGCAAGAAATGTACCATCTACCCTCCCTGTAGCATAAATATGACAAGGCTTTTTTGCAAATATTTAGAGGAGAGCATCCATATCTCATGAAATTTATAAAATAATGGAAGGAAGACCAAGGCAAGTTGAAGTGAGATAAACCTGGTACGTACCCAATTGCCCAAATTCCTTCCCCTTATTGTTATGATTCTGGTATGTTGTGTAGATTGTTTTCCAAACCTAATACCACTAGGTTTTCAGTAGTCTGGGTTCCATTGATTGACGCAATCATCAATTCCTCAATTCTGAATTAGGAAAATATCATATCTGATTGTTTAGCCAAACACATCACAAAATTTAGGAATAAAAGGAACGTTTCAACTAGAGAAATACCTCCCTTTTGTATGTCTACCTATGTCATGGACACAATCTAATTTTCTTCTAGTTTTCCTACCATGGGATGGAAATGGACTACCCAAGACCCTACCCCAATCCACATCTACCATAGAGCCCTTTGGGATTCAGACTTCAGTCTTCCACCTGCATTTTTGTAAAATTTGTCATGGATTCATGCTGCCTATGCACCAAATGATATTCAATAAGAAGGCCCCTAGGGTTTCTGAAAAGGCTAGCGCAAATATTCTTTCTGTGGCTAGGTGGTTTGCACAGGATAATCTTACATATGCCAGAGTATTCGAGAGTTATGCTTCTCCCCACGCCCTACCATATTATATTCTTCATAAGTTTCTTGGATGAGAGATAGCTTACCATCTTGTTAATGGTATCACCAAACAGCTGAAGGATGTTAAGAAGGCCATTTGGCCTAATTTCCCCGTACAGTGCAGCACTTTTGAACTTCTTTATATTGGCCATACCTACAAAGACGTTTCTAAGATTAATCTATTGAAACTGGAAGTAATTCAAAAGAGGTTGTATGATCCAAATGATGTAATTAAAAATTACACTACAGAGCTCAAAATGAAGCCTTTTGTAAAAGAAATACATGAATTTGATGATCTCTTCCAAGGTATGGAAAATTTTCAGATATAATTAAGTTTGCATCCAGTCAACTTAGCCAAGATGATTTGGAAGCCTTCCAAATATATAGAAATAATAGACTGGAGAGAGTTCCTCTCAACTTGTTAACTATTGAAGATGTGAATAGACCTACTCCAAGTATCAGCTTGGATAATGAAGCCAAAGACATGTCTGAGGATGAATCAGGCCAATCGGAGCATCAATATCACAATTTGAATCACTCTGAAAATGAATCTGAATCCAGAAAGGATAGCCCAGAAAAGATAATTGATCAGGTAATCCAAGAGATAGAGATGCAGGAGAGAAAAGAAAGTAATGGAACAGATTCAACTTCTCAAGAAGTTCAGCACAGTCATGACACACTAGATTAGTCTGAAAATTCATAAAAAAATAATTTTAGTAGTGAATAGGATAAGTTTTCTGAAGCAATAAAAACTCCTAAAACTAATCCCAATCCTGATCAAGTAATTAGTTTTCAGACACCTGAACATTCCCAAAATATAGTGGAAACTGTTAATCCACTACAACAAATTCCAGAGACTCATGATCGAGAGATCACACCGTCCTACCCTATAGAACAAATAGTTTTACACGTTGAATAAATTCCTTCACTAGACATCTTCTACAGTCCTAGTTATAAGGCTGTAGTTAAGAGGAACAAAAGGAGAAGAACTGATGAGATAGTCTCAAATCTCACATATGAATCTATTGACGTTCTTTGGAAAGATTACTTAGATGATCTTATGGAAAATATAACTAAATTATCATAGTATGCAGGGGCATATGCTACTGCTACTGTTAATAAAGCTACTGAGGTTAGAGTTTTGTTGAGGAAAAAGGAAGCCATAGTAAAAGAACTATAGAGGTTGTTAAATGAAGAAAAATCCAACTCCAGTGAGCAAATGAAAGCAAATATGGCCCAATTTCAAAAGGATTTCAAGAGTCCTAAATTGCAGCATCAAGTGGAAATCAATAAGAAACAAGCACAACTGGAAATAGCAATGACCAAGTTACAAAGCCAAATGCAAATAGAGCAATTTATAAAAGAAGCATTGGATCTAAATTCTAAGTTAAAGAAACAACAAGAAGTATTTTGTCATCAAGCTTCTATTATTGACTCTTATTGTGATTCAAATAAAATACTGATCCAGCAAGTAGCCATCCAGAAACTTGAATGTGAAAGGCTCGAGAAAAAAATAAATGAACACATTCACTGGCAAGCATCAGACTCGGGAAAGGAAGCTAATCTACCTCAGGTAGATAAGTTTCATAAGGAGATCCTATTCAAATATTGGGAAGCACAAATCAAGCAGGCAGAGAAAGCAGTAGCGAAAACATCGAAAATTATCAAATGAAATTAATGAATATGTATGTGAACAAATGGTGAAGGAAGAAATTCTCAAAGAGTACATGTTTGAAGTGTTCTAAGAAGTAAAACAACTATAAATGCAGTGGAAGCAGAAGGCAGACACACAGGATGAAATAATTAAAAAGGTAAATAATTTTGATCAAGAAAATTATTTGAATTTTATGATCAAACCTTATCATCAGTATCTGATTCTGCAATCCTTAACAGATTCAACAAAAAGATCACAACCAGTACTTTCAAATGTAGTATTCAAGGGATAGGTAAGATCAAGGACTTCGCATCGAGCTCAGCTCAATCCTATGATAGATATTTGTCAACTTCGTAACCAAATCCAAAAGAAAGGGCGGAATTCATAAATCAAAATTGTTATTTTGCTTTCCTAGATTGTAGTTTAAGTTAGTCTGACAAGGATGGTTGTTTGAAAGCTCCTCTATATTTTTGTAATAATCTATTTTAGAACATAGTTATTTTAGTATTTAAACCCCTCTCATGCATCTAGAGAAGGGTCCAAAAATTTGTCAAAAACATTGGAAAAGAATGAACTACTATAAGTTTGTGAATGATTTGATGAATTAATGGAACACATTTGTTATCTTTTGACAATTAAAGTTGTTTAACTAATGTTGCACTACTGTACTCTTTAAATTGATTGAAAGTAAGAAGGATCAGATCAATTACTGTCAGTTTACATGAGTAGAACTTCATAAATATGGTAACTTTTATTCACTTGTATTAAGTCTTTCTTTATATACTGACAATCATCTTTTTATTGCATTATATATTTGAAACGTTATTGTAGATGAATGTTACATGCACTTCTGTTCTAATATTTGTCTATGATTTCTTATTGAATGTATAATCACATATATGAATGCGATATAGTTTTCACAATTCTTCTAGTCAAACTATTTTGTGAGAAGAATCATCTTACATAATTTTCATCTCTTTCAACTGTTAAATGATCTATTACTAATCGTTGAAGGATATCTTTTAGATCGCATAAAGGAAGAAAAAACATGGGTATATATTAGAATAAATAGTTTAGATAAATGAATAAGATAGATTAAAATCATTCTCCATTTGCATGTCATATAATCACACACCCTCAAAATCATCCTTATTGGGAAACTGGTCCCATTATCCCTAGTCGGAGCCACTACACCAAATGGAAAAGGAGTTGCTAAGGTCTAGACCGGGTGGTTTTCCCCCATGTTTCAACAACAGAATTCCGAGGCCTCAACAGGTTAAAGCAGTGGAATTTCACATTGAGCATCAACAACATGTTCTCCAACTCTTAAAGGATAACCTCACTTTGGCGCAGAATCGAATGAAACAATAGGTATATCAGCATCGCAACGTAAAAAAATTTATGTAGGTGACTGGGCATTTTTACGGCTACAACCATACAAACAAATTTCCCTCAAGCAAGCTAAGAATGATAATAAATTATATCCAAAGTACTATGGTCCTTACAAGGTGTTGCAAAATATTGGTACCATGGAATACAAATTGGAGCTTCTTGCATCTTCCCGAGTCCACCCAGTTTTCAATGTTTCATGCTTAAATAATTTTATATGTGACAAGGTCCCAGTTCAAAAAATATTTCTAGATTTTGATGAGGAAGGAAAAATCATATTGGAACCTGAAGAAATCACCACAACAAGAACTTACCAGCTATGAAATCGATCAATTTTAGGGTATCTCATCAAGTGGAAGAACTTACCCGTTGAAGATTCCACATGGGAGGATGAGATTTCTATACATAAGAATCTAGAACTACTCAAGCGTTGAGGAAAACACTTTTTTGATGAAGAGGGGCATGTTAGGTCCCTATAATACTGGTGTAGAACCTTATTTTTATTATTAGTGTATCCCCCTTACAGTTTTATTGGTGTGCCCATGTAGTCCCCATATTGTTATTATTGTGCCCCATAGAATCCCACTATTGTTATTATTGTGCCCTTACATTATTATTGTTATGTAGGCTCTGATTATATTCTGACCCCTTAGACTCCTATATATAGAAAGGAGGTTTTGTCATTCAAATCATCCAAGAATTATTCATGTATGTAATGTAAACGAGGTTTTCCCCTCGAAGAGGATATTTTTTAATTCATTGATCTACTATTTCTATTGTTTTGTGAGATGGTTGATTTAAGAATCTCGTGAAAGCTAAGGGTCAAAATAACGACAAGCAATACTGAATCCAAAATACTCATCTTTCTTTCTACATCCTTTATAGTGTGTTCCAACTAGAAAAACCTTTGCCACTAATTAGACAATTACACAAATAGTTACAATTATTATAGTCAAAATATTTCTCAGACCTCTAGCATATTATCAATTTCTTGATACACATGGTTCTTGTGAATGATGTATTTGTTCCACGTTGATTGCTCTCTTAATATAAAATCCTTTCTCCTGTAGCACAATTCGTTCACACTTAATCCTTGTGTATATCTTCAAAATGTGGCCCTTCCCTACTGCCAATAGTAGTAAATATGGATTATACATGTAAATACTTAAATGGAATTCAAAGGATATATGATCAATTTACATAAGAAGCAGATAAATTTTATGCACACAAAAGGCATACATGTCAAACTTCACACAACTATAACACACCCACATGCACACACACACACACACACACACACACACACAAAGTTATAACTCGTATCTCGCAAAGGGTATCTATACAAAGGATATTCAAAGTAGCTAATAAGAAATTATACAAGCTCAACATTTTTTTATGTATATAATTAGTAAGCTCAAGCCTAAATTTTTCCTTATAAATATTTGATGTAGTGGAATTATTTGGTGAAATCTATTCTATAATTATTTAGTGGGATAGATTTGAATTATATCCTATGGAGAATTGGCGTTGTGAAATATTTCGAACTTTGTTCTATGGAGTATTTTATGTGGTGAAATTATCCATTGAACTCCATTATATGGGGAATTGATGAAGTAAAACTTGAAATATATATGTTGTTTGAACTATAATATATGGTATGTGAATTGGATCTCTCTCTCTCTCTCTCTCTCTCTCTCTCTCTCTGTGTGTGTGTGTGTGTATGTGTATTCTAAAATAGAGGTCAAACTATGTTTCTTGCGTGTAGTTCGTACTACAATCGCATGACCAATCTATTCATTTCCAAATAAGAATCCAAATGCTTGAAGTATTCCAAGGTTTTATATATAGAAAATAAAACATATGTGAAATTAAAAAAACAAAGTCATTGAAATGTATTCCTAGTATTTACAATTTGAGTAAGCCATGGATTCAATGTGTAAGTGTTGTAATTTTGTTGCATATGTATTTAAACATATTGTGTGTGTGTGCGTGCACACATGCATGCTTAAACATATATGCAACAAAACTATGACTTGTCCAAATTTACCATGGGTTGTTCAAATTCTAAATACTAAGAATCCGTTTCAATCACCTTTTTTTTTTTTAATTTCATATATATATATATATTTCTTTCAAAACAATATTCCTCAAACACTTTTAAAATCCACTGATATTGGATTTCAAAGATAGTTTAAAAGTACAAATCATTAATGTGGAGCTTCATTTGAATCTATGAAATAATTTTTAACACATTACACCTATAAATTTAAATTGTGTAGCCCATTAAAAAAATCTAATGATAACAACAATACTCAAGTTGAAATGCATGTAACATGAAAAATCATGTTTGGTATTAAGGCTACCATTGGATTATGGAAAGAAATTACCAAGTCATAGAAATATAATGAGATGAAATAAAAGATTACATGCCTTATTGTACAAACTATTGGTTGAGAATATTTTTAATTTTGATTTCATATTCCTCCTTGCATCAAGTTTTCTAAAAATTGGATAGTTTACTAGTTGACGACCACCCTCCCAATTAAAATGGGTACACTCCTTCCCCAAAGTACCATGCACTACAAATATGTTGTATGAAAGTAAAAAGTTAGAAAATGGAGACAAAGGAGTAGTTGTGAAGCTTTTCAAGCTTACAAGGAAATCCCCACCTCAAGGACACTCTCCAATGTACCAACCTCAATAACAGTCACCAATATAGAATTTGATATTATGAAAAATATCCAATGTTATGGAGTAAAAGGGGCATCAAATATTTAACTCAAGCCTTATCTTATAGGATTTTTGGCTCAAGCCATTTTTCCATTTAATGCAAAAATGTAATTGTTTTAACTACTTATTACCTATTATTCACCCACCTATGTGTCACAGACATGTGTAACTACACAAGTAGTTCCTCTTTAAAAAATATAAATAATGATTATTCATCACCCACCTACTACTCTTTTGATTTTTATTCATATATGCTTCCTTGATATACTCCTTTATTTCTATTTAAGTGTGTGCACATGTAGTCATTTCTTTTGTGAACTATTTCCTCTATTTAATATCTCACAAACCCACTTATAATTTTTCTCACACTTCTATTTGAACTTGAACACATGAAAAATAATTTTCTATATTATCTCATGCATAGTTTTTAATGTTGGACACATGAGCATGAAAAAGAGGTTAAGACAAAATTTGTGATGCATTTCATAAATTATATGATAACATTTAAATGTAATAGTTTATGACCTTTGGTTTCATATTACAATAGGTCTCTTGGACTCCCAATGAGTATTCACCTTCATTTGTGAGTCTTCATATTATTTCTCAAAAGAATACATAATCCCTGAGGATTAGGTTTCAATTATTTCCCCTCTTAATTCAAAAGAGTGCATATGAGTATAAGAAGAGAGTTGAAATTTGGAAGTGGATAGCAACCAATGATTGGTTGTGCTCTCTAAATTTTGTGGTTTAAGGAAGACCAAAAACCAAAAGGATAGCAGAAGCTGAAGTTTATACTAAATGGTGGTTTAAATGTGACCACTAACATTGGAACTTGTATCAATGTAGTACCTAGATAAATATTCAATTTGGATAGAATTTTGTGTACCAAATGGAAGTGCTCTTAGATGATGGTTTAAATATGAACAAAAACTAATGAAATTGTGGAGGTGATGGTTTAAACATGAATAAACATTATTGTTTAAATATGACTGAAAATTATTCTATTGGGTTTTATTTTAAGGATTTACTTAAACCAAATCATGCTCATGAAACATGACTCTGTAAAAACTCTGAATTTAACTCTAGTTGACTCTCGCTCTAGGCTCTAGCTACTAGATTTTGTTTTGTTAGTGCCTCAAGATTTATTATTTCTATTTGATTAATGGGACCTCACAACTTGAATCCTAACTATCAATATTTGATGCAAGGTGATGATTTGAAAATATTTCTATTCCAATATGTGTCAATACTTGAGAATGAATTATTTGGTGTGATTGATATATCTTCTTGGTTGTTGAAGAAAATTTCCAAGAAGTGATCCATACATGGTGAATACTTACTCTTGTAGGGTTCTTATCACTGGAAAATATATATGAATGATTATTATTCTTTCCATGACGCTCACACGATGAAGAAAAAAATAGTAATATTTCATGTGGTCAACTTGATGACAATGTTGGAATTTTGGAATCTAATGTGGAAGTGGATTAAGTGGATATGAATGAAATTTCTTGAATAATCCAAAGACTTTAGAATTTAATTGGTTTGGAATAGTCTATAATGTGAAATTTTTCTTCCTTTTGATATCAGAGAATGGTTCTGTGCTTGTTGTTGATGACTTCTCCCCAAGGTCTAATGATGAGCTTGGAAAGTGCAATGGAAACTTTTTCATTTTCATTTGAATTAACTTCTAAGATGAAAATATTTGTTGGTTGTCAATAAGATTCTTTCTAAAACTCAAAGACAAGATTATTCTGAACACGAATAAGTTCAGAATTATTTTTTTCTTTCTTTAGTTCACTTCATGAGCTGTGGTTCAAGGTGGAGAACTTTGATTTTTTCTTGAAAATACTGTAAATAAGTTAAAACATTTGTGAGACTGTATTTTTATTTTTATTTTTATTGTATTGTAAATAGTAAAGAGTATTAGAGTATTCAATAACTCTAATTCTTCATCAATTCAATCCATTTAAAAAAAATTCAAGCTAAACAAGAAGGTTGTCAACTTCTATCAAAAATTCTCTCATTAAAATCATAATACACTCCCTGAAATCACAATATCAAATAAGTATATTGTGATTTTATGAGAAGAATTGTCTAAACAATATGAAACAGATAAGCTTGAATTCAGAAAATGCACTCATTTATAATGTAGTTCAACAACTAAAAATAAACTTATAAAAATAATATTCACAATTTACATTATTCTATATTGATGTGTCATTGATGCTTTGATATTTTCCAAATGGAATATATGTTGTAAAATTGAATCTCACCTTAATAAGGAAGGTGTCAGCAGTTGTGGGTACAATATTAAAAGTGATGAAGGAGAATTTTTAATTGTAAAAAAATTTGAGTATTGTTCCATAGAATTACCAACCAAAGAGGAACTTTAGAAGTAGAAGACGACTAATAATGCTTAAGCAAAAAAATGAGGGTTTACCTTGATAAACAAAAAGTCTTAGAAAAAACTAAAACCTGGCTAGTTACACACCTAGAAATAATCACTCAAATATACAATTCTCTGGTAGATATATGTCAAGATCAAGCTTAGGATTATGATCATTTTATCATTGTACTACACTTGAGTTCCCCCGTGCATGAGAATTGAACTACAAAGACAAATGTATATTATAATTGTGTCATGGTTCAACATATTTTGAAATAGGTTCCATGTGATTACAAGTTGGATAACCTAGAATGTTAATGGCAACACCAATGATAACCAAATAGATCAAGGAGAAAGGTTTGGTTAAGGAGAAGGGGCCAAGATAGAGGAAAAGGTCAAACTATGACATTTTAGAAAGCAAGTAAATGTGGAAAGTGACAACTTCTAGTGTTTATTCATATTAAAAAACTAGAGGATTCAAACCCATACATGAAGTTACGTGTATACATACTCAAAAGGATTTTTCCTTGGCCAATTTGTTCTCCTTTATAATAGGTGCATATTTTTCAAGGGTGATCACATTTTATAGGAATGTTGTGCATGTTATGGGATATGGTCTCTTTTAGTCAATTGGAATGTACCAATGTGGACTAGGGTGGAGGTGTTCAACCAAAAGACATAAAGACTAGTAGATTAGTGTATTACAAATGTCAAAAGTATTCCAACAATATTGTTTCCAACAATATTAAGATAATATGCCTTATACAAGGGTATATACAATATGCAACATATCCTCTTACATAAGGAGACAAAAGCAACTAGGATATGAAAATAAGAGATTGGATGTAACAATTTTTCATCTTTTTTATTAGAAATGCCCCTTTTTATATGAGTTGCATATAAATCTCATCTCTCCATAATTGACAAAAAAACTATTTGTAATTAACCTTGTTATAAAAAACAACTTGTAAATTTTTTTCCAAAGGGTATACAAAATCGAAACCCTTAAATAGTCCAAATACAAACCAATGAATCCTTAATTGTTATGTAGAATTATGAAATTCAACTTGGTTGAATCATGTTGTATTACTACATGCCTCAATAGATATGTTTCATTCTAATGTTCACTAAGGGTTATGTCTCATTTTGACATGATTCAAAGGTTGTTCTACATTATGACGTTCATCTTAATTGCTTTATATTGAAACGTTGTGTTCTTCAATGGTTATGTTTCATTGTGACATTCATCAAAGGTTATGTACCATTGCAACAATCATCAAGGGTTATGCAAATAGAAGTAGACCAAAGTTAACCAAATAGTATAGTAAAAAAAATATTGATGACTGTAAACCAAAGGTAGCCACACACTATAGTCAATCATTGTTAACCAAATTCAACCTAAAATTGACCATAGTTAACTATTATGATCTATACTCAACCAAATTCAACCATCATACTTAACCATAGTAAATTTCAGTTAAAAATAAATAAATTTTTCCACACACAAACATGTTTAACCATAGTAAAAAATTATCAACCAGAATCAATTATTATAAACCACAATCAACTAAAGATAACCATGCTCATTTTATGATCAACGTTAGTTATCCATTAAGAACCATAATGAGCCAAATTTAACTATGGTAAACAATAATTAGTCATAGTAAAAAAATATCAATAATATTCAATCATATCAAAAAATGATCAACATTTTAAACATGGTCTATTATCATCAACCGTAGTCACCTGTTTTCAACCATAGTTAACCATTATAAACCTTAGTTGAACATGATCAACCATTGTTAAATGAATTTAATGTATAATTAACCATGGTTAATAATTACAATTACATAACCAAAGACATTGTATGTGTGATATGTATTGTGCCTTGGTGAAGGAAAGTTTTAGAAAGTGTGATGTGTCAGATGGATTTTTTTTATATGTAGTGTGATATGTTTCCATGAATGAAAGTTTGGAGCAATGTGATACATCACATTCAATAAATTTTATGTGCCATATGATATAAGCATGTCGCTCTTTATAGAATATGTGAAAAAAGAGTTTTGGATTCAAGAGATCCAACCCAAATGAAAAAAAAAAAAATCAATGTTGCATTTTAATGGTTATTAATGGTTAACATGGTATTGTGGAATTCATCAACGATTCTATAAAAAGCTTTCAACCAAAATTAACCACATACTATACCCATTGATTATTAACTAATGTACATAAGTCAACAATACACCATAGTCAAATATTGAACCAAATTCAATTCACAATCCACCATACTCAACCACAATCAACCAAAAATAGAAATACTCAATATACAGTCAACCATAGTTAATCATTAAGAACCATAATGAAACTTTTTTTTTGACACTTAATTTTTTTTGTAAAAAATTATGAAAACTTCCTTTTCACATTTCAAAAAACTTTTTTTTAATGCACCATGCTGCACCTAAAAAAATTCCCTTTGTGATATAGCACCTTTCACAACTAAAAAGTCTTTAGTCACAACATATTTCATTTTTCTAAAATTGTTTCAATTAAGACAAAGGAAAAATTTAAGCCCAATTTTTTCATATTTTTATTTATCATATCATGCCAAACTTTAGTTTCATATTATACCACTTCCCAAATATTTCCATCTCCCAACATGTCACAATGAAAATTTCTTGCTTGTGCCATTTTGCACTTAAAATGAATTTACCCATGATAGTGCATCGCACCTAAGTTTACTTCACCAAAATCATTGCCCCAATTTTTTCTTTACAAGGATACATTGCATCACGTCATAGTTTAATTTTCTGTGGTACATTGCATGATACCCAAGTTTACTTCTTGTGATACATTATTATGCATCAAAGTTTAGTTTTGTGTGACACGTTGCATCATGCACCAAATTTACCTTTTTTTTCTCCAAGAAATCTGATACACAACAAGTCAAATCTATTTTAAGTGTGATCCACATGAAACTAAAGTGTGAATTAACCTTATAATGTCATGCTTTTTGCACCTTTAGGAGAAATCATTAGTTTTAAATCATTTATGTCCCTTTATACTAGATTTAGATGCATTTTGAGATCATAACATGCTAAAAAATAGGACTAATATGAACAATAAAAAGAAACCTAATATTGCAATATAATCTAAGCTACATAAAGAATTAAAAAAAATAACACAACAATGTTTGTTGGTACCATTTACTCACTATTATTTCAATGGAACATGGGAATTTTTTTATGAATGGATATAATTTTTTTTATTCCTAAACACAACATGAGGGATGTTATGGGATAAACAACATGAGAAAGAGAATTATTATGAATAAGTGTGTGTCATTAATTAAAGTTTATAATGATATAGAATATGAACTTATATAATAAAACCCAAATAATGAAAAGAAATATGAAAAAGAGAATGGTTACAATGAAGTGTGTGGCATCCATTAAAGAATATAATGCAATATAATATCAAGCTATATAATAAAATAAAAATAATAAAGAATGAAACACACGTAAAACATCAAAACACCAATCATTACATCAATAGGAATTTGTTAGGCCCTAGAGTTATGTGTACCTTCAACTAAGGTGTGTTCCAAGGGTGACATCCCCATTGCATGATTTTTGATGAAGATATCACAAGAAATGCGATGAAAGTGGATGTTGGGAGAGAGAACACCAACACAAGGTATTGAAAAACATATACTTTGAGTCTCCATTGGGCGCGTATGGGAAGCTTGGTGGCATGATGAATGTGGTGATTGAATTCCCAACCTGCCCTAATGATATGTGAGGAGGCCCAATATGAAACCATGAGGAGTAGAATTGGTGGCCTAGTACATGGAACAAAAAGCCCCTAGACGACTGACCAAGTGGTTGACAAGGTTGCTTCAAGATGAGTTGTACTAAGGATAGGGTGTCCTAGTGGAATGACGATGTGATGAGTTCCTAAGATGAGTGAGCTAAAATTTTGTGTCAACTAGATGAGAGGAGTTTGGTGAGCGAAAATTTAGTAGTGACTCAGATGAGGTGACTTGAAAAGAAAGAATATTGGCACTAGGTAGAACAAAGTTTCAGGGCACTCAGGTGGAATGGGCATTGACCCAACCCAAGGCACCCAACACTTAGGTAGGTTAAACTACACGATGATATGAAATGATGGATGTGTGAAGTGAGTGAGATGAATAAATGGGAACAACTGAAGTTACCCACAAAAGAGTCATATGGAGGAATAAAGTGTGAGATGAAGAGTTAGCCGAAGGGGTTCATTTGAGCTTGCACTCATGTAGGGCGTGAAAGAAAAAATGATTCAATTGGACTAACCTGACTCAAAATGGGAGATGACTCATCTTGAAGGAGAGATAACTTATGGTAGGGTAGTAGGGTGGCTTGGTTTGGTCATCAAGTTTTGTAATGGTTTTCTTTGTACACTCTATGGATTTTTGGTTTTGAGATTTGATTGGACCGAGCCATTGTCTCAGGAATTATTGTACATATATTTTTAATAAAATCATAAAAATAGAGGGTCGATTCCATTGAAATTATGCATGCTTATGATGATGATATCTTGGAAATTATGTTCATGGTTTCCATTAATGAAAGGTGATGTGGCAATTTTATTACTGTTATATGTTTTATGAATTCTACAAATTAATAATAGTATAGAGAACATCAAGGGTAATACATTGTGAGGAATAGTATGGGTGAAGTAGCATTTTATTACACTAGAAAAATGTCAAACACATCAATGTCACACACTTGCAGGATCACAGTGCGCCCAAAAGGCGCCTTGTGACTATAAGGGGCCCTGAGGCTGTGATAGTTGATATCAGAGTATGAAATCAGCAGAAGATGAGGTGACATAGTCTAAGAAGGACAAATATATTGAGATTAATTTGGCATGGATGGTTGAAGGCATGGAAGGCCATTGAAAGGAGTTTGAAGAAATGTGAGTAGATATTCATGAGATTAAGGGGGCCATTAAGTTAGGGTTCTACTCTATTGAATTTGAAGTAAGACAAGGCTAGGATCAAGATGATTGGTTTAAGGGCTTGGAATATTAGGTGAAGTCACTTGTGGAACTCCCAAGGGACTAGGTTGATATCATTGTAGTGTTGAAGAAATTAAAAAGACATATTTCAAGTAGTTCATTTATGAAGGTGAAGCTAAAATAACTAGAAATGTATAATGAGGAAATAAGCACTAAGGTATTGGGAAACTTTGGTTGGGGTGTGGAAAAAATGATGGAAAAAATGAAATGTTGATATCATGAAATCAAAGTCAATGCACCAACCATGCATCTCACAGGAACAATGTAACTTTGGTGGAGGACCAAGGTTGAAGACTTAGTAGAAGGTCATATCATAGACATGATTGAGACATGAAAAGAGGCGAAAGAGGATTTGTATGCATATTTGGATTAGGGAATCAATAAAATGATGGAAACAAATCGCATAAGTGAGATTAAGAATATCAGTAAGATACAAACATATATTAAGGAGTTCTTAGGTCTTGTGCTGGATATTTGAAATATGCATGAGAAGGAAATGGTATACCACTTCATAAAAAATATCTAGCCATGGGAAAAGAAGTTTTCATGCAGGGAGTCCAATCTCTTACAACATCCATCACCGTAATAGAGAAGCTCCTTTATTTCCATATATACAATAAGGATAAGGAGGAGATGTGGAGTGATAAGAGCAAGAAGAAGAAGAAGGACTAAGAGAAATGGAAGAGTTCCAAGGATGGAAATCCAGAAGGAGTAGCCAAAGAGAAGAAGCCCATATCCTATTAGATATATAGAGAGGATCACTAAGCAAGGAATTTCTCGATCAAGAAGAGGTAGCAAGGTTCAACTAAAGTTGGGATGTTACAGGTAGTAGAGTCCTAAAAATATATGAAGGGAGACTTTAATACAATAATGAGGATGGATAATATATTTGATAGTGGAAAATAATATTTTGGTGCTACATATAGAGAGTTGAGAAACAAAGATGTGGAGTCTCTTCTCTCACAACATGTGAACATCATGTCTGATTTGACAAACATAGTAGAGAAGTTGGAGAAGAGTACAAATAAATTGGAGTAGGTAGAGGAGACCATAATGGAAGAAGTGATTCAAGTATTTCCAAGAAGAGGTTCCTTAGTATGTTGAAGCCACAGAGGAGGCTGGCACATCGACATTAAGCCCAGAAGTTTGGCCATGGGATCCAGATATTGAGAGGCTTGTTGAATAAGAAAAGATCTAGATTGGATCATATCCTCGTTTTCTGACTTACATGATAAGGAAGTACAAAGGGATGCTTCTAAGAGATCATATGGGAGATAAGGGAGGAGGTCACCATGACCAACACTCTTCTTCATCTCGTTAATCCATGAAGAGATGTATCACTATTTTTCATTTCAATGGGAAGCTGAGTTCATGGAGGTACCTAGAGTGGTGCCTCTACAACAATATATTAGTGGAGTTGTGATGATATGAGGTAAGGATATTGCACTGTTAGACATGAGTTATTATGGAGCTTGGTGTGATCATAAAATTAAATACCTAACTAGTTGAGCCTGTTGAGGGAATCCAACACATTCCGATATGTAGGAGAGATTTCTAGAGATGTAGTTAGAGATATCATTTGATGAAAATTTATCATGATGAAAATACTAGTGGAAATGAATGGAAGGTTTTGGTTGGACTATTTCAGGACTACAATAATTTTGAGTGGGGTAGGATGTCAAACTGTAGAGTTTGGATTGCATCTAACCTATGTGTGCACCATGGGAGAAATCACCATCACAAGATTGGCGATGAGGATATCACAATAAATGTGACACAAGTGGAAGTTGGAAAGAGCATGGCAACATAAGGTGTAAAAAGAGTTTCATTGGGTGTGCGTGGGTATCTTCTTGGCACAATGGATGTGGCTGAACAAGTACCCAAATTTTCCTAATGATGGAAGAGAAGGCCCATGATGACACCATGAGGAGTAATATGGATTCCCTATGACCTGGACCAAAACACCCGTAGACGAGTGCCCAAGTGGTAGAAAAGGTGAGCTCTAAATGCATTGGTCCAAGGAGATGACACCCTAGTGGAAGGATGACAAGAAATTCCCCAGTAAAAGTGAGCCAAAATTTGGCATTAGCTACATGCGATAAATCAAGTTAGATGAAATTTGGCATTGGATGAGACGAGACAAATTGGTTAGAACGAATTTTGGTGCTACAAAAAATGGATTTTGAGGGTGCTTGGGTGGAACGGGTGTCATCCCAACTAAAGGCGCTTAATACCTAGGCGAGATGAACCGCATAGTGGGACAAAATGATGGGTGTTCTAAGTGAGTGAGTCGATCAAACGAGAGAAATAGAAGTCACAAACACAATATTTGTTTGGAGGAGTGAAATGTGATACAAAGAGGGAGTCAAAGGGGATTATTAGTTCCCAGGCATGCTTTCTCAAATCGAGATTATTATTTCCCATGGTAGTATATATTGATTCTATAGCTGACCTCTTTTTGATAATTTCCAGATCCAGATGCAACAAAATGGTCCATAACTACTACATTTGTTACAATTAAAATTCATATCAAGTTCATTTCAAAATTTATCATTGTGCGAATTGTAGAGGGGAAGAAAAATTTTCATTGTACGAAGTGAGAAAGTGTAGAGGAAGTTTTATTGAGGGAAGTGCAGAGGGTGAGTGGAAGCATGGTTTTTCAAGAATGAAAAAAATTCTACAATATGTGGTTATTTTCGCATCTGCACCTCCATATCCCGCACAATGAAAACCACATTCACATATCTATTATCTTCCCATATTTATTCCACACAATGACAATTTCGTCTAAACTTCAATAAAATTGTAATAGATTTTATCTTAAAAAAATTAAAATAATAAACATTCATATATTAATTTAAATCATATATGAATTATATGTTCCCATGTATTCCATATGGAAGTTAAGAATCTTCGTAGTGTGCATAATGAAATACTTATTCGCATCTCTACATTCTGCACAATGTGTCGTTATTTGAGAACATTGTGTTTCGACTTTTTTTGTTTTAAAAATTTCTATCATGTGCACAATGAAATATTTGTTCACATTTTTTCATTCAACATAGTGTTTATTTATTTGAAAATGTTGAGTTTCGACAATTTTCACTATGCATTTTCCACATTCTGCACAATGAAATTAATTCAGTTAAAAATAAGTGAAATTAAGTAAATTAAAATTCATATTAGGAACAAGTACATACACACAAATATAAGTCCTGCAAAATTAATATATCAATTTCATTTCGAGTATTTAACATTGTGCGCAGTGCAAAGTGCGAAGGGAGCACAATGGAATTAACTCAATTAAATGTAAATATTAAAACATATAATTTGATAATATAGTAATGGATCAAAGTTGATGAAAATAGTTTTGAAAATTGATTAAAAGTGGTCTGACGTCTAATTCTCAAACTATGTTCGATGGCACTGAGAGTGGAGATACGATTATGTGCAGGTACGAAAGGAGCATAATGAAAGCTTGTTCCACACCTACACATGAATTATTTTAAAAAATAATGATATTCAATTGAATTTGATAGTTAATTGAACTTTTATTGTTTTATATCACTAAATATTAATTAATTTTTAACTTTACCATCGTTTCACTTCCGCTGAACAATCAAAGAAAATTTGTATGGTAGAAGTATGTGGGAGGGGAAAATTCATGTTCCTTGTTCAAGAAAATAGAAAGTTTGAGCACTTGAGAATGTTGCAAGAATTTATAAATGAAACTAAATATCAGTTGTTCTGAACAAACTTGACTTGATATAGTGTTTGTGTAGAGAAAATATATCCAGGTATTGTAGAAAATACTGTATGTGGGAAGTGCAGAATAAAGTGTGTATCAAATGAGTCATCAAGAAAAAAATCCCGAAATTTAATGAAAAATATGCCAAAAGTAATAGAGTCCATGGTGCATTCCCTGAGACTCGTCGAAGATGAGATTTTCACATTTTTTTCATGACGACTTCTCATATAGGCTCAACCTTTTCATTGTACAAAATCCCTGAAAGAATGTATAAATAGTTTATTTCACTATCTTTTTTTGACGTTAATTGAGAACGTCATGTTTTCGTAGTGCACACAATGAAAAATTTCTCCACACTTTTTTATTTCACAAAATGAAAGTAATTACCTCATCATAAAGGGAAAAGTATACTTATTATTTTCTTTTTTAGACACTCTGGTGAGGATAGTTAATACTTTTTCTACTTTTGAATCTTTGTAGAGTTAGATAAATTAAATATAGTTAATAATTGCAGGTTAGTCTGGCCCATGTATCCGAAAATGAAAAACACTATCAATTAATTTTTTGTTTGCACACCCGTTGTTCTGCACAACACTCCTTTCTCACACACATTAAAAAGAGACTTCATTTAATATTAGATACTATCCTTCACATATCCCCTCTTCCGCACATCCTTCATTCCACATAGATTCCATGTTCTACGCAATTTTTCTCGTTCACATGTTCATTGAAAAAAAATAACAAAGTGGAGGGAGCTCTTATTGTGTTTAAGCTTGAAACATTTAATTCAAAAATAAAAATAATAAAAAAAATTCTACATCTTCTAGTAATAACGAATTAAGATTAAATGAAAGCGAAACAAATAGTAGGAAATATTATATATCAAGCAAGCATATATCGAGAAATCCAAGTTGCCCAAAATAAATAATTCAATTTCATTTTGACGTGTGGAAGAAGCTTTCATTGTGAAAAATACAGAGATACATGAGAAGTGTGATGAAATACTTTCCCATACCTTCGAACTCTGCACAAATTAAAAATACTAAATCATCCAACATTTTTCAAAATGCATGAAAAAATGCATAATGTCTATTTCATTACCTTAAATAAATTTAAATAATATAAGCGAGAGAAACATAAAGCAATATTAGTTTTTGACGTTATTTAAGAACACTTCATTTCCATAGTTCCCACAATGAAATATTTCTCTGCCCTTTTGTATTTCACACAATGAAACTAACTACATCGTCATAAGGGGAAAAGTATACTTCATTTTATATTGGATAATAAGCAATTAGTTCACGAATGTGAAATTACACTTAGTATTCAAGAAAATAAAATGAATCCACATAGACACAATACTAGGGACAGTTAATTGGTTATCCAAAGTTTTCATGCCTCAAACTTTTATAGTTATTTTTAATGTAAAGTTCAAATTTTTTTATATGTTTTAATCGTTTAAAGTTATACGGGGTGAAAATATGATGAAGAATATTTCATTTTTCTTCTTCCACGTCTTCGTACTCAAATCCACTAAATATTTAATAGTTACAGGTTAATATTGAATGTATGCAACGACTAAGAACATTACAAATTAAATTTTCTATTGCACACTCGTTGTCTTGCACAACACTTGTTTCTCACACACATCAAAAAGAGAATTTATTTAATATTATATACTAAGCTTACATTTAAAGTTAAAAAAAAAACTGTGCCTATGAAGTAAAGTTCCTTTTGCAGTCTTGTTCTCCTGCATGTACCCCCTCTTCTGCACATCCTTCATTTCACACATATTCATAACTCTATGCAAATGTTCTCATTAACATATTCATTGAAAACAAAAAACAAAGTGGAGGAAGCTCTCATTGTGCTTAAGGTTAAAAAAAATTATTCAAAAATCAAAATAATACAAATTGTTGTACATCTTCTAGTAATAAAGAATTAAGATTAAATGAAAGCGACAAAAACACCAAAAAATATTATATATGAAACAAGCGTATACTCGGAAATCAAATTTTCAAAAAATAAAGATATCATCTTCATTATGAAGTGTGGAAGAACATTTCATTATGCAGAATACATAGATACAAGAGAAACATAGTGAAAGCGTTTCTCGCACCCCCGCACTCTGCACAAATTTAAAGATTAAAATATTCAATATTATTCAAAATTCATAGCAAATAAAACTACAAAAAAAAAAAATCTTAACAAGATCTTCATTATGTAATATCAGAACTTAAATATTAAGTATTTAACATTAAGCAAGATAATTACAGTAACAAGAAATATATCGAGATTCAAATTCCAACCATCATAGCTATCATTAAAATAAATACTATATACGAAATATATCTATGAAATCAAAAATTGTTCTCGAATATTAATTTTCATTGTGATGAGTGACAAAAGATTAGATATAATATAAAAGTTAAAAGCACATCATCGAAAACTTATGTTCTATTAATTTTTTTGGGAAACACCACAAAATTTAGTTCCAGAAAAGATCTTATACAAAACATTAAGAACCCTGATTTACAGTGGAAGTCGCTTATATAATCAATGAGAATTCTCAGTAGCTTGGATCACCAGCTCATTCACTATGTTATTATAGCATATTTTCTTTAACTATTAGCTCCTGCATTCTAAGGAAAATGAACAATAATATTTCTACATAAAGTTAAGTAAACTCAAAAAATTATAATATATCTCTAAAACAAATATATCTCATAAAAGAAAGGAATTTGTAGATTGAAAGGATTATGTAACTGAAACTACATTTATGTTTTACTTCTAAAGAAGTCATTAAAATCCTACTACCCAATTTCAAAAGTAAAAGTGGTCATCCCAATGGGGACTAGGATTGTGCTCCTATGTACCGTAATATGGAAAAAAGGTAACTACAAGAGAAAACAAGAAAATACATCGAGCAATTAGTTTAGGTGACGTTAACATAATTAAACAATATCAATAATTAAATACTATTAAATAGAAAGTGATTGTGACAAGATTAAGGACACTCACAATATATGAGAGTATATATCTGATTATTTGACTATCAACTATCCTTCAAATCCATGATTTCTTGAAATAATTTATCCAACATAGCTTTAATGAAATATTTCTTTGGACCGATTGTAATCTCTAACTTAAAATTTTCATTGAATATATACTTCTCAATTTACATTGCGTCTTTTTGTAATTGAGCAGCCAAGACAAACTTCTCTTCATTAATACTAAAAAAAATAATTATCCATTTCCTAATTTGTTCTATGGTAAAATCAATTATATCATCAAACTCCCTTGTCGTCAACTATCTTATCCTCTCCAATTCAGTTATTAGAATATCTCTTGTAATTAATTCAGAATCGCGTATGATGTGGGGACCATTTAGATCCTTAAAAAATTGTACAACCTTTAGAAACGCATCACCTCTTCTATTATTTATACTTTCACATTTAGAAATAATGTTTTCTAGTGTGTTGATTATTTCAAACCATCTAGCTTTGATTTTATTCATTTGAATAGCATTTTTTAGTCCTTTTTTTTGTCTAGATAAGATAACAAATCAAGTCTTTGAATAAAAGTAAGTAAGTAAATGTTAATGAAATTCTTGACTTCCTTAACATTACTTTTAACCAAATTGAAAAATGAGTGAATTCCATGTGCTAAATGTAGTAGGTCGGAAGTTTTTTTCCATTCATGTTCAATGATTTCTAATATTTGGGAAGTATTAGCAACAGTATGAGATTTTAATACATTAAGGAGTTTGAGAGATTTATTAGGTCCATGGGATGTGTTGGGAGTAGAAATTGCTAATGGTGGTGCATGTATTGCTAGTGGAGTCATTAACAAAAGACCCTAATTTAGAGCATCTTCTAGCTATTTTATTCTTTCTTTCAGTATGAAATTTTCTACTTCCTGTCGGCCAATAGAAACTACCAGTGTGTTACCAGTAGCTTGATGCAATCTCATGAGTCTACTAGCTGCAACTACAAACACATCAACATCCATTTATAATTTATCAATAACCTTTTTATTATGGACCTTTACTTTCTCAATTCTCAAATTTGTATTTCCCTTATTATAGTTTTAAGCTTGCAAAGTGGCAGTGTGATCAGCAAAAGTAGTGGCTTCTTTGGCAATCTGCTCCGTTATTTTTTGCTAAATAAGTACTAACACAATTAGGTAGCATAGTGCTCTTAATTTCCACATTCATAGCTTGTTCAATGTTTGTTGTTTTTGGGTACATTTGGATTTGGCTTATTAAACCATGTGTGTTATGTCTAGAGTGAATGTTTGACGAGGATCTTCGTCATCTCCACCCCCTGATAGATGATCATGAATCATTGTTTCACTTATATCTTTTGAGAAATTGATAGGGGAAACAATTAGGGTGATTTATCTTTACTTTATAATTTATTGTGAAGTTATGTTAGCTTTTATTACTTTATTGTGTTTTTTCATAAAAAAATTACCAAAACCAAAAAAAATGAAGATCACAAATAGACAATGGACACAAGTCGTAGGATCAAAGATAGGAAAAAACCCCTCCAAGGGTAAAACCCAAAAAAAAATTCTCTTCTTATAGAATCATATCAAATGAGAAATCCAAGACCCAAACAATATGACCTAGCCCTCCAACAAGACCAAAGTCAACCCTCCTCCCTAGATATTACAGAAAGACAAAGTTAACTCAAGTAAAAACCTTCAAAGCTAACTCCAACTTCAGAATTTTGGACCCGGACTTCAATAGTTCAAACCTACAGTGAGTTTGCAACTTTAGCCCTACAAAAACTTCAAGAATTTCGCGCGTGTGAGGAAAATAGAGAAAAATCTAGGGGGGAACTTTGATTTTCTTCCTTCCTTCTTTCTCTTACTTCCAAATTTCTTCTTCTCTTGAATTTCACACTTCTTGTCTCAGAGATCAAACTTTATTGAGTGATGTGTCAAATGAGGTTGAAGTGTCTCTATTTATACACATCCATGAGGTAAAACTACCCCTTCTAGGGTTGACTTGGTCACGCATGTACAAAAATTCCATTTTTGACTCAAATAAATTTATTTTTCCACTTTCGTTTCAAATTCCAAATGGGAATTGACTCTAGAACAATAATTTTACATATGAAAAATATTGTTTTGACTCGGTAAACCCTAGAAGCATTAATAAAATTCTTGACCGAGATGACCAAATACTATTTTATTTTCTTCTTTTTGATATTTTACATTAAATATATAATAACATTACTATAATAGAAATTATGAACACCAAACCTAGTTACATTTTCTAATACTCCCTCTTAACTTGGGAGGTATTCATAATACCATAATAGCTACAAGGATACTCTCCAACTGAAATATCATAGAACAAGAGTTATATTGGTAAGTCATCTTTTTAAGAGTCAACATCATGACCAACAGTGTAAAATAGAAAAATAGTATGGCCTTTTGACTAACAAGCTCTAACACTCCATAAGATTAGAGCACAATGTTGGGAGGCACACATATGGACACGTCAACCTCTTAAGGCACATACCCCATCCAGATGTTCATAAGTTATAAGCTTCTAGGACTATTCTTATCTTGGATTCCCAATCCTCAAAGAATATCATTCCTCTTTGATGACTCTTGTCTTGGATACCTTGTTAGATCATCAAAAGTGTCGAACCACATAACTACTTCCTATATTGGATTTCCAATCCTCAAGGAGTACTAGTCCCCATATGCTTATCCAATCTTCCATTCTCCCTCCCAGTGTGATACACTAGGCACACGATGATTAGTCTGGTAATTAAAATATTTTATGCTTGAATATATATCTTTCCAATACAATCATCTAGTTATAGCAGCTTGGATTAGCCTTACAAAAATCAAAGAAAATATAGGTGAACCAAGGATATGGAAGATGACAGAATATGACAATGAACATATTATGGATACTTCCATTCCTATCACCCATTGGAAATATAAGTAGATGATGCAAATGGAAAGCCCTGAAGCCGAGTCTATAGTATTCAAGTGTAATCTTATCTAGTATAACAGACCAACATATGAATTTTGTAATTTACAAATGTGATAGTTGAATACTATTGTAATTTTTTAATTTTGAATGTGAATAATATTCATAGGTAAATGTTTCACTCTGATATTAGCTATTAGGAATAAAATCATAGAGAACTAAAATCAAAATAAATGTGGAAATGTTCAACATAGAATGCAGCGATATGAAAGTATATTTACAAATACCTCGTGAAAGGAAAACATGCACCCATACCCCACTTGGTGCATCATTCCTATATATTTGTAGCAAATGAAAGTATATCAACAGATCTAGGATGGATTCGTAATGGTGTATATACACTATAAGCTTTAGGTTCCTTGAGGTGCTTAAGTTTCTAAAGTTTTCCAAATTTCAAGGAGGTTTTATTTTTAGGGATAGGATCCTTATGTGAACTCCATATATTTAGAATGAAGAGGGATCTAAAATTTGATTGAAATTTAGAATGAAGAGGGATTTCGTTAGATTTAATTAAAAGTTTTGATATCATTTTTTTTCAAATGTCATGTCTCGTATTCATGTTGAGCACGGAATAAATGTTATAGATATTCATCATAATGGGTTCTAGAAAATCCATTTCCGTAGAACAACCAAGTTGATATAATATTATTTTACTTAAAATGGAAATTTAACTATCTAGGTTATGAATAACATTGAAATTTTTTATGTTATTAAGAAATGCCATGTGTTAAATTAATATAAAGCATGGAAAGAGTTACACACATGCTTCATATTGGATTGTAAATTGTGCAAAAAAAACACACACACACACACACATCATGTTATGGCTAAGTTATTGTAGATAACCTAAAAATAAATATAATCGAATAAAATTTATTTGGTGTTTACAAGACATCTTTTAAAATTGAACAAAACTTATTTCAATCCAACCTATTTTTTTTAATTGAACCTTAAGATAAAGAATTGATTGAAATACTTGGATAACTAAGTAAATTTAGGAAAATTCATAACATGATATAAAATTATAGAAAGATATCATATATTGTTTTTGGTATATTAAATTCCAATACATATAACTTATATCATGTTATGACTAACCCCTTGTAGATAACCTCAAAAGAAATAATATTGAATTTAAAAGCTATTTGTCGTTTATAAGACATCTTTAATTTGAATAAACCTTATTTCAATCCTATTTGTGTCTCTTAATTGAACTTTAAGATAAGGAATTGATTGAAATGATTAAAAAAGTTGACCATGCAATGGTATATGAGTGGGTCACAAAAATTTCCATACATAGTTTTTTTATTATAATATGGATGACTTTAGAATTCAAATAATTTATTAAAACCATTGTGATAACAACATTGATTTCACTAAAAGACACTTTCTACAAGACAATATGATACATGATATATTTTAACTCATTTTAAGTATCAAATTGACTTTTATCATACTAAGATTGTACTTAGTTTTTTAGTCTTTGAAACTAGAAATCAAAATGAATTTTTTGTGAAATTTTACTTCTTGAATGTTCTTAATTGAACCTTAAGATAAGGAATTGATTGAAATACTTGGATAACTAAGTAAATGTAGGAAGGTTCATAAAATTATATAAAATTATAGAAACATATCATTAATTATCTTTTGGTATATTAGATTCCAATACATATGACTTATATCATGTTATGACTAAGCTCTTATAGATGACCTAAAAAGAATTTGAAAAAAACTTATTGTTGTTTACATGACATCTTTTCAAATTGAAAAAAAAATATTACAATCCTACTTGTGTTTTTTAATTGAACCTTAAGGTAAGGAATTGATTGAAATACTTGAACAACCAAATAAATTTAGGAAAATTCATAAAATTATATAAAATTATAGAAACATATAATTAATTATTGAAATTAACATACATTCATTGCACTAAAAGATACTTTTTATAAGCCAATATGAAGCATATTTGTAATTATTTCAATGCTCAATATTAATTTGTTACATTATATATTTTAGTTCATTGTAAGTATCAAAGTGTCTTGCATCATAGTAAGATTTTACTTATTTTCTTCTTCTATGAAATTAGAAATCAAAATTAATATGTTTTGAATTTTTTACTTCTTGAATTGTATAGATTCCAAAGTAGAATTATATATATATATATATATATATATATATATATATATATATATATATATATATATATATATATATATATATATATATATATAATTTTTTCATGACTACATCTTCATCATGTTCAATATATCACTGTGATCGAGGCGAGTAATTGAACTAGTGACTTCACATCAAGGAGTGCCTTAACAATGCACACGATCACTATCTATCCAAGACCTCGTGGATCAAAGTAAAAGTATATATATATATATATATATATATATATATATATATATATATTGTTTTAATTAATTAATTTTAAATTGTTATACTGTTTAATAAAATCTGTACTATATAATTTTTTTTTAAACTAGCGAACTAATTAACAGATCCATATTGACTCTCCTCCACATAAGTATTATGAGGTGGAGAAGAATCCATGGAAACATGCACTGGTGAAGGCTACTTTGGCTGATTAATTTCCCCCTCGGATAACCTCATAATCTCATCCATGTAGTCGAGTTGTGTCTACATGTTATCGTGAACTTATTAATATAAACACAATATGACACACACTTATTAATACAAAAAATTATAATTTGATGATAAGAGTCAATAGTTACGTATATATGTACTTGGCATGTGTCACGCAGGCCTTGCACCTTCCAAGTGTCACGGATGGCATCATGACACATACGTGCATATGAAAAAGCCTAGTTAGGGGGTAGAATCTTGAGATATGAATCATCAAATAATGGAATTGGAAAGTCATAAGGAAATAATGGTGGTCTACTCATCTGTCCATGTAATGAGACCTTCACTTTGGCCAATGTCATTTGCATGTTATTTGCAATGGTATGCCTGGTCTCAACACTGAGTTGCGACAACTCTTCTAACTCTATCGAAAATTCCATGATCTAAGATGGTAGTGGAAATAATCTCGGAGGTGGTGGTACATACGCTATTATGAATCTAGCTCCAAAAATAGAAGAAAAGAGAGATCAATTCCTTATAAATCGGCCACTTTGAGGGGTAAACCTCCAATAAATTACATAAATGAACAATTCTTGGATGATACAAATGACCAAAACCTCCTTCTATATATATGATTCCATGGGGTCACAATATGATCCTAGCCGACCCAAGAATAATAATGTAAGGGCACAATAATAACAATATTGGGGTTACAGGGTACAACAATAACAATAAGGGGGTTACGCTAACAACAATAAGGGACTATACTAGTAATATAGGGACCTAACATATGCAGGGTCCCTATGAGTCGCGACACAATCATAGCTACGCCCCATGCTGGGTCCATAAATATTAGATCTGGTGTTGGTGTAATATGGCCTCATATGCAACGCAAACTCCACATATACATGATTTTAAAAGTAAATGGGGACATGGTCATGGTGGGGGAACTGGCACCAAGATCCAATGAATCAATCATAAAAAAATGGTCTGCATCAACATTCTTAAAATAATTGAGTGGAATTGGACCAACATGTCAAGCACGACAATCCAAAGGGATGTCAAACAACTCCCCATGAACATCAATATCCTTTTTGGAAAATTTCACTTCCTCCGAAGAGTTTGGGCCTCTAACCTCCAACCTCCTAATCCTATGTATGGAATGTAGGTGGCTATGTGGGCCCGCCCTCTGGTATGTTTAGATCAACCTATTGATTCTCTCCAACATTAAAGTCAAAATATTCCTATTAGGCAACCTAACACGTTGTCTACCCATCTCTCGTCTGATCCATGCATGTTGGGCACTAATGTACTCCGGTGTGATAGTGGTCGTGGAATCATCTCATGGAGGGATTGATGTTGCACTATTATCCCCAACTTCACCTTGATGAAGGTCTGAAAAATCATAAATATAATTTAAAATATATAACAAAATAATCATAATATCATATACATTCAATTCAAACACATCAATTGAAGATGATTTAAATTAAAGATAATTTCAATACATAAACACATAAAGTTTAAAGAGGATTCAAAAATGTAGGAGGTGTACTTGCACCAGGTGAAGATGGTCCACTCTTTGTAACATGATCATCAACAGAGACAGAAACATTGCCTCTAACACTCTAATTGGAGTCAAAGCCATGATATACAAGTGGAACATGAACTCTAGTTTGGCTACATGATCTTTCACGAGCCCGACCATGTATAATTGATCCCCCCACAACCAGACAACCTATTGTTGGGAGCCATATGGGAGATGGATCTACATATTACATATAATACATATAAACTAGTCCAAGAAATTTTTTTTGACTAAACTATTAAATATAATACATATAAATTAATCCAAGGAAGAATTTTGACTTAGAAAGAATGTTGACAAGAAAACCATTTCTAAACTCGAGTAGAATAATCTAGCCTTCCTAAAATTTAGAGTCCCTTTTTTTAAAATTTATCAACCACAATATTGAGTTCCATGTAAACACAATTGAAATAAGTGATCAAATCTAACTTGACACTTTTTTCCCATTTCTAAATAATTCATTTGATTCATAGAGCATAAATATGTAAATATATGTAAAAAAATTGAAATAAACCTATTTGCAAAACTAATAAAATTTCATACCAACTAAATACTTGTTGGAAATATTGAGAGGGAGGCAAATCAATATTTCTTATCATTTTCACTCAATTGGTCATTTTATTAAATTAAACATTCAGATCATAAACTACAACTCAAAACACCATCACATCAAAGACAATCACAAAGTATTTCCTCTAAAACAAGCTTCGCATTATGTATGTTTTACATACAACTTTACCAATCGAGATGGAAGGAAGTACAAGACTCTCCAAGCCTGAAGATGTTTGCAGAAAAAGTCTGTAGGAGTCTTTATCATCCCTTACAATCAACAAGTCAACCAATCATTGATTTTCCACAAATACTATTCACTTCAACTACCGCTTCAACTATCACTGTTACTACACTTTCTGGCTTTAATCACTGCTTCTTTCTATGTTTCCCCTACTTCTACACTCATTGTGTGAAACCACTTCTTCTACTACTACCACTGTCACATCTACTCCAACTTGCTACTATTTTCAACATTTCCACCGTCCACCAATGTTGTTGCTAATCCCTGCTGCTAATATTGATGAGACTACTTCAAGTATAACCAAGTTATGTAGATTTTTTTCATGGCATATCACTGTCACCTATTGAGTTCAAGGTCACTACTCCATAAAAATGTGATATTATTCCTAAAGGTTATTCTACCATAAAATATTGTCAATTCCCTACTGTCATTTTGGTCACTATCTTACTTACTACTGCAAATAATATGGTGATACCCAACACCAAATCTTTTATTTTTGCATGATGAGTCAAATGTGAAATTATTTCTACCGAATAATGATGTATCCTTTGAATAAACAATGATCCAAGACTCATATAGAAAATTTGAACCACAAGAGTGAGATTATTACAAATATGACTGCTAAAGCGTAGTTACTTCAAGTGAAGCTTTGTTGTTGTAACACAGTTCTCTGTTATTGTTTTTCAATGTCTCTGCCCAATCAAGTCATAATCTATCATGCCAAGGGAACTATTTTCAAGGGTATATCATTACTATCATTAAATTCACTTTATCATCAATGAAATATCATTATTGTTATCATCAATATTATTGACTCATAGAGGAAGACTACTGTCACCATGTCACAACTTCATTAAGGGTTATTCAAATAATATACAATCCAACCTTTTTTTAGTCACAAAAACACATAAATTTTTCTCAAAAAATATAAATAAACATGTTTCTTCCACAATAATAGGCCTTTTAAATACTCAGGAAGAAAATGCAGGTTAGGGTTCTTAGACCTGTCAAGGTTAGTGCTTTATGGGTCATTGCTAACTGTTGTCATATTTCAAGAGTGTAGAAAGTGAGTTATTGATAACTCCTTTATGGTAGGAAAACTTCAATTAGGAATAACATATAACCTGTAGGGATTGATGTTTCAAGAACACTTCATTGTTGCATAGAACACTTTCCAATATAACACATGATTATAAATAAATTTCCATTTGTCTTTGCAACTAGAATCATGATGAGCTGCATCTTTGTTCAAATTTTTACGATTTTTATTAAATAAATACATACTTGTACCTGGTGTTTTTAATCATTATTAATCCATTATGTTGTTAATTAGAGGAATTTAGAAACAATAGCTATTATTCTTGTTATTAGTTAATTTGATGAGTGTTTTTAATAAATTCCTTCTTAGTTGCAGGAAGGCTCGGTGCAGGAATGCAGTTGAGTACAAATTCACTAAATGCATAAAAGCAACAGCTGGGTAGTTGAATTGCTGTAGGTGAAAATATCAAATTTACGACCAAATGGAGTAGAATATCTAAATTCTGAGATGTGGGTTTTGTTCAGAGCACCATGTTTCATATAACTTAAAAACCATTTCGCAAAATTTAGTTTCGTGAAGGAGTTATCGTCAGGGGAATATTCCACTGAAAACCACTCCTAAACATGAACGTATTGGGTCTCTATGAATATTTCTACTCTGGTTATGTTTGGGGATTAAAAAAAATCTCAGTTCACTCTCAAATGGTTGCTAGCCCTTTCGTAAAATACACATAAACCATGATTCTGGAGGAAGCGATGGAAATTATCCAAATAATTCACAATCAGGACAGGAGACATTTTGAACAAGGATCTATGGAAGTTGACGATCCTCAAAATGGTGGCACAACTTCTCACAATGGACAAAGTTCAAATAAAACTATTAATTCAAGCGATACCATGGTCTACTGGGCTTCATGCATCATTGGGCATGCCTTGGCACTTTATCGTGATGATCACTATCTTTGTGAGCCTACCTTGGAAACAATGAAGAGGATAAAGCTGTGTGCAGAATCTCTTGCACGCTTCCAAGGAGGTTCACCATACATATATCCATTGTATGGGTTGGGAGAACTTCCTTAGGCCTCTTCACGGCTTAGTGTTGTTTATGGTGGAACTTACATGCTTAACAAGTCGGATTGCAAGGTGACATTTGAGGAAGAAGGTAAAGCTAATGGGGTGAAATCAGAAGGTGAAACTACCAGATGTAAAAAAAAGTTGTTTGTGATCTGTCATATCTACCTAATAAGGTTAAGAATATAGGTAAGATTTCTTGACCAATTTGTATCATGAGCCACCCCATTCCAAATACAAATGATTCACAATCACTACAAATTATTTTGCCTCAAAAGCAACTTGGACGCAAACCTGATATGTGTGTATTTTTCTGTTCCCATTCACATGATGTTGCTCCCAAAGGAAAATACATTGCATTTGTTTCAACAGAAGCAGAGACTGACCAACCTAAGAAAGAATTACAACCAGGATTAAATTTTCTTGGAGCAATTGATGAGATATTTTTTGACACTTACGATATATATGAACCTATTATTTAACCATATCTTGACAATTGCTTCATATTGCAGAATTCTCGATTTAAAGTAATCCCAAGCAAAGCTTCAATAAAATGCGAGTTGAATGGGAAGCCATCTGAGGTGTCCCTGCTAGTGGTGTGCTTTGGGGAATTGCTGATTGAGGATCATAGCTACTGGTCATGGCACCTATAGCACGCATCGTTTTCAACCATACATTATCGATTGGGGATAAGCCAAGCTTAATGGCATTCTGAGAGGCGTAAAAGGAGAATCGCAACCTTCGTTGAGCTCTTATCAATAAACAAGTTTCCATCCTTATGATATGACAAACGAGAATGAAAATCGTTATTGAAGCTGCCTTACGATGCCCCAGCTAGCTGTACAATACCTCTGCTTGAAGTGTGTGAGGTCACATTCTTCCAGAAGCCAATTGCACCTTCCAAAAACAGCAAAATCCCACAAAAATGGGAGCGATTTCCTAATTGACATTCTGTTTTGAAACTAATCTCATTTCTAGCAAATTGTTAATCTCCTCCTATATTCTGATTAGCTGTTGAGATTCCCCAAGTTTGTAATTAACAATGTATATATATAAGTTGCTGTAATCCATTAAGGGGAGGGAAGTAGACTCGGCCCATGAGATCGATTATATAGGAGGAGTTAATGAATTAGAGAGAGTCTATCCTCAATTAGATAGAGCGCAGATGAAGCAATGAGTCCGACATTTAGAGAGAAGAAATTTTCATTTGCAAAATCGATTTCTGAAGATGAAGAGAGCACCGAATCATTGAATCCGTCCAACAATTAGGGACATTTATCAACGTAAAGTCGAATTCTCAGATGTAGAGGGTGCAGAAAGAGATATAGATCTGGCATCAAATTGCCCAACACAATAATTGTAATGGAGTAGATGATGTATTTGTTGATTAATATTTGATTCGATGTTATGATTTAATTTAATCAATTTTGGCTTCTACATTTGTTTTTATGACATCATTGTAGTTTTTGTTTTTTTGAGTTAGTTTAGGACTTGCTATAGGGAGTGGCAAGGATCCATCGCAACTTGGAGTCGAGTCCTCATTCCTCATAGATTTAGGAATTGTTTAATTATATTTTGTTTTAAATTGTTTTTCAATAGTATCTAATATTTCTTAATTTTGCACTTCGATTATTATTTTATTTTCCAATTCTTGAGTTTGATTCAGTAGTGAGAATAGATTGTAATGCTTCAATTTTGAATAAGTAACACTGCCATTTAAAATATTAAGTCATTGTTTGAATTATCTAATTTCTTTGAATGTTTGTAGGATTTAAATGTTTGTTTACGCACGATTTCACTCAATAATTAGATCTCTTTTAATTAGAATTTGTTTTATTTTATATCTCTTTTTAATCAAATTCTTTATTGTTTTTATAATTATAATCATTTCCTTATGTCGAGCAAGTTTGAGTGTGGATTTGATTAAGTAGAGGATATCAAGTTTAAATGCGGTGTCGATGATTCGATTTGAAGTAGGCTTGCTTTTTAATAGTTCATTTTCATTTAGATTAAAATATTTAAATAGAAGATTTATTATAGATTATTTGCAATACTATTTTCAATAGGATATTTTTAAAGTGTTATTTCATGAATATGAAGTAAGTAGTTGTCTTACTGGTCTTTGAACAATAGTTAGGATTGTAATTTTGTTAATTTAAATCTTGAATTTTTTATCAAGAGTAATTTTAGTTAGTTTAAAGTTTGAAGTTATTATTAGGGTAATGTGTGTGTTCTTTTAGTTATCTCAAGTCTTAGTTTCAAGTTAGTAAGAAGAGTTAATAGATTAGTTTTCTAAGTTATCATAGGAGATTTAAAAGTAGAATGCAAGTCCGAGAATGTTACATGATTGAAGATTGTCTTGAATTTCCTTATAGTTTAATTGCAGTATGGAGTTTGCTTGATAAGAATTAGTTTGGTAAGTTTCATTTTCAAGGTTGTTTATTTGCGAGAAAATTTATGTTTCATTCTAGTGTTTAGTTTATCATTACAAAGGAATGTATTTATACTCTGATCAGTAAGCTGAGCCAATACGCAAATACAACTCGCGTTTACGACTCCCGAATTGATAATTAATATTGAGAGGTTTAATAAGACAATTCATGCACAACAATGATCACCAAGCTCTTAGCTGGGCTTAGATGCAAGCTGACAACCCCCTAATTATTGCATCGTTCATTTCATGAAAATTTTATGATGCCTTGCATTAATGTTTATGGTTATAGAAAAGGATACAAAAATTTTCATAAACTTCAAACTTGAATGATCCATCATATCCACAAATCATAATGTGATCCTGAGCTTTGTCCTTAAGAAAAATAAAGAGGTCTTGACTGCTTCAGGACTTTACCTTTCAATTTATTCAAAAACCTCAAAAAATTACAAACCTTATAGAGTTTGAAAATCCTTCCAAACTATCATTTACATCTGGTATATCATTGTTCCACGAGAACGAGCAAATTCAGTGATAAAATACTTGGATTGCTCATGGATCTGGACTTGATACATGTCCCAAAAATTTCCAAAGATTCTTAGAAGAGCCTTACAAATCAATTGCACCCCAATCCATCCACCTCAACAATCACAATGCAATAAATTCTATTTTATATGTGTATGTTTTGAATACCTATTAACACATACATGTATGTAAATCCCTCACACAACCATTACATCGTTCTAAGCTACAGGTCCCTTGAGAATGCTTTGTACACAAAGGTTCTCAAGATATTTCCATATCAAATTTGCAGGTAGTGGATATTATTAATGAAGGATTTCATATCATCTCTAAAATATGTTGTAACCATTTTCAGTGATAGGCTGCAACAAGTGTCGTAGACATGTCATAGTTAGGGTTGCAAGACTATTTCAAACTGTAGGATATTTCGGTCTTTCTCTTAATGGCTGCAAGTCTGAAAGAAGTTTGGATGCTTATATGAAGCTATAAATGAGGCCAAACCAAAAAGGTTTACAACAAAGGTAATGCAGCCCATTTCAATGACCACATATACATCATAGTTACAAAGATTATCTTTGCATGCACTCGAGAGTTAGGGTAATTTTTAGATCATAGAAATAGGATTAATTTTTATTTACCTACAACAGAAATAAATTCCCAACGAAACCCTTGGCATAAAGATTCCAAAAAAAAAATTAAATTCAACTCAGCCAAACCCAACAAAAACACAAAATCCCTTCTCTAGAAAATTTTCAAGTTTATAGGCCTATTAAAATCCTTCTCCATAGGTCCGAGAGGATTTCAAAGAAATTCCTTGTCCAATAATAATACATGAATCTCCTTGTTCGCCTTCAAAATGAATCCTCAAGCCGCTGGAAGTTCAGAACATTAGATTTATGTTGAATCGATGCTCATGAGATAGGAATGGGGTGCCTTTATATAGAATTTTGGGTAGCACTAATTTGAAAGCTGACTTTATGATTTGGAGGGAAATATAAAATATAATTTTAGAGCCCAAAATTGTTTGGAGGCTGACTTAGGGAAAAATTCATATTTTGTCTTCAAGAACCGACTTAGTAGGAAAATTTAAAAAATGCTTTTGGAGGGATTTTTGAATTTTGATTTTTCTCTTTAATGATTTTCCACACAACCAATATTCATTTTACACATCATTATGCTTCATTTTCTAGACATAAATTAGTGTTTCCACATAAAGAAGCTATGGGGTTTTGGGCCATAGATTAGGTATTCAACTTTCACTGAGCTTTTATCTCAAACCATGAAGGCCCACAAAGCATGCCACATACCACCAGAATCAATATAACAATAAGAATTTGATGGAAAGAGTCTCCAAGACAAAATAAGTAATCCACACCATCAAAATCATCAACAGTTGCGGGGTATGTCCATGATCTTGGAAACCATACCCTAGTGCTAGGGTTTCATCCAACTGCATCAACTAGTGACATCATCAAGCTACATCATCTCAGTCATCTTACACCATTATCTTTACCAATACCATGTCAATAACCTCCAACTATAACTTACATCATCGATGATATCTACATCATGCACCTCCACCCACTTTGACATCAATGACAACATACTCAACAATACTCCATAAGACAAGTTCTTATAACATTTGACTTTGATGCATGACATGTATCAGGTGAAATCACATGAAGACAACGTTTCTAGTATAACACACTACATAATAAAACAGTAAGGTAAATTAGAAAAAAGTCAAAATGCTTTTATTCACTTTGAATGCACTTTTCGTCATGTCTTTAATATATGTATCAATGCATTGTTGAAACATGAACTTATATATAGTTATAGTTATATAGTTACATAGTTAAATGTTGTGTGTGTGTGTGTGTTTGTTAAGTTATGTTATCAAATATATATATATATATATATATATATATATATATAACAAAAAAATGTTTTGGAATTTTACCTTAGTTAATATTTTATTATAGTACTTACTTTTTAAAAACCAATTACTATATTTATTATTAAGAAAGAGTTGAAATATAAATTAATTTAAATTTAAGATAAATAATAAATAATTTCTTATTTGATAAATAGAGGTTCACCCTGACCAACCATATTCATTATGTCAATTTTAAGCTTTTAAAGACTTTTGTTAATCCAATATATCATATAATAATGTTATATGCAATGCGTTAAATAAATTAATTAATTTATTAGTAATAGTTTGATTGTTTTATGTTTTGAAGTTTTTTGGGGCATATTTTTGGTAAAATTTGTTCGAGATTTAAAATGCATTTTAAATAGCAAAAAATCAAAATTTGTTGAAATTTATTTCACTAAATTCCTAAGAAAAAACTTCAAAGCCTAAAATAATTAAAAAATAAAGTTTTTACCATTCAAATTCAGAAACAAATCATAATAAACATGCTATCATTGTAATTATTAAAAACTTAAAATTGAAATGGAGAAAAAATTAAAACCTAAATGATAGTTTTTTGGTGATTTTTAAGGGTTTTCTTGGTGGTTTTTTGTGGTTTTTGTATGGTGGTGTATAGTGGGTTTTCATTTCAAATTGTTATTATTATTTTGAAAGAAAAATTAATTGAAATAGGAAAAAATGATATAAAATCTACCTTGGCCTCAAGACAATGGTTGGCTTGAGGCTCTGGGACATTAGTGGGGTCGTTGGGTGGTTGGATGAAGCTCCTCTTTCCCTCGTGGTCTACACAAAATGGCTTACGTAGTTTTCAGACAAGGTTTTTAATGAAAAATAGAGGTTCAATTGAGCTTGTAGCTCGATCCAACTTTAAGGCTCGATCAAGCCATTTTTTTATTTTCACACCCAAGCTATATTGGTAGGAAATTTCAAAAAAATGTCTCAATCGAGCCCTTAGCTTGATCGGTCCCTTAACTTGATCAAGCTCCTAAGTAACCTCGAGTTACAAAGGAGCTCGATCGAGGGGTTTTTTTAATGCTCGATCAAGAAATATTTAAGCCCTCTAACAACTCGATCAATGACTCAAAGACTACTTGATCAAGCCCTTAAAAAGGCTTAATCAAGCTACTTTTTCTCACCCATAATGTGCCCTTTCTTACCAAAAAGTGTAACCTGACTTCATGCATAGACACACATATGGTCATAAACTTATGTTCAATCAATGTTGTTGAAGAATGCTATAGAATATAGATAGTATACAGGTTCATATGTAAAACAATATCGAAGAATTATTGACAAAATCGGTAAACAGTCTCTGTATTAGAATAGAGTAATCATAAATTCCTTTTTATTATCATTAATTACATAACATTATCTAATATATAAAAGCTCAAAGAAAATTATGTAAAATATCTCAAGCCTATACAACATCTTATGTGAAACATTATCTTATAAATTTTTACATAATTGGTAAACAAACTCATAATTAGCATACACATAGTAATAATAATTGAAATGGGGATTGAATACAAATTCATGGTCCAAAGAATAATATTTTTTGTGTAAAATCCTTATCAAAATCCTAATACTTCAATTGCAAAAGTAAATTCATTCGTCCCAATGGAGACTTGGATTGGGCTCCCATTAACTATAATGTCAAAAAGGCACCCGAAACAGAAATAAAGAAACCACATCTAAAAATTAGATTAGTTCAGGATAATGATTCCAAAAAACTTAAATAAGTAAACACTATAAACAAAAAAAAAAAATAATGTTCCAATATTTTAAAACACATACAATATGTGAAAGCATAGTTCGAGATTATTTTACTACTAACTGACTTTTGGAATCAATATTTCTCCAAAGAATTCATTCACTTTAGCTTTAATTAAATATTTCATCAGAGTGACAATAATTTCATGTTTGACATGTTCATTTAATATCTCATCTTCAATCTCCCTAGCTTCTTCTTTCGATTGTGTAGCCATGACAAAGTACTCTTATTTAACACTAACAAACATAATTAGTCATTTGCTAAATTCCTCTACAGTAAAATAAATTTTATCATCAAAATATGTTACCTTTGATTGTTTTATCTTCTCAAATTCAACCATTAGCCTATCCTTTGAAATTAATCTAGAGTCACATTTAATGCACAAACTAACACTTTTACTTTCTATGCTTCCACATTAAAAAATAATGTCCTCTAATGTTCTGATACTCTCAGACCATCAAATTTTCATATGCTTCATTCAATCAACATCCAGGAGTCATTGTTTCTCTTTCTTTAGATCATACCGTAAATCCATCTTGCGACTAAAAGTAAGTAAGTAACTAGTAGCCTATGAATTTTCTATCTCCCTTGAGCTCATTTTTGACCCACTCAATAGATGACTTAATTCTCTAGAATAAATGTTGTAGATCAAAAGATACTTTCCATTCATATTAAATAATTTTTAATGTTTTGGATATATATTATTGATAATATATGATTTCACTGCATTAAGGAGCTTGATGATTTTATCAAATCTATGGGGTGTTTTAGGGGTAGAAATTTCCAATGGTGGTGTGCGTATGATCAGTGGAGTGATTAACAAAGGGCCCAAATTTAGAGAATCTTCTAGCTCTTTTATTCTTGCTCTCAGTTTCAGATTTTCTAATTCTCGTTGGCTAAGAGACTCTGTAAGCACATCACTACTATCTTGATGCAATTTTATGAGCCATATCGTTCTAACCCAAGACACATCAACATCCATTTCTACTCAATCAATAACCTTTTTTTTGCGAACCTTTACTATTTCAATCCTCAATATTCTACTTCCCCTACCATAATTTTCATTTTTCAATGTGATAGGTTAGTCATCGAAATTAGTGACCTCTTTGGCAAACTAGTACTAACCCAATCAGGTAGTATAGTGCTGCCAAATTCCATGTCCATAGCCTCTTTAATTATCCTTGTTTTGCGTAGACTCTTCTATTTGGATGATTTATCTATGTGTGCTCTTTGTGGAGTGAATATATGATGAGGCTCTTCATCTTCTCGATCGCCTTATAAGGGACCACGAAAAAATCTTTCACTTCTAGTAGTTTTTCTATTTTTTGACTTGTATATGAACTCATACCAGTACCAAGTGTGCAATATTGAGATTTCCTCGTAATATTTGTGCCTCTTTGCTTGTATCTTGCTCTCGTGCTTACACTCTCTTCTTCAAAAATTTCTTCAAAATCTATTAACAACGCTTGATTTCATTTTTGGTGCACTGTGAATTTCCTCACTATACTCTCTAACTCTTGGAAACAAGTTCCCATGCCTAACAGATTCTAGGTGTGTGCCAAAAAACCCTTCTGGATCAAAGGATTTAACGACTTCAGATTCACTTAAATTAAAAGGATTTAAAGACTTTGAAATATGTAGCATGAGTTACATTATTCATGGTGACTTCTCCAATAGTAAACGAAAAAGAAATTTTCTTTTCTTTTTCTATTTAAATATAACTAGGAAACGATGGTATTTCCTACAAACTTCAGCAAAAAAATACCTATCTATAAAAATTTTTTAAACAAAAATGACTTATCTTCAAAATCATAAATTCAAATTACCATATTTTTTCTCTTTCTTCAAGCAACCCTTTATCAAATATGAAAACTTGAACCTCTGCAGATATTTGAGGAGACTCTTGTCCAATTATCATGTAATTGACTTGCTTTACAAATACATATTGAATTAAACAAAAAAATTAAAGAAGTGGTATGCTTCCACTATACGGAATACTCATCCAAAATTAAAACGTGAAGGTTTCATGAAATAATTTTCAATATATTTTATGTATTCTAGGAACTGGATTGTGATTGAAAAAGCACAAAAATGTAAGTAAATTTTACAGAATTTTAACAGTTAAAAATGGGAAAACAAGCAACATCAAACACACAAAATTGATAACGGAGTTCACCCCTCTTGGGCTATGTCTCTAAGTCCAGCTTCCAATGGTGGTGATTTTAATTATATGATCAAATTCTCAATAAATCATCATACAAGCTCCAATATGAAAAAATAACACAAATAACACTTCCATAGTGTCGAGAATGCCCAAAACCTTATGTTTAGGCTCCTCTTGAGCTCAAAAAGGTTTAAAAATGAGCAAGAAACCATCATGTTTCCCAAACTAGTCTCCAACTTCACCGTATCAGCTCTCGGCCCTATAAAACTAGATACAAAACTATGATAGCCCACTTAGTTGGGCACTTAGGCTAGAATCTCGTAGGTTGTAGGTTCGATCCGACTATGTAGGTGAGTTTGGTGCATTTTAATTAATACTTTTTTATGGGTCATAGCCTCCTCCATCTTCCACGCTCCCGGTCTCGTGGGTTGCATGGTGTTGTAGCTTATTTTTCAGCTAAAATAACCTTACAAAGTGAGGCCAACTCTATGAGATTATAACTGAGGAGAAGGACAAGAAGGAGAAATGTCTCGAGCTATTATTTGAACTGACTGAACTTAGAAAGCCTTTTGCAAGTTTGCATATGGAAACAATTGACATATCATCTCTGAATGGAATAAGTAATGTTGAACCTTGGTTTGAGATTGTGAATGGTGTAGACTCTGGATTTTGTTACATTAATGGTAATCGAAATATGAAAATGATGAAATTTTATAAAGCCCATATGAGTGTAGTAAAGTTGTGAGCCACATATCTACTATGCATTTAAAAAAATTTCAAGTACAAACTCTCAACTTCATCGACTCGCATATCATGGAAATTCATATAATGTTAACAAGCTGGCTCATGTTGATGTTTGCCTAAATTTTTTGAACAAAATGGATAGCTATTCAACAATGGCAGTACAGAAAAATTCATGAAAATAAGAGAGAAAACAAAGTTTTATTGAGAAATAGAGCGCAAGTAGAAAATGGGATTAATTTGATTAATTATACTAATTAGGGATATTTCCCCTGATCGAAGCCGAGCGGAGATTTCTTCCTTGATTCTCTTATGAAGTAGCGACGTATGTAACAGAAATGTTTTATCGTACATGTATACCAACAATTCCATTCCGGTGGTAATGTAACACATCTTGGTATGGTTAGGAGGGTGTGAAATGTCAGCATCCAAAATTTCATCAAGAAAAGAAAAAAATTTACTTTGCAAAGAAGAAAACACGGACATTTCCAAGTCACAATTTTTTTATTTCATGGGACTAGGCAAGAAAATTTCAAAAATCTGCAACATGGTTTTTTTGCAAGATATTTCGTTAGTTCTTCAAAGGTGAGTGTTTCTAGAAACGTCTTGTAAAACTGGGTTTGACTCATTCTATGGGAATTTGATTTGCATATGATAATTTCCTTCTCAGATGATCACTTGGAATTCAGATTATATTTAAATAAAACTCAATACATTTTAGATTGTAATTTGAGTGCATGCAATCACAAATATAAATGAGGCTCTGCGTGAAAAGGAATGGGAAGCAAACGCATTTAATATGAAAGTAGTCGACCTCAAGAAAACAAGTTATTGTTCAACACATATCAATGACTTAGATCATCCAGCCTAGATCCTATGGTTTTGCGGCATTACAAACTACTCGGAACTTATGTGAGAGAGTGCTCCTGCAGAGTGGTTCATCCTGAACCACTGTTCGCATATTGACGGCTATGATGTAATGCGTCTTCACTCACCCTTTTGTCAAAAAATGCTACAGCTGCCCCCGTAGGTGGTTTATGGTTTCGGGGAAATTTGTGTGCAGTCAAAACAATGGGGCTCACACGTCATTTATGTTCAATATTTGATGTATTAAGAGTCAAAATAAATTCCAACATTCAAATACGTAAAGAATGTAGAACTTGGATGGCCAACTTGTCTGAAAATACATCAGCAACCAATACATTTTCAACAAACATTTCATCAGATATCCCAAAGACTTAACTTCATGATTTTTATTTTTATCTCTTTATTTTATCTTTCTTATTGCAATGAGGATGCTTTTTCCCTTGAATTATGATTAAAGTAGTTGTTAAAAAAAGAAGTAGTTTAGACATTTCTGAGAATTTTGAGCAGTTACAAACTGCTTTCAATATGTATTTAAGGGAAATCATAATAGAGAAGAGGGTTCCGTGTTTTGGAACTTGGGACTACTGCAAATTTTGTACGCAATTTTATGATGATTAATGAATGAAGATCAATATTCTTGCATCATTTTTTGTTGATATGTTTTCCAGTTTCCATTCTATTTGTTTCCTTCTATGAATAAAATGAAGTAATGTAGCTGCAGGTCTCTTTTTACATATGTGAATAAGAGTTAAATATCCTTAATGGGTGCTCCTTCATTTTAACTACTCTACCTTCATAAAATTTCCTCTGAAGTTTAAAGTGATAGATTCTGTTCAACAGCATATCAGTTTAAGGTTCCTTCATGTTCTTATTATCACTCCATTTAATATCAGCAGATAATGGCATTGTGAAGCATTTGCTTATCAGATTCTTGAGGGTTTTAATAACTAATTTCTGAAGGTTCTTTGCAAAGACCATCTGATATCTTAAATTTGTGACATATATTTAAAAATGTCTTGAGCACAGATTCATTATCACAGCTAAGAGATTGTTTCTTGAGATACAACATTTTTTGGTGTCGTTGCTGGGGAACGAAGAAGCGAAGTTAATTTCCCTCGGTTTTCTTTCTATTTCCTCTGGTTGTTAAGTGAGGAAGAAATATTTGGCTGTGTTTATTCTTTTTTCAAAATTCTGGCTTTCAAAAGGCCTCACATTAGGTCAGATACCTCACAGAAGAAAGTGCCTACTTTGTCAGATCTGGAAAAATTGGTTTCTAAAAAGGCTTAGAAACCAAAATCCCCTTCGACACCTGATCCTACATTTTCTTCTCCTTACAACAGGTCTCATAATCCCTAATTCTTGATGGTGATCAAGATTTAGATATAAATTTCGATTGTTTATTATTCACCTGGCGACTCCACTGACGAAGGTTCCATTAGATGAATAATTTTATTGGAAAGAAAATGAGAAAGCATCGTGGAAAAAACATGTATCATAGTTTCAGTTTTTTAAAGGAGGTTCTATTTTTTACTATCAGTTTAGTGGTCTATTTTCCCTTATATATCAAGAATATTGTTTCCTTCTTTATATTCTCAGAAGATTGTAAAGCCCAAAAAGTACATTATTTATTAGAAAAAGATGATTTTTCTTCTGCTTGTATTATTGATCTTGACACAACTTTATCTCCTAAATATGAGAGGAGAGATGATTGTTGCATTACAATTCCTAAAGATAATCAGTAAAATTCTGGGCATAAAGTTGATGATTCATCATCTTTGGATGATATTATTCTACCTCACAAGCAATTGACTATTTTTAAGATTAAAAACAAAGAAATATTTAAACCCCTGAAGCTGCCCAAAATTCTTCATCAGTATCCTTCAAAAGGATTCAATTTTTTGCCAAGTTTCTCTGGAGAGGAGGAGGATATTTCAACTGAACAACATATCTTATAATTTGAGTAATTTCTAGACAAATTTCAAATTATTTGTGAAGACGTGCCTTTAAGGATGTTTTGTCATTCATTAAAGCAGGGTGCTCAACAATGGTTCCAGTGCTGGGAAGCAAGTTCAATTAGTTCATGGAATGGTTTTCAATATGTCTTTATTAGATATTGGGGCGAGCATAAGTCCTATGAAAAACACCTTTTGTAATTATATTTTGTCCAGAGGTAGAGCAATGAATCGATCGTTGAGTTTAATAGGAGTTTTCAAAAAAATTATTTCAGCATGCCAAAAGAAATTCGACCTCCTGAAGTAGTAGCTATGGTTTACTATTTGAGGGCTCTTTCAATTGTCTTGGATTTTTATCTCAAGGAGAGAAAGACTTGCACTCTAAAGCTAATTTTTCTTTATGCAAAAGAAATAGAAGATAATGTTTGGGCTTGTAGAAATTTACCTGTCATGTTGAAAGAACAATTTTTGTTAAAGGCAAGAGGGCCTGTCAAGAAAACGTTGGAATTTATTTACAAGAGAATGCAAATCCAGAGGTGAACAATGAATTTCAAAAAGTGTCAGAGGATTCCTGTATTTCTTAAACACAAGAGTCTAAGAATTCTGAATATTCTGGTAAAAATTTGTTGCAACGACTGGACTACACGATGAAAGCTTGGAAGATCATTATAATTTTCATAATTTTAATGATTTTGTGAATAGAGGGGAAACTAGTGGAGATTCTCAGATATGTTTGCAGGAGGAGGAATATTTTTGTCAAGAATTGGAATTATACAAAGAACATCAACATTACGAGGAACAAACCTTGGATTTCTCTTTCCAGCCTAAATGCCTTCTTACAGAAAATGGAAATCAAGTTCCTCGCGCACAATTCCAAATTGAGGAATCAAACAGTGAAGGAAGCTGCCTTGTTCAAACAAATATACATCAGCAAAATGTTCAAGAAAATGAGGCAGCCAAAATTTTCTCTCATCAGTTCTATGATCCAGTGGTTGAGTATATTGAAAAGTTCTTTGATCAGCAACAAGCTTTTATGCAAGAGTATGTACAAATTTTTGTATATGGGAAATTTTCATGGTACATTCCTGTTTTGATTTTTAAATTTCAGCAGTATGAAGGTATTAAATCTAACAAGCAGATGCTAGGTTGGTGCCACTAGAAGGTTGACTTCACTTGATTAAGTTAATCCAAGCATATATATATAGGAGCTGTAAATAAATAAGTTAAACAGTTGAGCATTCCTAGTTGAAGTATTTCTAGTTTAGCGTTTTCAGTTCAAGAATAAAGATCCTGGAAGAGAAAGGTTTCAGAGAAGTTTGAAATTTTGAGAGATTATGGATTGGGAGAAAATTCAGTTTTATTTGATTCCATGCCCAATAAAGGCTACTGGTCTACAAATTCTCTTTGACTCCATGCCCAATAAAGGCTACTGATCTACAAGTTCTCAGCACTTTGCTACCAAAGCGTTGTCCCCAGATGGAGCCAGATGTTGTAGCTTATTTTTTTAGCTAAAATAACCTTAAAAAGGGAGGCCAGCTCTATGAGATTATAATTGAGGAGAAGGACAAGAAGGATAAACGTCTCGAGCTATTATTTGAACTGACTGAACTTAGAAAGCCTTTTGCAAGTTTGTAGATGGAAACAAGTGACATATCATCTAAGACTGGAATAAGTAATGTTGAACCCTGGTCTGAGATTGTGAATTTTGTAGACTCTGGAATTTTTGCATTAATGGTACTCAAAATATGAAAATTATGGAAATTTTATAAATCCCATATGAGTGTAGTAAATTTGTGAGCTACATATCTACTATGCATTTAAACAATTTTCAAGTACAAAATCTCAACTTCATCGACTCGCAAATCATGGAAATTCATATAATGTTAATAAGTTGGCTCATGTTGATGTTTGCCTAACTTTTTTGAACAAAATGGATATATATTCAACAATGGAATTACAAAAAAATTCGTGAAAATAATAGAGCAAAAAAAGGTTTCTTTAGAAATGTGGCACGAAGTAGAAAATGGGATTAATTTGATTAATTATACTGATTTGGGATATTTTCTAGATCGATGCTAGGAAGAGATTTTCTTCCTTAGATTCCTCTTATGAGGTAGCAGCAACAACAAGCAATGTTTTTGATCAACCAAGTATACCAACAATTCCATTCCAGTGGTAATGTAACGCATCTTGGTGTGGTTGGGAGAGGTGTGAAATGTCCAACATCAAAATTTCATCCAAAGAGCAGAAAAATTACTTGCATAGAAAACGTAGACATTCCCAAGTCACAATTTTCGATTTCATATTGCGGACAAACAAAGAAAATTTTCAAAAATCTGCAACATGAGTTTTTTGCAGAAAATTCCCAATTGACTATATCATGGGAATTGTTCAAAAAGTCAAATCGTTTTAAGAGACTTCGTTAATTCTTCAAAGACGAGTTTTTCTAGAAACGTCCTGCAAAACTGGGTTTGACTCATTCTATGGGAATTCAATTTTCTTATGACAATTTCCTTCCCAGGTGATCACTTGGAATTCAGATGATATTTAAATAAAACTCAATACACTTTAGATTGTAATTTGAGTGCATGCAATCACAAAGATCAATGAGGCTCTACGTGAAAAGGAATGGGAAGCAAACACATTTAATATGAAAGTAGTCTGCCTCAAGAAAACAAGTTATCGTTCAACATAAATCAACGACTTGGATCATCCGACCCAGATCCTATGGTTTTGTGGCATTACAAACTACTCAGAACTTATGTGAGAGAGTGCTCCCGCAAGGTGGTTTGGCCTGAAACATTGTTTTCATATTGACGGCTACGATGCAATGCAACATCACTCACCCCTTTTTCAGAAACTACTACAGGTGCCCCCATAGGTGGTTTATGGTTTTGGGGAAATTTGTGTGCAGTCAAAACAATGGGGCTCACACGTCATTTATGTTCAATATATCTATTGTTGTACATTGAATATTTGATGTATTAAGAGTCAAACTAAATGCCAACATTCAAATGCATAAAGCATGTAGAACTTGGATGGCCAACGTGTCTGAAAATACATCAGCAACCAATACATCTGCAGCAAACATTTCATCAACAATCCAAAATACTTAACTTCATGATGTTTATTTTTATCTCTTTATTTTATCTTTCTTATTGTAATGAGGATGCTTTTTCCCTCGAATTGTAATTAAAGTAGTTTTTAAAACAAGAAGTAGTTTAGAAATTTCTTGAAAATTTTGAGCAGTTACAAACTGCTTTCAATATGTATTTAAGGAAAATCAGAATAGAGAAGAGGGTTTCGCATTTTGGACCTTGGGACTACTGAAAATTTTGTACTCAATTTTATGATGATTAATGAATGAAGATCAAGATTCTTGCATCTGTTATTGTTGATATTTTTTCCAGTTTCCATTCTGTCTGTTTCCTTCTATGAATAAATTGAAGTACTGTAATTGTGGCTCTCCTTTTACATATGTGAATACGAGTTAAATATCCTTAATGGGCGCTCATTCATTTTAACTACTCTACTTTCATAAAATTTCCTCTGATGTTTAAAGTGATAGATTATGTTCACCAGCATATCAGTTTGAGCTTCCTTCATGCTCTTCTTATCACTCCGTTTAATATCAGCATATAATGGCATTGTGAAGCATTTGTTGCATCAGATTCTTGACGGTTTTAATAACTAATTTCTGAAGGTTCTTAACAAATACCATCTGATATCTTAAATTTGTGACATATATTTAAAAATGTTTTGAGCACGGATTCGTTATCAAAGCCAAGGGATTGTTTCTTGAGATACAACACATGGAACTAAGGGTCACAATCCATAGGACACAACCTTCGCAACTCTTATGCCTATGGTTCTATGGTCTACATATGGCTTGGGGCCAATGCGATGAGGGTGCACGTGCCCGCAACCCCAAACTATCCACCATTGGTTCTATGCATGCCAAAAAAAAAGGGTCGCCTTCACCCCAACCGATCCAACATAGCATTAACAATACTATAATACTATGCTCGTGTATTAACAAGACATGTTGTAGCCTAGTTGTTCAAGATTCCATTGCATCAAGAATTCATGGGTTTGAACCTCGCGAAGCTTGTCAGTCACCATAACAAACTTTTGGCTCCATACCCGAGGCCATGTGGTGGCCTCTCATTGGGCCACATGTCACCCTCTAATTGGCCCACACGGTGGCCTCGGATTGGATCAAATCATGAACCTTCAAACCAATAATAGCGCACCACATGTCCTCATGGGATTGGCCCATCTACCATTCGTATAGTCTAGTCGGATGACTGATATCTACAACACGTCAGTGTATGGACTACCACGTTAACATCCCTATGATGCACAATCAAACTTCCAAGTTGGCATTTTTACTATTTGCCAAAAAACATTAGAATGCAATAAATTCCTCATATGTTGTTGAATTGAGGCGATTCAAGCATTGTTGGATTCAAAACAATGAGATCTACGCTTTGGCGCCAGTTTCGAGAGATTTTGAGCACTTTCACTTTTGAGCATATTTATAGATCACTCTTTCCCACTGGAAGCTTTTGGACCACCAAAAGTTTGTTTTTATTCAACAAGTGAGGGTACAACACCCTCACTTTCCCGATCTCTATCCACCTTTCTTTGCTTGGATTGGTACTTTTAAGCCCCACTTGAAGATACTCCACATTGCCTCTGCGTGAAGTTATTATCCTCCGTTGAAGAATAATGTCTCCTTGCAACTCATTTAAATATTTAGGAGAAAATATTCTATAGATGGATTCTAAACATTCTCTTATTGATTAAAAATTAAAGGAGGCTCAAACATTCTCAAATTTTCCACATTCACAACAGAATAAATTTGCATGTAAGTTGGAAAGTCTAATTGGAAAGTGTTGTTACCAATCTTCTCAAAAATTTTGAAAGGACCATATCTGATTGGCTTGATATTTTTACCTTCGCATTATAATATTTCCTTGCTGATGTACAACCAAACTTGATCTCCCACTTGGAAATTATTATCAACCTGATGCTTATCATATCTTTCTTTGTACTTGGCTTAGATTTTCTCTAGTTGTTCTTGTACTCTTTTATGCACAAATTGGATTTTTTCAATGAAATGATTGGATTTTTCCACATCACTATGTCCATATACTGAAAAATATTTACCAAAGATGAAATCCAAAGGAGACTTTGGAAAATAACCCAAACAAGCTTCCAATGGAGACAATTTTGTGGATGAATTCTTGGCATGATTGAAGGCATGATGGATGTAATGAAAATTCCCATCCAAAAGTTTAGGATGCTTACCACAATATCCTCAAAGGATATGCACAACTATTATATCCACTACCTCTGTCAGGTTGTTGGTTTGTGGATGGAATGTTGTGGTGTTCTCCAACTTTGTGTCCATGAGTTCCCATAAACTTGACTAATAATCATGAACTTTCCTAAACATTGGTAGATATTTAAACAAATCATTAAAATACTTTTGTAAGGACACGAAGGGATAGGAAGTAAGTGTACAAAACCCAGTTTCCTATTGTTTGGCCTACTAGTAGTGCATGGCATAGAACATCCTTTTACATATCTTGATATAGTTTCCATTCATGATTAAATTGGATTAAACAGGTACAAGTACAAGTGACTCAACATAGAGGGCTCAAAAAATCAATGTGTTGGAAAGTCTCTCGAACTAGGTTCAGAATGTAGATCATGTCATTATGATTCCAACGGCGTAGACGATACTCAATTCCAAGTCCGTATGAAGGATTTAGGAGCAGTCAAAGTTTTGGTTTGACTTGGTGACTAAGTAGCCTTAAGGAAGGCACAAATTCACACTTTTCTGGCTGCTGGATTCCGGCAATCTTAGGCCAGATTATGAGCGAAATTGTGGCATTTTTAAAAGCACTCCTTCGGTCCAAAACCGAAGTTTCAAAAATGTACAGTTCATTTTTTTTAACAAAAAAAAAATATGTTTTAAAAACTGACGGGCCATGACCCCCGCCGGCCTCCCCGCATCATATAAAAATGCATATTAAAAATGGGTCGGTGGGCCATGACCCCCTTCGAACCCAATGGCACCACCCCACCGCTTGACACATGTCATATGTATTGTTTGGGGACGGGTGGTTAACCCCAAGACCCTCGCGGTCCCCACACCGCACGGACCACTCCACCATACAACAAAGTCGACAAGAGATAAGGGGGTGGGCCACCCAATTTTAATGAGATAAATCGTTCTTGCGGACAAGAACGATCTCCCTAGTATCACAAGGATAGCTAGAAACAAACAGGACAATTGTAAACTACTTTATCTAGATTATATATGATTTAGAATTTTCTATGATGAAGAAAGGACCTACCTGTGATCCAATGCTAGTTGAATTCTTCTTTCCCGTTGCTCCAAGAAGTCACCTCTTAAGATCTGCAAACAAAGACATAGAAGAGAATCAAAAGCACCTGCAACATATACTAATTCAGAAATCACAAATATATCTTAATGATCAAGGAATTTAAGAAATAAGCCATTTAAGTAAAACATAAACAACTTATTGAGAAAACAGGATCCAATTGTAATATCTTTAAATAAAATAAGGAGTCTTACAACCGCTTTCGCCTTGATGTCGTACAGGTCCTTCCGGGGGTCCGGAACAAGCATTTTCCCTTAGTCTAACAAGACCTTCCACTCTTTGAACCACCCTAACTACGAGTATGTAATCTTTCTCGCAGTTAGTAAACAGAGTATGTTTCTTTAGCAATTCCCTTCTCTATCGCAGCTACTAAGTACAAAGCAAGTACTAAGTGTATACAAAATGCATAGAGAAGTTTTACATATGTGAGCATGTACCCTTGAGACTGAACCAGAGCTTCAATTTATAGGAGAAGGAAAGTGGTTGCAGCTCCAAAATGGAAGGGATAGAGTCCCCTTATCATTGGATTAAGTTCCAAAGACCAAGGAATAGGCTCCTTTAATGAAGGAATGAATGTTCATGATAATGGAGGGAGTAAGGCTTCGACTAGATAACACCTTCTAGAAGCTTCCAGCTGGGAGAATATTCGACCAGCTGGTGCTTCTAGAATTTACTTCCACCTTCAATTTACCTTTTACAGGGGTCTGAACTTTTAATTAAGAAAACATACGGTCGGCTCTGCAGTTTTTGGAGCAAAAGGGTGTGGTGCCGCAGGTAAGGCTAAGGAAAAGTGCGGTACAAGTATTTTTATGATTTTTACTAGCTTTTCTCCAAATTCAGAACTTGGTTTAGGAACTTTGGGGTTTTAGACTTCTAAAGGAGCATTATATAGGTATTGATGAACCCATATAGACATGAAAATTTCATGGTGACAAAATAATATATGATTTCCCCCTAAACACGAAATACGAGATAATTAGAAGAGTGAAGTGCTTTATGTTCAAGGATTGGCTTGTGGACACCGAGTTGGAACTGTAAAACATTCAATGCAAACATATATATATATATATATATATATATATATATATATATATATATATATATATATATATATATATATATATATATATATATATATATATATATATAATCGCTGAGGTATGCATTCCCATACTCAGAGCAAAAACTAACTAAATCAAATCTTAACTAAAATGTTATGGTATGGAAATGATTCTAATATTACATCAATAGTAGACACAGTATGGATGCAGCCATCTGTCATGAATAGTCTACTGCATAATGAATAATAAAACTCCTCTCAACCTATATGGTGGAAACTATATCCAAGGTCTTGATTTCTGCTACCCGAACTAGTACGACTCTATCCATGCGATTGATTGTGTCGAAGTCGAACATGGTAGAAACTACTTGATTACCAGTCAATGATGTGAACTGTTAAAAAGTGTGAGAGAAACCACCAATAATGACAATGGCTCTCAAAGTACTCAGTACAATCCATGAAGTGTGAATAAATGATTTGAAGTCGAACACTTCACGGAATCATTCGATCGAAGATCAATGATGTAACCTGTCGTCGAAGGCGAGAAACCTGCGATTACGGCATGCAGAGTCCAAGGTATTGAAGGATTCTAGATCAACTTCTTAGATGATATGCTGTCGTCGATAGAAAGTGATCCGTCGTAGGAAAGCCCATGACACGAAACCATTAGATCAAGTTTTGTAGAAATATTTTTCAAGGACTGACTCAAGGATGGTCAACACGAATGGAGACATATGTTTGCAAATGAATTATTTGTTTGAACTGTCCTCTCAAACACACAACGACACTACAGATGGTTTGGTGACAATTGACCTAAAGATAATACCCAGAAACTGGCTGAAGACTTTCAATATGGTTTGATTAACTGATAGTCAAAGGATTTTCCCAACCCAAGTGGAAGTGTGACAAAAAGTGTCATGTTCAAGAGTGGTATACTGCTTTTAAAAAAAGTATGACAAATGGATCCATTTTCTCTCTTTTCCCCCCAATATTTCTGGCAAAAACCTCTTTATTTTTGACAAGCTTGAGGAGGATAACATTTGCTTGTTATATAAGCTCATCCTTCCTATGATTCCAACTTAGTTTAAAAATCGAACCCTAAGAAGGAGTGGTTCATTCCTGTTTATAATCTACAGGTCCTTTACTGTTAAATTTTAACGAGTCCAGTATAGGAGAAATTCGGTGTTTTTCACTTTTAGGGAGTCAGAAGAAAAACTTAAGGAAACTCTGTGGGTGTACTTTTTCGTAAATTTATTCTCTCAAGCCCGAAAAAGGATAAAATAATACAGGAGAGAACTCTATTGACTATGTTTAGTCAACGTATACCTTTTTCGTAATTAGTCCATTTCAGTCCGGAAAAGGGGTAAACTTATACTGAAAGGACGACTGTTCATTTCCTTTAACGAGTTCGAATAGTCAAGTACTCAGCAATATTTTCATGTTTAGAGAGTCTGAAAAGGGCTTAAAAGAGAACTCGAGTTTTCACTTTTTCATAAGTTTTAACGAGTTCAAAAAAGGGATAAAAATGTACTCATAAGTTTCTCTTTTTCATAATTTTTACCGAGTTCGAAAAAGGGATAAAAAGTATACTCCTTTGTCAAAAATGATCATTTTACCCCAAAAATCCTGTATTCTACACAAAGAACTCAAAAATTAAGCATACTTGTTTATGATTAATAAAAATAATTCAGAAAAAAACTTTTCAAAGTGAAAAATAAACAAAATTATATTTCATTTATTCAAAAAATCTTATAAAAAGGAGTTTTTCTAAATCGTTTTTACCATTTGATTCCAGAGTGAAAGTTGAGAGCTTTTGTTGAAAAAACGTTTCAGAGGAGATTACGAAAAATTCAATCGTCGGAATCGAAAATCGTCATCTCTAGGTAATCCACATCATTCTCGCCTTCATTTTTGTCCTTTCATTTTCTTAATTTAGGTTTTGAATTTATTTTTTTGGGGGAAAAATATGTTCAAAATTTTTCCCACGGGGGTCCACAGGTAAAACACATGACACTTGCAGACCCCGACAAATTTTCAAAGAAAAAATTTTCGTGGTCCAGCACTTTCAGTACAGGGCGTGTGCGAATCCTCGTACTGTCTCTGTGCAAAAGGTGCAAAGGCGCCGTGAAGAAAATAAAATGATAGATTCCCCCAAAATAAACCAAAATTTTCACTCAAATTATTTCTAATCTTCCAATTTTCCCATTGCATAATATCTACAATGCTTGAGTGGCGAGAACGTGAACATGAAGAGGTTGATTAAGTCGCAATGGTACATGTGCCCACATTGCATGTGTTGAGGGAATGTGGTTTGTATAAATTATGGGCTATTCAGGGTATGAGGGCCCAAGTAGACTTACTCACCTAGCTAGTAAACAAATGGGATGTCCAGGAAAAGTGCTTCATAATTGGAGATCACCGGCTTGAAATTGAGCTGGAAGATATATATTTTCTTACTGGTTTATCAAAGAGAGGTGAACCAATCTCTTTGTTTGGGGCTAGGGCAGGTGGCCAATCTGTCACTAACCTTCAGGAAGAGTTTTTCAATGAGGAGGCAGATCCCAAAGATAAACGGATTGATATAAAAACAATCATCCGTCCTGAACTTAAAGTGGTTGCATTTACTATAACTCGGTTGTGTAGGAGAGCAGCTCTGCACGTTGCTACTAGATCCCAGATGTAGACTGCTATTGATTGTTTCAGAGGCACCATTTTCAATTGGTGTGAGGCAATATTGGCCAATGTAAAAGGCCAATTGACTAGGGAAAAGAACCAAAAGGTGAAAAACTTTGGGTATGGAGCTATTGTTGTCACATTTTCTCTAGAGAGAATTCCTTCACTTGCCCCACAGCTTATCTTAGTTGATCATGGTAGAGTCAAGGAGCCTCGGATGGTCCGATGGGTTGCACTGATGGCCTGTCATAGTGAGGGTAGTGATATTGTTCATTTTACCCCGGCTTGTTTCCATTGGTTGGAGAACCAAATCTTCTCCATAGAAGATTTCCCATATGTCGGGATAGACTTCCGTGGCGATCGAGAGATGTCTCTTCCTCCAAGAAGACAGTGGGATGACTCAGGTATGAAACATTTTGACATTTTCTAAATTCCAATTTTTATTTGTTTTTGTTTAAATCGTCCAATACTGATGAAAAAAATTTAAAATGCAGATGTTGGTCCACGCAGGCCAGCCATGCTCTGTTGCTTCGACAGGAAGCAAAGAGAGCCCATTACAGCACCACAAAATCAGGCAGCTGAGATTCTAACTGATCTAGAACACAACCTAGAGCAGTTGACCTTGGATATCCTGGAGACTTCGATAGATGATGTCCCTCTCCGTCTCCAAAGACACGTTATTGGAGTTCCTAGTCAGTTCAGGAGATTCCCGAATATAGTGGTGCGAGCTATCGTGTACTATCATGATCACCACCACGGATAGTGGATGATTGTGTAGACTATGAAATTTTGTTTTTTGTATCACTATTTTTTCCGATTATATGGTGTTTTAAACCTATAATCGAGGACGATGTAATATTTTTTGAAAACATTACTCTACTCTATGATATTTCTACTATTTATGGTTATCTGTTCAACATGTTTATCAAATGTTTCTTTTATTTACTACTTTTAATGTTGCAAATGTCTGTTTATAACACTAGTAGCTAATGCATCAGCTAATGTGTTTAAATTTCTTGGAATGTGTTGATATTCAATGTAATCAAACTCTCGTTCCAAAAGACGTATCTTCAAAAATAATCTCAATAATACTAGGTTTTTAATTGTGTATACTCAATTTAAGTGTAATACAATGAGTTCAGAATCTAACTTAACGATCAAACGTCGAATTCCAAATGAAATGGATTCAGATAATAACTCAATCATTGCGCTATATTTTGCAATATTATTTGTTGTTTGACCGAGGCTTACCCCATGCATAGATATTAACTCATCAGTGGGTGAATAAATAACCCAAGCTACGAAAGAAATGTTCCGTGTACTACGACAAGCACCATTAGCAAAACTGATATACGTTTGAAGGGATGTCGACATCTGTAATATCAAGAGTAATCCGGATAAGCAGGGATAAAAACAAACTTAAAATAGACACACTCTTCTAATCTAAGGCACACTAGCTATGAAAAGAACTAATATACAAATAAGATCTCCACACAAGATTTAAGGATAATATCTCTTCAGATAAAGCCCATTTCTGGGTTTGTCTAAAGAGACCCCGTCATAATTAGTCAATTCATAGGCCCCTTTTGCAAGCACTCGCTTGACAATATAAGGACCGTGCCACATGGGTTCGAATTTCCTAGCTCCTATTTTATCATTAGCTTGGTCGTATACCAATACTAGGTCACCCTCTGAAAAAACACGAGGTGTAACACTCCTATCATACTGAGATTTCATTCATTTTTTTATGAGCCTCGGTAGCTAATGCATCAGTACGTCGAGTCTCATCTAGTTGTGCTAAGTATAAAAGGCGTTTTTCCTCTTCAGAGGTAGCTGGTAGTAATTCTATGGTTAATTTGAGTGACGGTATTTCGCATTCAATCGGTAACACAACTTCTAAATCGTAAACTAGTTGAAAAGGAGTGAAATCTGTTGCAGTTTTCGCTGAGGTTCGATATGCCCAAATTGCTGAGAAAAGCATAGTATGCCAATTTGATTTATGAATTCCAATTATCCTTTTAATCATAGTGGTTAAGACTTTATTTACAGCTTCAACCTGACCATTAGCCTGCGGGTAATATGGTGTAGAACTATCATGGCGTAGGCCAAGGTAGTCGGAAAGTTTGGTCATCATAATGTTTCGAAAATGGTTCCCATGATTAATAATGATAGCTTGGGGTACACCAAATCGAGCAATCATGTGATTGAATACAAAATTAGCTGCAGTTTTTCCATCTACCGCAAATTTAGGCATCGCCTCGGCCCATTTGGTAAAATAATCCACTGCAAGAATAATATACGCATGCCCCCCGGCCGAGTGAGGGTTACATGTAATGAAGTCAATAACCCATTTTTCAAAAGGACCGACAACAATTATTGGGTGAAGAGGAGTTGGTGGTGCACGCATCTTACGATCAAAGATCTGACAATTATGGCATTTTCAGACTGCTAGAATGCAATCTTTAAATAACGAAGGAAAAAAATAACCAACGCGTAATATATTTTGGGTTGTGGCATACCCAGACATATGACCACCACATGATCCAGAGTGACAGTCATTTAAGACCTTTTCAGCCTCTTCGTGGGTTAAACATCATCTAAATACAAAATCCGCACCACGACGATAAAGCGTGTCCCCAACAATATTGTATTGCTGAGACTGGTAATGGATCTTTCGTTGTTGTGAACGTGAGAGTTCAGGCTGAAAAGTTTGGGTTTGGAGATAAATGATGATATCTCCATACCATGGATCAATGGTACTAATAAGAAACAAAGATTCATCGGCGATCAGATGTTCTACCATAGTTTCTGTCTCAGTATTTGGGAAGTCACAGATCAGTTCGGCGAACACTAGTGATTTCTTTGATTTAGATTTTTCAAATTATAAATCAAACGCTTGAAGGATTATTATCCATTTAGAGTATTTTCCCCCTAGTAATTGTTTGGTCAAAATATACATCATAGGGTTACAATTAGAGATCACTATTTTTTTTCGTAACATGATGTAATGACGAAATCGTTGGACAACTTGAACTGTTGCCAAGGCCAATTTCTCCACATGTGAGTATTTGATCTGAGTCGGATTTAAATTGTGACTGAGATATTAAATCACATGTTTGTTGTGAAATTCATCTTCCTGAACTAATACCATCCCAATCGTGGAATGAGAAGCTGCTAAGTATAAAAAGTAAACTAGGTTGTAATTGGGTGGATGTAATAACGGTGCATGGGTCAACGCGTGTTTTAGAGCATCAAAAGATCTATCATCGATCTCATCCCAAATGAAAAGAATATTCTGTTTCAACAACCTAGTAAAACCTTTGGTTAACTCAGTATAGTTAGGAATGACTCTACGTAGAAAGTTTGCTTTCCCTTGCAAACTTTGGAGTTGGTGAAGTGTGGAAGGAGGAGGTAAATTGATAATAGCCTCAACTTTCGAAGGATCGACACGAATGCCTTGTTTTGAAACTATAAATCCTAGTAATCGACTAGATTGTACACAAAAAACACATTTGTGTGGATTCAGGTGAATCTTATAATACCTACATCTCAGAAAAATTGCTCGTAAGTGGGTTGGATGATCTTCTCTGTGTAAGGAATGAGCAGGTAGATCATTGAGATAAGGTTGCACAATGTGTTTAATTTCATGAAAAGCATAGGACATAGCCCTTTGAAAAGTTACCCCAACATTCTTAAGTTCAAATGGTAATTTACGGTAAGCGAAAGTTCCCCATGGACAAATGAATGTTGTCTTTGGTTGATCAGTAGGGAGTATGTTTATTTGATTATAACTGGAAAATCCATCCATAAATGAAAACATTTCACTTCCGGCACAATCATCAATGATTTGATCGATATAAGGGGTTGGATAATTGTCTTTGGGACAAGCTCGATTTATATCCCTATAATCGATACATACTCCAATTTTTCCTTGTTTTTTATTAATAGGAACAATATTAGATACCCAATTTGTTAAAGGGATTGGATAAATAAATCCTGCGCGAAGTAATTTTTCAACTTCAATTTTGATTGCAGCAACTTTTCGTGGATGTATCTGATGTAATTTTTTTTTGATAGGTTTAGCATCTAGATATGTTTTGATTTCATGAACAACAATTTTAGGATCGATTCCTGGCACTTCTTCATAAGACCAGGCAAAAATGTCACGGAATTCTTGAAATAGGGCTTTGCATATATCGATTTCATCTTTTGTACAAGAAGCGCCTATATGAATGTTTTCAACAATTCCTGGTTTTACCGATATGCCAATAAGAATTGTGGAAGAAATATTCCCCAAATTCACTTCAGAATTTGGATTTTTGCTTGATATTGGATTCTGGGGTTCCTTGACATAATTAGTGGTGAAAATTTATGAAAAATTGTCTTCGAATTTATCAAGCTCAGGTAAAAATGATGATCTATGACGGAGATCATCCCAGGGTAGGTCATCTAAGGACAAAAATTCACGAATGTTTTCGTCAGTATAAAAGACTTTTTTAAAAGGATGCGGAATTGATGTTATAGCTAAGCTTGAAGGTGAAAATGATTTTTCATTGACCACATTCATAGGGTCAGAATCAGTTGAAGGTAAATTGGAAAATGAATGTGCTTCTTGATATGCCAACTCAAATGGACTCAAAGGCATCGTGCCTTCAAACGAATCCAATTCCGACTCTAAGGGCACTATCCAAGTATCATCAAATGGAATAGTGCTTGATGTAATCATATTGATATTAGCGATAGTACGCAGTACGTTAGGTGGAGGAAAAGAAAAAGTTCCCAACAAAGCGGAATCTTTAATTAAGCCTACTCCTACATCCTTATAAGGGATAGTTGTTTTTCCAGCATGCTGAATACTATCCGTAGAAGCTGGATCGGATGAATAATATGAGAGCTGATCGACTTTAAAAATATTTCCTTGATGAGGAAACATGATTATTCGAAAGACAGAAGATACGACAACAGTCATGGCATAAGACCAATTACGACCCAGGAGAAGGTTGTAATATAAAGGGGCATCAACTACTTCCACATCGATATTAACAATTTTTCCTTCGACCTCTATAGGTAGATCCTGTAAGATACCATAGGGATGGAATCCTCTTCCATAAAAAGCTTTGAGGATGGTCGGAGATTGGTTAAGCGTCGGAGAACCAAGTGATTTCCAACAACTCAACGACATGATACACGTAGAGGCCCCTTCATCAATCACAGTAAGAAATAAACGTGTGTTTTTGACTAACACTGGAATATGGAAAGCCATTTGATGGGGTAGGCGAGGTGTAAAATTTTCTAGATCGAAGATCATAAGGTTCGAATCCTGCAGATCTACGGCTCCTAGAACTGACAATAGTAATTTCCTTTGTGCTGGACATGATTACAACACTTCCAAAGTTGACATTGCCAAAGGGGAAATTTCCAAATCTTCGACAATGTTGTAATTCTGAGCAGCTCTCGCATGTGGATTGAAAGATGATTTACGAAGTACACCTTTAGGAGGCGGTTTGATTACTAAGTCAGGATTTGGTTTCTCGATGTGAAGTGGATCGGAAACCGAAGTAGATGCAGCTGGTGAAGAATTATAATTTTCTGCTTTTTTACTAGTAACGGGATTTTTACTACCATAATCTTGTGATCGAGTCGCAACCATAAAAATATCTGCTAATGGATTAGAAGAAGACGCAATCATTTTACTATCTTGAATTGGAAAGGGATCCTTCAAGACAACAGGAGTGGGTGAACCTTTGAAAAACTTAGAAAATTCTTCCCTATGCGGTCATTCCTTGGTGAAATGATCCTCGTCATAGATAAGACAAGGATAACGAGGTTTCCGTTTGTCATCAGTTGATTTAGTTTTATCAGTTTTTTCTTTAGGAGGTGAGGTCTGTTTATTATTTTTCTTACCCTTTTTCTTTTTGCTGGATTTTGACTTAGTAGATGAATCTACAATGTGAATATTGGCAGTAGTTTCCAAGGAATATTCTCCTTTTGGTGAATCATGTAAAGTTATTATAGGAGAAGTAATCTTTGAAGATTTCTTCTTATTCTTAGTTGTAGTAATCGAACCGATTACACCATTAGTGGAATGAGAGCCTGAAGGAGTTGTAGTTAACTGACAAGGTCATGGTAAATCGAGGATTTTCTCATACAAAGTTCCGGACTGGGTATATACCAAGTCTAGATATTGAGCTTGAGGAATAACTTGTTCTTCCATAACAACTCCTGCTTTGGCTACATATTCAGTAATTTTTGGTAGTAATGATTTAACAAACCATTATGCCAATATTTGATCTGGGATAAAAAATTTTACCAAACGTCTTCTACGTCTCCATTCATGAATATGATCTGATATATATGTAGACGTAGATTGTTTTAGTGAAGTTAGTAATTTTGTGCCATTGTCGTATCTGATTGGAAACTGAAAATTAGTTAAGAAGAAATTTGATAGGGCGTTGAAATTTTTAAACGAGCCTCATGGCAGTTCAATGTACCACTTAGCAGCTAATCCTATTAACATTCTCTAAAAAGGTCTAAGTCAAATAGAATCTTCAACTAACGAGTTAGATGTGCACCAAAGGTGGTAAGTCATAACATGGTTGGAAGGATCCTCTCCTGTTTTTTCTTCAAATTTTGGGATATCACTAGGCAAATTATGAGGCATCGGTGGCCAATACAGTTGATAATAGATAGGATCATTCGTAAGACGAGATAAATCCGGTAAATCCAAAGTTGCTATGAATGGAAATTGACGAGTAGGGTCTTGTGGATAACCTTGTGAAACTAAACCAGTCCTAGGAGGAGGATATCTAGGATAACCTGGAATAGGATGTGCATTTGGAATCATATTACCCCCCGGATAACTAGGAATAACCAGACCATACTGAGGTTGAATAGGTGTTTGATATGTATATCCAGGGTACGGCTGTTGTGGGTATATAGACTAGAGTTTGTGAAACAAGTCCATATTGGTACGACCCTTGATAAAGTTGATAAGTAAATTGAGGTTAACTCGTTATGACTGTACTTGTAATAGATTATCCCGCATGTATCTCAACAGTAGTCTAAATTGTCGGTCCAGACTGCGAAATAGAAACCTGAGGAATCTGTATCGAAGTTTGAGGGGCAGATGTAACAGGAACTGTAGACACTGCAGGAATAGGTGTGATAGGTTGAACAGAAGTCTGAATAGCTGTTTGTGGTGGATTACTAGGTAAACTCGGACCAGGTTGTTGGACAGGACCAGATGCAGGTGTTGGAATTGAAGGCTGGGTTGGTTTTTGGGGTTGATTATAACCAACAGGTTGTCCTGCTTGATAATAAGGTACTTGCATATTTGGTTGTAAATTATGTTGGATTTGGGATGGATCCCACACCATTCCGGGATATGAAGGTCCCATTGAAGGTTGTACATAAGATGGCCCATAACTGGGTTGGACAGATGGTTGATAATTAATTGGATAATTTCCACCTCCTTGTAACATTTGTTTTTCTGTATAGGACTGTTGTGCTGAAGGAGGTTGCAATCCTTGAGCAGGATACTGCCCTTGAGGTTGATATTGACCTTGAGGCATGTACTGACTCTGGGGTTGATATTGACCTTGAGGTATGTAGTGTCCCTGAGGTTTATATTGACCTTGAGGTATGTACTATCCTTAGGGTTGAGATTGACCTTGAGGTATGTACTGTCCTTGGGGTTGATATTGACCTTGAGGTATGTACTGTCCTTGGGGTTGCTCCCCAGGCTATATTTGGCTATTTTGAGGTTGCCCCCAGGCTGTATACCACTACCTTGAGATGTGGGGTTTGAAATATTTCTAGACATCATATAAAATTGCTCATTGTTCAAAGTTCCAGTATTTGATTCATTTAAATCAGAAGATGACATTGGTTTGCTTGGAGAAGGAGATGCTCCTGAGAATGTACCGGAGAGCGACTGATAGCTTGTAGGAACAACCAGACCACCATAGAGGAATGTTTCTGGTGATTTAGAAAACATGGATGACTCACCTGACATGTTTAACTGAGGTCTATGACCTATTGGTGTAGTGTAAAAAGGTATTCGGGGTGGTGAATACTGAAGACCTACGTTTTGCAGAAAATCTATCAATGAAGAATACCAAGCATCTTGTCTAAAAGGACTGTAAAAAATTGATTCACGTTGTCTAAGTTCTAAATTTTCCCAAGTTGAAGGGAGAAGGACTTCTTCTTCTGTATCAGTGATTTCTTCAATACAATAAGACCAGGAGGAAGACCTTCTGTAATCCAATTCTTTAATCTGGGTGAATCAGGATAATCAATGAATTCTAAAGTAGGCTCTGATGTAGCAGGTTCAGTTTCTGGTTTAGAAATTTCAGGTTCTTCAGGTGATAATTCACTTGTTTGTAGAAGCAACTTCGGTTATTTGGAAATTGAAGCTTCGTACGTAGGGTATATTCTTTGCTACTTGCAATTGATCTACTTCGAAATCGGGATGAGTTGTGTAGATGATTCTCCTTGTTCTATTAATCCGGTTCTGCGGTAATATTTTTTATCGAGAGATTTGAATCATTCCGTTGGCTTGGTGTGTACTCGGGAGGTTTCCCCGGGTTCTACGTGATCATCTCGGTAATTCGGCCATGATTAAAACTTTTAACACACGAAAAAAATAAAATCTCAATAAAAAAATTCCTAAAGTCACTAAGAAACAAACAAATGATCACACGCCTATAAAATCTAAGAGATCAAACCACACACAAACGGTAGATTCCCACACTAAAAATACTAGTTGGTGATGAAATCCAACATCGTAGTATTTTAATGAAGAAATGGCGGTTGGAATAGCGACCACAACAACCTCCTTTATGAAACATGCCCGGTGCAAGTTTCTCCAATTAAACCATCTTGAGTGAAGATAACCCTCTAGAGAGTCCAAGTGAATCTAGTCAATGTCTACTCCGGTACAATGGGATCTTCCCTCCCTGCGTCCACCATGAGAAAGAATCCTAGAAGTTTATGGCCACTAAGGTCACCAACGGGAACAAATATGCAGGGGAACAATCTACGATTCGATACACACGCGAGGGCGTGACAATAACAGCTCAATCCCCTTGAAGGCTCCTTGACATAATCCAGGTTTGCAGTGACCTTAGGCTCTCGACAATGGTCGATCAAGGTTTACCATTGTTAATACATGTATATCTTATCGTTCTCAATGAGGAAGGATTGATTACCTCACTCATTCGGATGTGATCTCGTGCTTGGCTCCTTTAAGAGGATCTTCCCAGAGCATACATGCTACTGTTGGATTTTTCCTACCGCAAGATCGACTACTTGTTTATTTTATTGTCTTGGAGGATTAACTAAAACACCATTCCCAGACACCAACCTAAGCTACGTTGGTGGAAAAGAGCCCTAGAAAAATTAAAATTTGCTAGATTGATCTTAATTAAGTGTTACTTTTAGTTGGTTGTTTCTTAGGACAATGGGCATGAAAGTGAAACTTCAATGATGTATAATGACTTTGTCTCAAAAAACTCTAAAATGCATACATGTGAGAAACAATTCATTTCCTTTTCAATGAAACCTGTCTAAAAGAAAAGAGTTTAGGGATGCAATTTCTTTTAAAACATCTTAATCCTTCCTTTTAAAACAAGAATATATGAAAATAAATATTTTTCATGAGAACTCAATAGTTAATTTCTCAACAATAAATCCCTTTTTATCATCAAGTCTTAAACTACAAATAAAACGGTTTCAAAAGAAAAGTATGATTACTTAGAAATCAAAATTCAAAACTAAAAACACTAATTTTTGAACTCTAAAAATTTCTAAAGATTTAAATTCCTAAGACTAAAAACTCTAAAAATTTTGAGGATGTTTTTCTCGGTTTGTAATGCAGCTTAGAAATCCTTTGCTTATCCCAATAAAAAATCAAAATCATCCAATAATTGGTTTTAAAGTGAAATTCAAAGCTTTATTGGACAAAGTATCTTAAGATTTAGAATAAGAAAAAAATAAATCCAATTCTCATGAAAACAGGATTACGGTATAAATTCAAAGGCTCGACAGAAAACAATAAAATACGGTGATCTAAGGTATATAAAGGTTTTTGATCTTTGAGCAACACAAAAGAACAAAGAAAAAAACACTTATAAAGAAAATCTTTAGAAAATCACTCGAAACTTAGGAATGCTGAAGAAACTTTCTTAAGAGGCTTTTAACGGTGAATACAAGTCTGGGTAATCCTGAGAGAATCTTTATGGTGGTTCCGAGAAAAAAAGAGAGAATTTTGAGTTTTTCAAAAAATTTCTCAAGGTCCCGGAGTTTTAGTGTGAAAAGGTGCGGTACCGCACTATTTTACACGAGCGCGGGTGACTACTATTTTCAAGAAAATTTGTGGAGATCGGAAAGCTTAAAGAAAAATAAAAAATTCTAAGTACTTTTCACGGATTCAACGAGAGATAATTTACCCAAGCAAGTATGGACTAATAAAAATTAAAAAGAAATGCTTTCCAAGAAATCCAAGCTCAAAGAAAAATAAAACTAAGATCACAAAAAAACAAATTACCCAGTAGGTCACCATTTTGTTAGGCGGATAAATCGTTCTTGCGGACGAAGAAATATCTCCCTAGTATCACGAGGGATAGCTAGAAATAAACATGAAAAGTAAACTACTTTCTCTAGATTATATATGATTTAGAATTTTCTATGATGAAGAAAGGACCTACTTGTGGTCCAATGCTAGTTTAATTCTTCTTTCTCATCGCTCCAAAGAAGTCACCTCTTAGAATGTAAACAAATACATGGAAAGAGAATCAAAAGCACACACGCAACATATACTAGTTAAATCATAAATCTATCTTAATGATCAAGGAATTTAAGAAATAATTCCTTCAAGTAAATACATAAACAACTTATTGAAAACATGATCCAATTGTATTATCTTTAAATAAAAGAAGTCTTACAATAGTGTTCGCATGTGATGTCCTTATAGGTCCTTGAGAATAGGAACAAGTGTTTCCTTTGGTGCGACAATCTCTTACACTATTTGAACCGGCTAAATACGAGTGTGTAATCATTCTCCCATGGATATGTTATTAAAGTATGTTTATTCAACAATTCCCTTCTCTATCGTAGCTACCAAGTACAAAGCAAGTACTAAGTGTATACAGAAATGTATAGAGAAGTTTTCATATATGAACATCTACCCTTGAGATTGAACCAAAGCTTCAATTTATAGGAGGAAGAAAGTGGTTACAACGCTCCAAAATGGAAGGGATAGAGTCCTCTTATCAAGGGATTAAGTTCCAAAACCAAGGAATAGGCTCCTTTTATGAGGAATGAATGTTCATTAATGGAGTCTTCGATGGATAACGCTAAACTTCCAGGCGGGAGAATATTCGACCGGCCGGAAGCTTCTAGAATTTGCTTTCACCTTGAATTTACCTTTTACGGAGGTCCACACCTTTAATGAAGAAAAAAAGTGCGGTCAACTCCACAATTTTTAGAGAAAAAGGGTGCGATTACCCCGAAGATAAAACTAAGGAAAAGTGTGGTACGAGTGTTTTTATGATTTTTACAAGATTTTCTCCAAATTCGAGGACTTGGTTTAGGAACTTTATGGTTATAGACTTCTAAGGGAGCATTATATAGGTATTGATGAACCAATGTAGACGATGCAAAAATGTCATAGTGACAAAATAATGTGTAACGATCGTAAATAAGTTTGTGGATTTTGCAATCTCTAATCTATTCCTTTTTCTTCCATGCCCCTTTTAGATGATGTTTTTGGTGATGTGGTGGCTTTTTTAGGTGGTTGCTAGTTGTTTTAGACTTCTCACTCGGATTACGTTTGGGTTATTTTGCGGATGGTGCTTAGGGTCTAGAGACCTTTGCTCGGTTCTATTCACTCATGTTCTTTGTGAGTGTCACTAGCCACCAAAAGGACTATTGATGCCAGGGTTTTACTTTTCTCTGCCATTACTATTGAATTTGGAGCTAGCATTTGTGGAGGTGATATTTAACATTATTTCCGATTAATTCGGTCGTAACATTGATTCGGTTATTTTGAGTATCCCTAATCCGGTTGATTTGTAATACGATGTTTTCTTTAGTTAATTTGATTCATGAGTAGCACCAGGCCTTTCCTTGCTACCTCTTCATTACTCAAATTAACGGATAAAATTTTGATCTCTAGATACATTTTAGTCTTTTGTTTTATAATTAAACTTTCAAAAAAATTGAAATAATATAAGTTGTTTGTCATGAGATCTTGTCATAGCCACGAAACATTATTGAATCCCACTTCTCGATTGTTTCCTATGAATATTATATGATTACGTCCATGTAACTTGCGGCTTGTAAGTGGTTACCGAGGTTGAGTAATAAATGATGCACTTCATTATCCATGTTTAATTGATCCCTTTTCACAAAATGACTTTGAGGTCTAAAATTTTGAATGGCTACGTACACAAAAACTTTGTAAAACTTCTGTAATAGATTTCACATGATTAATCCATAGAAATAATTTTATGTCTCTGTTGAAATGAAATATATGTACACATAAAATTTGTATTCAAAATTTCTTAGTATCCTTAAAGCTGAATGGAGGGAGTTAATCACAAGTTAAAAAATTACAATTAGAGCATTCTGATGGTTATTCCACTTAGGACTCTGCAACTTGTCTTGTTGCTAGAAGAACCATTTATTCTTTCTCCTAAGGTGATAGATGGTATATTATCCATGCTATATATGCTTGTGGTATTAAGGCTGTGTAGAGTGGTAACTGGTAACTACATAATTAAAATTTTAGCCACGATATTGCTTGTCTTTTACGTATGAAAAATGTACATTCAAATTGGATACACCCCAAAGTCTATTCCAGATCCCTTCATAGAAAGCTTGAATGGGTTATCTTCCTTATTTTTTGGAGTAATGACACGTGAACAAGTCATGAGGCATAATTTATTAATTTTTGATGACTCATTGGTAGGACAACATTATTCATGATCCCAAACATGGAAGTGAATGGTTAGATGTCCCTAGGAGTACCTATCATTGGAAGCCTCCCTTTTTCCTGTGTAGTCATTTTTAGAAAACATATGTTGTTGTAAATTTAGGGGTAGCCAATGATTTTATGTGTTTGGGAAAGCAAACAAGGGTGTTAGAGGAAAATGTGATCCCCCCCTCGAAGAAATTGATGAAACCTAAACAACGATGAAAAGCACATAATGGTGCTATTGCAGAGTGAACGACGCCAGAGGGTTGAAGGGATGTTCTTTCATTTCTTAACTTTTTGAATAACCCGAGTTGCCAACTTGTAGGTAGAGCAAATGTCTGTCTAATATTTCGACTCTCACATCCTTATGCTATAAATGTAAAAAAAATGCTCCTTTTGTTACACCATTTTTGGTCATCTAACCTATTATTATTATATGGACCTAAGTACACCATGTAAGACCAATTTTACCCTCGGTAAAATTGCCTTTCTTTATGAAAAACAACTTAGTAAATCCTTACCTTTATTAAGTTGTTTATGGTCTAAACGAAAACCCACATGAGGAAATATTGAAATAAATCTACATTTGTTTGATTTTCCTCGAGGAATAATTAGTTAAAGCACGTTTCAATTAATATTCACTGGTCATATGTAACAAAACGAGAAATTAATGAGATAAATCATTATTTGTCTTATTATTTTCTAGGAATAATTATTTAAACCTTATTTAAAATAAATATTCCTTTGTTGAAATTTGACTAAATCACCCCATAAATAATTGAAATAAATTCACTATTTCTGATTATTACTCAACCACATCCCTTAAAAATGATAAATAAAATCATTTTATTTATTTATTATTTACAAATAAAGGTATTTGACCCAAAGTCTCAAATTTCCTTTTTTTCACTCCAACAAATATAATAAAATTATTCCATAAAATTTGGATCTTAGATTTAGTTAATAATATTTTAATTATGCAACAATATCTAGACTAACTCAATATTTTGTTATAAATATGAGGGTTTTCCATTCATTCACCACCTTTTGTTTGCCTAAAGATCACTGCCGGATCACATGCTTTTGGTTTCGACTGATCCTCCACCATTGTCATATCTTTGTACATCTGCTTGTGAGCTCCTTTGGTTCCCATTTTGTGCAGGTTTTTCTACACCATCAGGAGAGAGATCTTTAGATGCGAAGTCTCTTGAGGACTTACAAGAACCCATCCCATTGAGAGCTGGTAACATCCTTTCTGTATGTTCCCTCCCGGAGTGCCATTAATACAAAATTCATTCAACATATTCTTGTCTTGTCTACGTGGATGCATGGAGTACTCTTTCGTTCTATTCTAGTGCTTAATGTCTTTTGAGTGCATAGATCTAGATTTTTGCGGCATTTATCTTCGGTCACCTAGCTGACGGATCTGAGCGATGTTGGCAGCCATCTCTTTGCTGTCGTGTGTGTTTGTTGTTATGCACAACGAAAGTGGGCTGTTTTCGTACGCTTGCGAACTAGAGATTCATACTAACGATTGGCGACTCCCACACGGGTTTACGGTTACGTCCTTTGTCGTTTTTAGGATCACACTGCATGACCGGCTTCTTCAAACCCTAGGATTTTCTCTTTGAGCTCTCGTTTTTGCTTTTCCTTGATGTTGTTTTTAACCTATAAAACCCTAAAACGATAAAAATTCTAACTTTTGTGTGTTTTCGGACCTGTGCGCGGGTGACGCATCGTAGTATAGTGAGACGACACATTTTCTATGAAACCTGCTCATCGAGAGTGACGAAGTGCGAGGTCGCACTTTTTGGGCCTAAAACCCACTGAGCTGCGCTCCCGGGACGCACGTTTTTGACCCAAAACAGCTGCGACCTGCTGCGAAAATCGAATTCGGACAGTGCGACTCTGGACTTTTCTGTAGATTTTTCTGAGGATTTTACGCAGTTTTGTACGGGCCTCTGTTCGGGGTTGTCCTGACCTCCGTCTCTTGCGTTTTGGACATGTAGCTTTATCTGTTTTACTCATATCAAGTGGGAACCTAGCCCTAGGGCTCGGTACACCTCCATCCTGGTAGGAAGAGTTTTGCTGTCGCAGATCGTGTGAAAATGCGGTGATGTGATACCATTTTTGATATACGATACGTCACCTTGAGATCCACTTTGAGATTGGCTATTCGTCCATACGACAAACACCTCTTTTAAATGTTTCGGTCTCCTCTAGGAGTTCACCTCCGCTTTCCCTCCGAGGTTGTAGCCTTTTCGCCACCTCATTTTAACGACACTCTCCCTGCGAGTTTTTCTTTGTTGTTTTCTAGACCTACTTTCCGGCTAGATCTGACCTTTAGATCCCTGTCCCTCTGACCTTTAGATCCATTGGCTATTTTGGTGTGTTTTTGATTCTAGATTTTTGCACCTACGAGGCGGACTAGTTTGTTGAGAAGTCCCGCCTCCTTGGGTTTATATTGTTGCATATATTAGTTGTTTTATTTTTCTGTTATATTCGGTCTCCTTAAGCATTGTTATTTGTAAGTTTGTTACGGTTATACATCACACTTTTCTTTTTCTCTACAAACGTACGAGTTTAAAAATTAAAATTGACACACTTTGCACACACACCTAAGCGAAGAAACACCTTGGTTAACTGCTCGCCCGGAAAATAGTCTATAAAACATTGTAAATCCAATTGATCCTGCACCTCTCTGCGCGCTTGTTTTCGACATTGCTTAATCGATTTGATCCTGCACCTCCCTTCCTTGTTTGGTCTCTCTTTCCTTTTGTGATCCGTGTTTGTGTCGTCCATCGTGCGCCCCCAAGGCATTTTATCTCGGAGACTTCTTGGCCTTCATCCTCGAGTTTCCTAGTAGGAAGACTTACTCCTCGAGCGTAGGATTTCGAGTTAGTCCTCCCTCTGAGTCCCGCACTGCGGCTCCTCTTCGGGTTCATTGGGCTCTCCTTACCCTGGTTCCATCCCTGGTTCTCCCCTTGTCACCTTCACCATGCCTGGTTTCGGGACGTGGCTAGCTTGGTGGTAGCCCTGAGCCTAATGCTGGGAATACTACTAGTGGGACCGCAACGGGCACTACCTCGCTGCTCCCTTTGCTCCCCTATATGGTGGTCCTCAGTCTTCCGATTTTGACCGGTTGATCGACATTACCCTATACGCCATGATGTTGGTTGGCACGTAATGCCAACGCAAGCTCCTTCGACATCCCAGTTTCGAAGGTCTTGTTGGCGAAAGATCCTACAAACCATGTTTGATCTTTTCCACATGTGGTGTTCATCTAGCTCCATTCTCGAGTGACTCACGTAAGTCTTCGGTTGTTCCAACGTGCACTTTCTTTGGTGAAAGCTTCTAAGTGGTATGTTGACCGCCCCTCTCCTCTCCTTACCACTCTTCGCGACTCTTGGCGAGCTGTCTTACTTCGAGCTTCCCCTTTGTTATGACAACTTTGGTACTTTCGGAACTTTTGACCTCTTTTCCGTGAATCGTACGCATGACCCGCCTATCCCGATCATGTCTGGGAATGGCGAGAGGATAAGAGCCTATGTCGAGCCCCTACCTTTCGAAGAGCCGTGTCCGCATGGATACGGTTCCTTGAGATCCCGTCTACCTCCTATCGAAGGAAAGATGTCGCATCGCACATTTCCTCGCAAACGAAAGATCGCTCTCCAGAAATTGCGTTAAAATATGACGTGATCTACGCTCGATCGAGTTATGCTTTATACTCTTTGTCTACACGTTTATTTCCTAGACCTGGTGGTGCCGATGCACGCGAGGGCATCTCATCTTGCCATTGTGATATCGTTGGAGCCTCTCTCTCATCGTACGCTCGATCCTCCCGCTGGGCTATGGATCCCTCGAGAACCGACTCCTCCGGCATATTTCCCCCTCCTCGGTAGCACGTGTCCAGAATACGATCATGCCTCCTCGCTTTTGCAACACTCTATTTACCACTACGTTTCCCCAAACCTCCTTGTTATCCATATCCACGGCTTTCGGTGCTCCACGACTCCTCAGAACGGCACCTCCACGCCTCTCTCGCCTTTCTCAACCACCGCATAGCGAGCGCGGTAGCGCGGGTGTATGCGCGACGGGGCACGACTAATCCTCCCTCCTTCCAAAAAGTAAGAGGAAAGGCACCCCAGAAAATTCAATGCTTTGCCTCCGGTATTTCTGAGGACCTAATCCCCCAGCGAATGCATCCTAACACTACTAACCGAGCAACATGGCACTCGGCGAGCGGGGACGGGCCTGTTTCGCGCGAATAAAGCCTGTGTTCTTGTTGTGGTGTCTATGGTCATTACACGCACGATTGTCCTCTCTTTACCACGGATGTGGCGGATGTGGGAGGTCTCGAAGCATCATCGCAAGGACATCGAAAGCCTCCCCTTCGGTCCCTCCCGTGCTGCGCCTAGTCCGGCCCGATTTGTGCTTTACCAATCCTTTCCCTCAGCATGAGATTTCGTGGCTACCCAACCACCGAAGGTGAGGCGGCCACTCAACCTCCTCCCTGCGGTACCTGCGATTGCAGGATCCTCATGATGAACTCTGCAACCGTTATCGTTGACCTCAACCTTTCAGGCTCGGTCCGTCAGTACTGACCGAAGCCTCCCGTACGTCATATGCGCTCGAGCCCCCTTCTTCGAGGTCCTCACGAGCCTCTTTTGCACAACCAATGGTCCTTGCAGGTCCCTCGGCCAAGGTAGAAGGTTCATGCCAAGATCCCTAAGGGACCATCATGTCGTAAACACTGCTCTTCGGAAAAGGCGGCCCATTCATATGGTATAGTAAGATGAAATTTCGTGCAATCTCTGTTTTGCCACCATCTCAACGCTGGAACTCCTCCGGAGTCGTGCCCTTCACAAATGAAAAGCTCTACTTAGCTGCCATGGGCGCTGTAGATCCTGCGGAGAGTGATCGTCTTGATCGTCTTTCGATGGTGGCCAGAGTCGAGAAAACATCACTCCTCTTCCTGCTCTCGCCGCCTTCCCGAAATCCCGGTCGAGAATCCCGAAATGCCAACGTGTCCCGGTGTATCATTGATGAGCATCCACATGTGATGTACGCACTTTCGGTTTGGAAGCAAACTCGGATCACCTAAAGTTGGCCCCTTCCACTGATCACCCTGCGAGCGTGGGATGGCCACTGCCTCCCGCCAGTGGCCTGTTCTGCAATTTGTCCTATTACTCTTGCTTGAGGCGAGACTGTTTGTGTTGACGGTAGAAGTCATTGATGCTCTTTAGATTACAAACATTCTATTGGGTCGTAGCTACACCTATGCGATGTACGTTGTCCCATACGCGGTTCACATGTAGATGTCCTTCCCTCATAATGGAAAGATAGTGTCACCATCGACCGAGTTGAGCATATTACGGGCGAAGTCTCGAGGACCTCCCATGAGTCCATCATCTCTTCGGTGGCGATAAGCAAACTCGTCGATCCTTTGACCGAGTGTCTCACCGGAGTCTACAAAGACTCCTCTTTTGCTTGGTTCTTTCCTGAGCACTCCCCTCCTCGTCTGCGATCCCGGCTCAGCGACGTTTTGCAATGATCGCGATCGTCTCGAGAAGCTACGCCCTCAGCTGGCGCTTTCGACTAGTCGGCGGCCTCCTGCGCCCTCATGCGCGACATGCTCCTGGCCCTTCGAACCCGAGCCTTCGGGACCCCCTCCTCGCAGGCCCTCTCGGCTTACGGCTGATATCCATGAGCCTCTCTACCCTCCTGGCACGGTTCCTCCATAGCCTCAACCACCTCGGAGCCGTCTGCGCCATTACTCGGTCGAGATACCGTTCCTAGCTCCTCCTCCTCGGAGTCTTCATGGCACCTGTGTGTGTGGCTACCTCATCCCTTCCTAACCGGATCATGCGATTCCAGTACTGCAACCTTTGATCGGCGCTACCACTGCAACTTTGGTCAGCCCAAAACCTTGTCTTGCTTTGACCTGTGGTTCCGCGGTCATGACCCCTCCCGCTATTACTGAGTTACCTCGGCCACCTCGACGGGAACCATCCTCCGTTGCGTCGCGCCGCGTGAAGAGGGCCAGCTGCTGAGAAGGCGCCTCAAGGACAAGGCCGCCCGTAGCCCGAGCTACTGCTCCTCCTCGGCAAGAATGCCGTCCAGTGTGCTTTGTGTGATGTAGATCGGTGGTGCCACCCATACCTATCCGAAATTGCCAAGTCACCTCAAGCCCATGGTGATAGAGTTACGTTTCGGAGATACTGCGATCCCTACGACCTGTGTCACTGCACTCGGCTGCAGTCCCAAGAACACTCAAACTCCTGTGCACACCAACCAACCCTTTGATGCTTTTGTGGTCTCCATGGCCACTACATCTCACCATCTGTCACCATGCCTTGACACGAATACCTCGCCTCTTTGAGAGCGGTACGTTCGAAGTACGAGGCGAGCACGAGTCATTTCGCTCTTCCTCTGCTTGCGCGTTGTGCGTCGCCAGCACTAGATGACCTACTGCTCCCATTGACATTCCACCTCCGGATGTCGAGATGACGGAGTCTTGCCACTTGGCCACCATCCTCGCCTGTCATCATCCAGCTGAGACCCTCGGTGGAAGACACTGGACCTCCTCTTGCTGTTTCGCTCGACCTCCCTTCGATGAAATCACCTCGGGCTCAAACATCGAGTGGATCCCTTCATCTTTCTTGTTCTTCCATACACCCGCTATGACGATGTGCATGTGAACCTTTCTTCTCATGATGATGAGTCGGAGGTAGCTTCCGCGCGCGTCGGGTGGTCTCCCTTCCTCGCGTCACATCTTCTATTGTGATGATGACATCATGAAGCCTTATTTCACCCACAATTCATCTTTCCCACCCATAAGCGGGATGGCACCATCGCAGTGTCTATGGTGATTTTTTAACCTAAACACGAAGCTACACCTCCGGTAGCTCCCACACACCACTTACCGTTGGCGTGTGGTGGTGAATATGTATATCACTCCCTCTCGCGGTGTTGGTTCGATCTATACTTTGCACTCGGAGTTGCTAGCATTGTTCATCATCCCTCTCATTGTTTCTTGTGGCACTTTTCAAATGGACCTCCCATCCACACCTTATATCGGTTATACCAATGGTGTTAGTCGCTACTCCTGGAATCTAGCCTCGGCGAGGTTGGGCCATCTTTACCCCTTTTACATTTGTTTGTTCTTTCGGAAAAGCGGTGCTTGTGCATTAGTACGCTACCAATAATCAAGAAATTTGAATATGATGCCAAGAGATGTCTACCAGCATATTCCCTTTCCCATCACATCCTCCACCTTCATGTTCATTTAGATTCCACCTTCTTTTCATGCAATTGAATGGTGTCTATCGTGTGCATAATCCTATCCTTTTTAGAATGTTACGGTGAAGATTTTGATGCATGAATTTGAAATCATTACATTCGGTCATGTACCTAGAGCACAAAATAACCTGTAGATAGAATTGCAAGCAATATTCTATATTGGCATTTAGCACACGCATTTAACACGAAGACAATAATATAACATAAAACCATCAAAATTATTCATATCCATAATATGTGTCATATAACATGTTTTAGAGCCCATCGACGCTGCGATACATGCTGACATTTATAGCATGTTACAAAAAATCAAAACTTGGGGCACCACCGCCCCTACACTAATCACTAGGCTGGAGGATCCCAAGCCAATGAGCACCACTACCGTAGCTTGTAGATCGTGCATCCCTTGTCCGGCCAACGCCATGCATCGCGACCCCTCGCCACTCACAGGGGTAGAACAATACATGGCTCGATGTCTTGGTCATCCCAAGTCTTGCTAGCCTCTAAAACATCGGTCGAAGCCTCTCATACGCAGCGGATGTCCTCTAGGAGGGCCGCCACATCCTCATGTTGTGGCACTCTCGATCCACTAGGTCACACGTACGATCTTTGCCCGGATTTATACACTACAAGCTGGTTTTGTCGGTGTTGTATCTTGCATACCAAAAAGTGAAAGAATAAATACCATATACAATATTCGAAAATTTACATGCACATAAAATATTAGCAATTTTCACTTACCATCGGGCCCCCATACTCGACCGGAGTGGTAGTGGCGGATACGAGTTCCCACGATGTCTTTGCTTGTAGGAGGCCGTCGTCTGTGTACGGTGGCATGCAGTCCCGATGAGCGAAAGAACTTGGGTCGAAACACCGTCCGGCCCTTCCACCTCCTCCTCTGCACAATAGCTGCCCCCAGGGTGCATCTTGGGCTCTCTCGGGCCCCCATCTTGGAGGCACGTATGCTTGAGGTCGAAAGTGTCGAGATCTTATCGAAGAAGGAAAGGGCACAAAAATGTACCATATGCACATTCATGGTTCACTTGCCACTTGCATAACGACAACTATCATTTCAAAGACGACAACATCATGCGAGCCCCACCCATATTAGGTCCCCACTCAACACACTCTCCACAAGCATCATCTACCCTCTAGTGATGTGGTGGAGTGCACAGTTACTGAGATCACGTAGCAACTGCTGCCGATGCGTAGCACGGTCTCCCAACCTCTCTAGATCCCCGGAAGTCGTGTCAAGGGTCCTTGAAATGGAAACCTAGTCGACAATGGTACTCTGCAAACTCCATGATGTTTACCCTCGGCCCAGCAACACGTGCGAGGTATTCCATGCCATCCCCAGTGGTGGAAGACCGGTCAAAAAATATATATCTGGAAGCGAAATCGACTACGTCTGGTGCTTTTGCACTATAAAGACCTCATTGTCAGGATCCCAATAGCGGCAATGCGGATCAATAAGGGCTCTCCCGACTCTCATCATGGGGTTCTCCACAAAATTTATAACCCCAAACCTAGCCAATGCCTTGCGGACACCTTGATCCTCCTGGATCTTATCGTAATGTTCCCGAGTCTCTCTCTCTCGATTGATCGTAATTCTTGCCATATGCCTGAGAAACCATCATATTTTTTGAGTGTAAAGATAAAAATACGTATCTCAGCATATAAACCCAATTCTCGGCCAAAAAATAGCCGCAGAAAAACACTCGTGTGTCGGGTCGCACTTTTCGGGCCCAATCCTAGGACGGTCGGGTTTTGTGGTTGGCAGCTACCCTAGGAATACGATTTTTCCCAGTGTGACTCGGTCGTGAAGAAGATTAGGGGGTCATTGCGAGCTTTTGGGACCTAAACTAAACTTTGATCCACTAAAATGAAAAAGAGTAGGGTTGGGCCACCTCTTACATACAACTACGGTCTGTTCAATGGTTGGGTTATAAAGCTACAATCACCGCAAGATTTAGGGCACTTCTATCTCTACATTCACCACGACTCCACATGAAAATATGAGTGTATTTGGAAGGAAAATTCCTTGTTAAAGAGAAACCCCCCGACTTTTCTTTGGCCTGCGCGACCATTGTGGCTCGATGGGTTTGACGAACGGAAATCTATCTTGTTGAAATCTCTCATGAGAGCCCTCAAATGGGTATCAGTAGTTTTTAATGATTTGATACTTCATTGGGACACATTTTATCCAAACGCCTTCACCCCTCCTCCAAAATCTATTTTTCTTCACTTGCAACACTCGTACGGGGGGCACCACTTTGCCTCCATACTTGGCCATGCTCGTGTCAATTTTCTTCATGAGTTACGATCTTGTACTCATGTTTCTGCAGTCCCCATTGGACCTTTCTTGTGTGGCGGCACCATCGAATTGCCCTTGTTTAGAGCATCCAAGTTGAGTCATCATCGCATTCATGGAGTCTATCACAGGTCCCTTTATATCCCTCTATAGTCACTCATACTTCATTTCTTAGTCCCTCTCTCGTGTCGCACATTATAGCCTCCGGTCCCATTTTCCCCTATCCCTCATGATATTATGTGAGTCCAACCGCGAGTCCATCCATACCCCTTATGCTCTAAAAAGGAAGTCTTCCATGCGCTACTCGGTACCCCATTTCATAATCACACGGTGTACGTACGTACGATCGCTCTACTATTTTCTCTCATGCCTTGGGCGAAGATCCCTTCTTGCCTCACCTATAGCGGGGCCTCCTTGTCGACAACGGATCATTCATTCTAGAAGGCAGTGCAGAGGGTGAGGTGTGCCTTGGTTCCCAACTTCCACTCTTGTTAGGGCACCTCGGATTAGGAAAATGGACTCCTTATATCCCTTTGACTTGATTTTTTCTCAACTCTAGCTCCTTTCGACGCAGTCGGGGTCTGTATACTCGGTGGTTCGGTGATGCGATGAGTTGGACGAGGAGTGATTAAGGGTGTGTGTGAGATGTCTCGGCCCTCGGCGGTGGGGTGGCCCTACGGGTGGCCCCCACATTGCTTGGATGACCTCTTCATTTCGACCTTCGATGCGGCTCCATAGTTTGGTTATACTGACCTCCAATTTGCTTGCAGTAGCCTTTTTGATTGCATGTATCGGTCGGATTTTGAGCCCTTTTCTTCTTTACATGGGCTTGTCTAGGTTGTATTTTTATCTCATGTACTCGGAATATTATTATCCTGATCCTGGCTATATTGCTCCGGGGCATAGTATGTATTGATTCATTATCATGTTTTATATGGCTCATGTTGCCACGACATGTTACTATATTATTCGGTCCCTTGTTTATTGGACGCATTATTCTTTGTACTCTGTCTCGGCGGGCATAGGTATGCCTCCCCATTTTATAGCAATTACTCACTCATAAAAGAGAAGTTTTCGTACCTATAAGTCTCGCCTCCTCGGGTTACGAATCCTCTCGGCACTTTGGTCTACCTTATATTTCTCTCTCTTTGACTTCCCCTTCGGTGTCTAGTGATTGAGTTCTTACAATGTGCTCTAGTCATACGATTAACTCCCTAATGCTTGCACAACTGAGGGGGAAATCTGTGCACCATTTTTGGTCATGTAACCCTATTATTAGATGGACCTAAGTACACCATGTAAGACCAATTTTACCCTAAGTAAAATTACCTTCCATATGAAAAAATAACTTAGTAAGCCACCTTTATTAAGTTGTTTATGGCCTAATAAAGTATTGTGAGGAAATATTAAATAAATCTACATTTGTTTAGGTTTTCATAAAGGGAATAATTAGTTAAAAAATAGTTTAATTAATATTCCTAGTTATATTTAACTTAAAATAGGAAATTAATTAGATAAATCATTATTTATCTTATTATTTCCTAAGAATAATTATTTAAACCTTATTTAAATAATATTCTTTGTTGAATATGACTAAATCACCCATAATTAATTAAATAAATCATTATTTATTTTATTATTACTAAACCACATCCTTAAAATGATAAATAAATCATTTATTTATTTATTATTTACAAACTAAGGGATTTGACCCAAGTCAAATTCCTTTTCCCTCCAACAAATATAATAAAATATTCCATAAAGTTGGATCTTGATTTGGTTAATAATATTTTAATTATGCACAGTATCTAGACTAACTCAATATTTTGTTATAGATAGAAGGGTTTTTTCCATTCATTCACACTTTTTTACTGAATCACTGCGGATCTATACTTTTGGCACGACTTTGATCCACCATCATATTCATTTTTTACTGCATTTTTGTCTGATTTTTTTCTACACCATCGAGAGAGATGTATTTTAGATGCGAGGTGTTGAACTTACAAAGAACCATCCCATTGGGAAGGCGGTAACATCCATACATGTTTTCCTCCCCGGGTGCCATTCAACAAAATTCATTCAACATATTCTTGTCTTGTCTATTGGATGCATGGAGTAAATCTCGTTCTATTCTTGCTTAATGTCTTTTGATGTAGATCTAGATTTTTGCAACATTTATCTTGATCACCTAACTACGGATATGAGGATATTGGCGACCATCTTCTTTATTAAGTTTGTTTAGTATACCTGACTAAAGAAGTGGACTTTTTCGTACACTTGGAATTAAGATTCATACTAACAAATTCAATTTACCAGTTTATGTATGAAGACAAAGATCCATGCACGAGGCTTGAGAAAGCATCTAAAAGACCTAATTCTGTGAAGAGTTAACTTGATCGACGAGTATACATATTGAAGATACGATGTGTGGACATTTGTACCTAGAAAATAAACGGTAGATCTCACTCTAAGTTATCATCTCAGAATATCTCATTTGTTAATTGAAGGCGTGACTATAAACCTCCAATCAAAAAAATAAAAAAAGGTCATTGGTATGGAAAATACATATACAAAATCATGCTGAAGTCCAATAATAAAATATTACAAGATGAGTTACATAAATCCTTGTTGGTAATTGTGGCACTATTGGAGTGCTTTCTTATAGCAGAAATTCATACTCATAGCAATTCACATAGCATATCTCTCAATATATATGATAGTAGTTAGTAGAAGCCACACAATGAGATCAGCCTACTATGCTTTAAGAGACTTGATCGTATCCGGAGATAGAGTTTGAGCTCAAGTGCTTGTTAACTTATGAAGTTGATTACGAGTTTAAATATTCTATTGCAACGATGGGTGTAGATTCCTTAAATTAGATTTTTACATTCCAAGATGAACTACAAATGATGAAGGGTCGATTGTGGCGAAATTATTGGAATAAATTGTTTCTAGGATTGTATCAGCTACGTGCGAACATATTTCATGTTTGAAGAGGCTAGTTAGGGATTAAGGATCTTAATATTCTCCTGACCACCATGCAAGGTTGATTTTGGCTCTTCATCTCAGCTTTATGTTTGTACAATTCCTAATCGATGAATCTATCCTCCAATCAAGGGGAAAATGAATTCGATGTAATATGATGGTGAAGCAGTGCCTCTTCTTTTTGGTGCAATCGACGGATCACATTTAGTCACTTGAGCACGGAATGAGAAATTCTATTAGAATTATTGGTGACACTTAGATTGGTTTGGGCTTTGATTTCCACGTGGATGTGAGTCTAAAATTTCTCATGAATGATGCAAGTATATATATATATATATATATATATATATATATATATATATATATATATATATATATATATATATATATATCAAAAATCTCTTTGGCAATGGGATGCCCTTGAACATAAGAGCAGTTTGGTCATTAAACAATCTAGAGGAATTTCATAACCCATGTAGCCATCTCCATCTAACACGGCAATGTCATTTTAGAAAACGTAGAGAAATTAAAACTGAGTACTAGCCATTGACGGGAGAATACATGGTTGAATTTGGAGCCTCATTTTTATTACTCATTGACCTTACATCATTGCCCCATAAATTATTTAACATGCGAGTAATGATTAGATCCTAAATATGAAAATTTGAAAGCATTGTTTCAAATTGCGCCAATAGTTTCAACTCCAATTTTCATTAATTAAATAACCTTTGTACGGAAAGATATGAAAAAAAATGGAGCTGATCTCAACAACCAACATATTTAAAATCATAGGGCCAAGTATATATAATCTAACTTTCATAATTGTACAAACTTTTGGGAAGAGGAAGAGACAAACATAAGAAGTTGATACGTAGTGACTTATGGTTTTGTGCCACACAATTTGTTGGGCTCACACTCGATGAGCCTACACTAATTTGGAATGGTACATTGTGAGTTAATGCATGGGTGTATTAACATGGGCGGGCTTTGAGAATGTGTGATCACTTTGTTTGTAATACTAGAACCACTTGACTAAGAATATCTGGTATTTTGTCACCATTCTAATTTTCCACTTTGATCCACGGCAATGTGCCCATTGCGATTCACATTTGGTGTTGATGATTCTTTTTATTTTTCACCTTTGGTACAATGATTGAATTTGCATGCCCATACTTGATGAATTTTGTGCTAAACTTGTCTCACAAGCTTAGTCGATTTGTGACTCACTGAGATCAAACAACCTCACTTAATAATTTTTATGTCAACTGCTCTCCTGCAAGTTGGGGAGTGTTAGAAATAAGAATTGTTATTGGGAGTGTTGAGCTTGTGAGGATTGATGAAAGCTACATTGGGGTGGAGTTTTGTTTGTGTTACACATGCGGCCTAGGTACACGATTGAGGGGGACATTACCACATTATCATCTTGGGAGTTTGGCAAATGTTCTTCTTGGAATTCTTTGTTGGATATGTTATGACTTGTATGCACAAGTTTGGGTCAAGTCAAAGATGATAAGTTGAGTCTCTAGGTGCTAGCATTGTACTTGATAGTGTAATATTTGTAATTTATTAACCATTGAAGCAATTTGTGTTTGACATAGTGAAACTTGATCATTTTTACTTCTTATATATATACACATATATTTGAGAAAGTAAGGAAAGCGTAAGAAAATGTGTAAGTGTAAAAGCAAAATGCGAGAAAGAAGAAATGAGCCAAGTGCTATTATGTACGTAGTTTCTATAAAGAGAAACTTGATGCAATGCACAAAGAAAAGAGTCACCAGTACATCTCTAATTTGTGGATAGGTTGCATGGCCTTAAAATACGTTGGTATCATTACTAATAAAAATAATTGAGGTTGGGTGTGTTTATTGTAGTGAAAAACACATGATAAGCTCTGTTTGGAAAGTAGAAACAACGTGGAATAGTTTCAATGCACACATATCAGTTTTTCATCCTCTCGAACATGGTATCGGAGCCTAGTTTATTATGATTTGGGAGATTTTCATTTTTTTATTAAAGTGTATGTGCTGAGATTCTAGAAAATATGGAGAGTTTCTTGTTGTTTTGACATTGCGAAGCAAGGGAGCGGGATATGACAGTGATTGACATTACTTTCTAAACCTCAAGTTGGTGTTAACTTTTAGGCTACGCAAAGTGTTTTTGCTCTTGTTAGGAGGACACTATATCTCCAAGCTCCTTGTTGATGCTTTTTGGGCATATGTATGGCTCAAATGGGTAGATTCTTGAGATTAGAGTCTTGCCTTGGTCTTCTTACCTATGGGGTTGATGCCTTAGTATTTTTTGACTAAACCATTGGGTTTGGACAATGGGGTAGTTAGTTGCTAGATTAGAAAGGGTACCTGCCTAGGAGGAGCATTGTGTTGAGAATTTTGAAAGGCTATATATTGATAAAATTCTATTCTTGATAATTACTTGTGAACGTTATTATGTCTTCCCTTCTTTTAGTTATGTTAATATTTCATCAAGTCAATTATCAAGACCCAAGGCAGTATTTAAATAAATTGAAGCATGAGAAGGTAAATCAAGGATTTAGCCCCTCTGTATCTGCTTCTCTTTAATGCTGCTTGTCTTTTATACGCACTTAGTATATATATCTTTGCACACTAAAATTTGTTGTGGATTTCGCATTGTCCTTTTGTAACCGTTGCCTTCCAATATGGTGTCCGCAATTCTTTATATTTTGTAGTGTCCACAAATACTTAACACAATCTTCAAGCTTGTGGTGACACATGGAGTGTATTGGTAGATATATACTATAGTGTGTTGATCTTCGTATACTTGTCTCATACAACCACAATCGCATATGCTTATCCTTCTTTTAATTATTGTACTTATATTTCATCGTATATTCTTCATGTTCTTTTATTGGTAGCCATAAGGCTGTAATTTATAGAAGAGTTTGCATTTAGTAGTGTTTTATCTCCGTTGCATACTTTCAAATGATCATGAGACTTGTCTTATATATAGTGGTAGTTCTCATCTTTTAGGTTGACCATTAGATATGGTTTAGGCTAACTTCATTATACAAAAAATATATTTTATTATTATTAACATCTTCTATACATAAAATACATAATGACATATCCATCATGAAGGCCCGGCCTAGTTACACTTTTTCAACACTCCTCTTAACTAGGGACATATTCATACGGGTACATGGTCACTTTAAAACTAAAGAATCTCATAAGAAGAATCGGATTGTTAATCGCATACGCCCTTAGCATCATATCAACCAGCATTGTCCTTGTACGAGGCCTTGAATAACAGCCCCATCTCTCAATGAGACAATGGGCTACAATGTTGGCGAGACACATGACTTATAGACACCTTAGATATTTGTCTCTCCAAGGTACATACTCCACTAAGTGTTACCAAAGTATGACCTTCTTGGACTATTCTTCTCTTGGGTAGCTAGCCCTCAAAAAATATCGGTCTCGACTAATCTTATCTTGGAAAAGCGCCCTAACACATTCTCAAGAGTATCGAATACTAGATGATTACCTAATCTATCCCGTACATCTTCCCAAGACCATAATGATGTGTCTATCTCTCCCTCTCAGCAGGGGAGGACCTATTCCACAAGGGAATGTACTCATTCTTGTACGAGGAATGTACCTAATCTCATTATTGGGAATTTCCAATTTTCTTCCAAGTAAGAAACTTATCATCGAGCTCCCACTTAACGGACCTATAGAAACAATCAGTGGTTCTTATTTGCTCATGAAGAATTCTTGTCCTCAAATGTCATGGATTTCAATATTGATGAATCTCCAAATTTTAGCTTCATAGGGAGCCGGATGTCCATCACTTCTGTCTTGAGTCATGTCGACTATCAGTGATTCATCGGAGAATTCCTTTATTTGATCCATTTTATGCCATCTTGCTTTCCTTTGAATAATTTCCAAGTATCATACACCTTTCTCATGATTAGAAGCCCTTCACAAATTCATCTAGATAAACATATTCATATTAACGTAAGTTACCTTAGTAATGATCTTCACCATGACATCTTCTTGTAAGCATTGACATCCTTCCTCTTGATTGACACATCTCCTAGCGGTATGTTTTTTCTGTGTGTCTTCATCTTTACCGGACTTCTATCGGAGTATACATATCTTTCCGGAGATCTTTTTAGTCACATCTTCTTCATCTCCGGATGATAAGTGACTCTTGACATGGTTGCATTTCATGATCTTTTCCTTTGCGCATTCTCCATTCCCGGGAACTTACACATTTCCCGGTTCCTTTTTCATATACAACCACCTCATATTTCATGAGGACATATTATGTTGATTTGTCTGTCTTGTGCATTGAGAGATAATTCTCCATAGATCGTACTTCTAAGTACATAAGTACATTACTGAAACCATATAACATGACATCACAACATCCAATTCGGCATATAAATATATACATACCTCATATCTTTTTTCCTGAGTCATCCTCTAGAAATTTTTAAGAATGAAGAGCTTCATTCCTTGGCATGTTTCATAAATATGTCATCACATCCCCGGAAAGTATGTTTCCATGATGACCCTTGCTCTTGATGACTACTTTCACTATCGGTAAATTTTTTTGTCGAAGAGGTTTTTCACGGAGCTGATTCACCGAGGAGCTCTGTCATCCATCGATAAGGATGCTACATTTTCTTCCTATCATATAACCGACGAAATCAATTCCTTATTAATAAGTTTACGTGATTTTCCTTGAAGCTGGTATCTTTGATTGAATTTTGTTAATTCGGTCTTCAAGGCTTGAGACTTCAAGTTCCCTCAAAATTGAATACTTATATCGGTTGTAGTACCTCATATCTTTGGTAGATCAGCTATTCCAAGATCCTTTAATGTATTATTTCACTGTATATACATATCGAGAAACCTTATTTTGAAATCGGAATTCATGGCTAAGATTGTGATTTACACCAAAAATCCTTCTGAAGTTGCTCCAAGGTGCCTTGAGCCTGTTTTAAGACTCCCAAAACACTTTCCTCGAAAATCACGAGAAATTGTTACTAGGTTACTCCAAATAATGTCTTTTCATGTATTTATCCGGTCTTTAATACAATATATCCAAGGTGAGTATAAGTACGCAATCATGCCACTAATGCGAGCTATAAGACAACGATCTAAGCTACCTAGTAGTTACTTCCCACGGGTACGAAAAAAGAATGATCATGGGTTCGGGGGTATTGCAAGTTCGAGCTTGGATGAGCTTTCGATGGACGCAATTTCTGCGATCCAATAAATCTGAAGTGTTGTGGGTGGTCCAAGCTCTCCTAATCACGAATCCGAGGTGTATTTCATTGTTCGAGGGCCCTTTCTTTGTTGCGAGGCTTAACTCTACGGGTCTGGGCCTTTATTTTAGACTATGTGAGCCTCCACGGATGCCAATATATGTGAGCCTTTCAAAGGTATAAATCATGGCAATTATAGAATTAGGGTTTAATAATGCCACAAGTCAAGGTATCACAAGTCCAAGTTATGTCTTTTGGAAATTCGTTTTACAAGGTTTGTTTTCTTCTTTGGTTGTTTCAAAGACTTCCCAAACAATACACCAAAAAAATGTTCCCTTATCTACGGTATGTAAATCCAAGGTCTGAAGTGTTGTAGGATGGTATTGTAACAAATATCCCACAAAAATTGTCACTACTCAAGTGATAATATCTTCCTCGGCCTCCTATTTATGCCTCTTCCTGATCTGCAAATGTTTCATCGAATTGCTTTCTTGAACTACTTGCGGGATTAAGATAGAGTTCGAGCCCATCTCTATCCGAAAGATATTTGAGTTGTTGTTGATTGTGATCTAATCCTTAAGTGCCACATATATGCCCTTCTTTGTACGCCACCTTAGCTCGACACCATGTTGAGAATTTTGAAAGGCTATAGATTGATAAAATTTTCTTCTTGATAATTACTTGTGAACGTTATTATGTCTTCTCTTCTTTTAGTTATGTTAATCATTCATCAAGTTAAATATCAAGACCCAAAGTGAGTATTTAAATAGCAGGCTTGTGAGAAGGTAAATCAAGGTTACCTTCCTCACTATTGCTCTTGCTTCTCTTTAACATCACTATGTTTTATACGCACTTAATATATATATCTTTGCCTTTGAAATTCGGCTTTGTGGATTCTACAACATCCTTTCGTAACACGTTGTCTTCAATATGGTGTCCACAATTCTTTCTATTGTAGTGCCTTTTGGGGTTCCCATGTTTTGGCCGGATTGGCAAGACCAAAAGATGAGACAACATCAAACTACTTTCGGACACGAGGATCTAGCCCTCGTGGGTCCGAGAGGGATCTCTCTATATGTGAAAGGTTTTATGTCCTTTAAGCTCAAAGTTAATATGTTAGGCTAGTTATAGGCACAGAAGTTTGTTTGTTGGATTGTATGTTTGGTTGCTAGGAATCAAGAAAAGAAGGTTTCGATTATGAGACAAGGATGAGCAAGAGGATTTTGAGCAAAGGAGGGATGATTCGGAGAAAATTCAATACCATTGGGAAACGGAGTCGGGAAAGGGTTTACTTGCTATTCAATATGCGAGGCTTTCGATTGGGCTAGTCATCTAAGCATTCGATCTTAAAGATATAGTGTGGCATGAAATGGTAGAAGAGAAGGTGAAAACAGAAACCTCCAAGGTGACCTTCAAGAATCGAGATCCGGGGACGAGGACATGCCATTGGACAACATGTGATCCAAAAACCTAAAGGTTAACTCTTCGAACGAGGAAACATTAAAGATTTAAACACAAAGGTGAAAACACGAGATCGAGAGAGAGACTTTGAACTCTCAATGCTTTGGCATCCGGCTTAAGGAACTTAGAGGTTAAATTAGCGAAAAGGATCCTGGTGAGGATAAGGGCGATTTCTAAACTCCCCGATGGCAATTCATTCGATTAAAGCCTAACGAGAACATCAAGAACATATTCATTAATTCATACATGAGGCTAGCGATATGTCTTACCACTACCTTGGTTAAATTAGCTTGAAATCAATCCTCGGATAACACATACAACAGAAAAAATTGAAGGCGAGGGAGAGCGGCTGTAGGGTACCTAACAATGGTAAATCCTATGCCATATTTACGATGCATGCCGGAAAGAAATGAAATGTGGTGGGCGAAAAATGAAAACATAAACAAAGATAGAAAAACATCACCGACGCTTTAAATCGAGGATCCAAAGAAATGTGCTTGTCATATTAAAGAGCAACACCAATCAAGTACAACATTACCAATATCTTGATATTGAGTACGAAAACATCTTCCTCGGCTATATTACAACTTTACACGAAACATGTCTCAAGAGCTTGACTTGTGATTCACAGAATGGCCGATCCAACAACCTTTACAATGAGTTTCTTCATGAATTTTATAGAGAAAAAGAGGTGAGGAGGTAGATGGAAAACTAAATGTAGCATAAAACTCGAGAGGGAAGAGGGGCGAGGCCCATTCTATTTTAAATTTTGGGCATTTATCTTGATGCTCTTTGGATGAAATAGTGGTCTTCGTCAGTAGGTTTATCGGTATGTCTTTGATGTACTTTGTTGTAGCGCTACGCGACTGCTACGAGTAAGGTGAACAAAAACAAATCAGCTGACTTTAGGTCTAGCATACTATGTAACAAATGCTCCCGATAGCATGGGAGGCATTGTCGAGCTGAAATTTCCTCGGGGGAACACGGTATAGAATGGAAACGATATGGGCACTTCGTCCTTTCATGGGTAGGAAAAGTGCTGGCAGTGGTGACAACGATATATATCGTTTTGTGTGCCCTGCGCCCTCACCCCATTGTGATTCATGATGTCTTCAATTTGATCTTTTGTCTTTGAATTATTGGATTAAGGCTCACAATATTGAATTAGAGGCCTTAAACTCTACTGCTTTCTCACTTTGATACTCTCTATACGCGAAATTGGAACTTTAAATGATGCCACGAGATGTTTCTGAGGGTCGAAATTTGTACTTTGATGAAATATTTCTTGCGAGAGACCTTCCCAAACGATTTCTGTGACATCGAGCTCGGACAAAGGACTTCTCTGTGCTCTATGTCGGCTGAGCAGTGACGAGAAAACAATGGAGGTTTTCACCTCACCGAAACCACAAAACATGAAAACACGTTAAGAAAATCCATCCATGGGGTGGAATGACGTGGATGACTACGAAAATGGCAACGTAGCGGGGTTGACGACGATGCATGCGAGGATACTATGGGAGGAAAGCCATGGAACAACGGGAAATGCATTTGGAAGACGTCGAGATAGAAATTTTAATGAAAAACATTAAAATTTGACCTTGGGCAAATATAAAAAGGAAAGGATGAAAATGTGATGAAAACATATGAAATGGGTGACGTGGTGAGACCCGATCGTGGCGGGGCATGCATTTGTCCGGACCGTCCGATCTCGGAGAGATGCGTGACGCAATGGCATCGGAGGAGGGTGATAGATGGTGGGCCAAGGGTTCTATTTTCCTTGGACTAACTCCCAAGCATACGTAGCGGTACGTCCTGCATTGGATGGAGCGGCTTCAGGTCGGGGTGGTATGTCGCATATCGCGCGGGTCCGCGGCCGAACTTTAATGTGTGATGGGGGTGGTTTTTCAATAGTGCGCGAGCCATCGTCATGCAGATAGCATCGTCCTGACAAAATTCGACCTGCCCTCAAAAACAATGTGATAGAAACCGGCGGCTTTGAACGGTGCTTTGGCGCGGGGACCATCGGGGCGGGTGAAAAATGGACCGTCGATGCACGGATCGGATCGATGGTGGATATGCGATCGGAGGGGTGAACGGGGGGGGGCCACGAATCTTTATGGAGTTTGCGAAGGCGGCCAGAATCTATACATATCGACGGTTGATAGCGTTACGATATCCAAATGCGAAATAAGCGCTTTCCGCGCTAGCACTTGGTTCTGGCACCCGGGTCATGTGAGGAAACGGTTTTCGCCGGCCGAAAGAGGGAGCTGGGCCGGCTGCAAGGTAGAAAGTGTTTTGGCCTCGTATTTTAATGGAATACAAGGCAAAACGGTGGATAACGATAGAGGGAAAAAGGATTTTCTTGGCCAAAAAAAGGTATTTGAAAAATTTAAAAGGGGAATGAAGATGATTTGAAGGATAGGAGGGGAATTTGAAGAAGGGGTGAAGAAACGAGAGTTTAAAAGGAGGAAAAGGGAGTGGCTTTGGGGCATTTCTTCACAAACGAGAGGCTTTATAATGGGGAACAGGATTTTATCAAAGGACAAAAGTTACAAGGAGGCTTGAGGATGATTTGTTTTTAGAGGAAATGCATTCCTTGAAAGGCTCGAAAAACATTGTAGCCCTGCTTTTCTTGTCAAAAAAATTTACGAGTAGGGCTATCAGTGGCTCCACATGGGGATGGCTTCTTCTTGAAGGAGTCAAGAATTCAAAAGATAAAGTCCGCGGTGTAGGCTAGATGCACTAGTACTTGACACATCCTTTTCTTTCTTATCGAGTTTGCCACGGATCATGAAGACATTACATCGGCAGTAAAATTCTCCCAAACAACCTACCTACCCGGACTATAGCCTTATCACCCCTTCTTCTGGGTGCATTTCGGACTAGCGAGTAATCACATCTATTTTTTACCCAGCGAGAAAATAAACCTATTCTATTTCTACCCTTATTACTCCATGAGACCAAACGTTAAAGCCTGTTGGCCTCATAGTTTTTCTACCTAAAACTAGTATCTTCTAGGATTAAAGCTCGTCTAGCGTATTTCTTCTCTACATTCTAAGACAGTTTAAATTGAAAAACAGATGCGTGCCGAGGATTAGACTATACGCGCTTGCTTTGGACTTTGACGAGAAATTAAAAACAACTAACTACATGTACTCACTCTGATTGAGTTTTGTTGAGTTTTGCCTACTCTTACCCTACTCTAAATCTGGACTATTTACAAGTCTAGCTTACAAATATTATCTTCCAATGCAACTAGTCCATCGAAGTGATCCACTTGGTCGTGTATGTTCCCGCTTAGCTCCTTGAGAAGCGAGGCCGGATAGGTAGGGTAGCTCCCACTCTTTTTTGTTCCACGATAGCCAGCGTTTTGAAAAATTTTCTTTCTTCTTGCAACATGTCGTCATCAAAAGACCTTTGATCCTTATTCGAATGTTTGCGAGGAAATGAGCATAAGGATCATGAAATGATACCCGGGTTTGTGAAGATTTGGCAAAGGATGATTTCCTGACGGATCTCTTTTTCTTCCTTTCGTATGGAGAAGAAGACTCTCTTGGAGTAGAGTGTCTCCTTCATCATCTTCATTTTCCGGGAGTCTGGAGGACTCATCATACATGGCGAGTGCTGTCCCTGCGGGAGCTACGATATGTCCCGCGGCTTCTAATGTGCCGAGCTGCGACGAAAAGATATACGTATTCTTGAGCAGGTTGGTTTGTTCCATTGCTTCCTCTTTTTCAAGAGAAGGCTTGCTTTTTCTTTCGTGCTCAAGGATCTCTTTCTCTGCGCTCTCCTCTCATCTTCCGAAAAGAAAGGTTGTTGGTTTCTAGTCTCTAACTGATGATATGTGGCAAAGAAGAATGAAAATTCAAGGAATCTTCATCCGCTATTATAATGTCGTAGCTCTCCTCATCGGTGTCATAAAAATGTTGGCTTGACCAAGCCGACCATTCGCAGACACTCAACGAGTCTTTCTTCGTCTCGATCCACAAAGGGAGCTTTCTCTCGGATCCGTATCATCAAAACTCATCTGGATGAATGGGCAAGAATGTGTGTTCTATAAAATATTTCTCGAGGTGGAATGTTGGTTTAATATCTCGACTCGATCTCTTCTTCCGTCAAAAGAGGGGCTTCCCTTCTCATCCGGGGCAGTAAGAACAACAATCAACTTTCTCTTGTGTTAGCCGATTTGGAGGTGGGATGTTTTTCTTGAACCTCTTCTTCCACATTAGATTACGCGCTCTTTCTATGTGGTCTCTTTTTTCCTCAAAGTAGCATTTCCCTATTAGATTTTTCTATTAAGTCCCGACATTCTCTATTCGAGCGTAACACAAGACATAGGGTAAGAGATTAGGCAGTTCCTAATCGACTTTTCCTCTTCATCTTCTATAGATTTTTGAGCATCATATATGTCTTTCTCATCATCCGTGATCTTGATTTTTTTCTTGTTCTAAAGAACACATATGCAACGTTTCGAATAATCATCATTTGCATTCGAGATTAGCCATATACATCTCCCACGACACTTTACAAACTTGCCTCGCTATTCCATTTAATTGATCACACAAAGTATAGTAGCCTTGTATCTATGTCCATGTTTGGATCCATGTTTACGTGCAAATGAGGTCACTTTCGCATATTCTCAACCAGCCCGGAGTCCTTCGCCGGTGGATTCATCGAGGGTCCTTTGGATCATGGGGGAGTGTGGAGTCGCCGAGGGTGGATGAATTTGGACATTAGAAACAGACCGCCGTCCAACAATAGCAATTAGAGCCAATCTAACCGGACATTTTCGTCTTTTGAATGCCTAAGAGTATGTAAGATAAAATGCACTCAATTCGCGGATTCGCCATTGTGTTGGGGACGACAATGGGAGACAGACAAAGTTATCGATTATAGACTCTCGTATTTTTTCCCTAGCGGAGTCGCCATTATGTTGGGGTTCCCATGTTTTGGCCAGATTGGCAAGACCAAAAGATGAGACAACATCAAACCAATTTCAGGACCCTCAAGATCTAGCCCTCCCGGGTCCAGGAGAGGGATCTCTCTATATAAGCAAAGGTTTTATGTCCTTTAAGCTCAAAGTTAAGATTTTAGGCTAGTTATAGGCACAAGTTTGTTCGTTGGATTGTATGTTTGGTTGTGCCGGAGGTCGGGAAAGAAGGTTTTCGCATGTAAGGACAAGGATGAGTAAAGAGGATTTTTAGGAAAAGGAGGGATGATTCATAGAAAATTAAATACCATTGGGAAATGGAGCTCGCGTAAAGGCTTTACTTGCTATTCAATATGCGAGGCTCTTCAATTGGGCTAGCCATATAAAGCATTGGATCTTAAAGATGATAAAGTGTGGCATGGAAATGGTAAGAGAGAAGGTGAAAGCAAAGAGGAAACCTCCAAGGTGACCTTCTAGGAATCGGATCCATGGAAATGACATGCCATTGGACAACTTTGTGATCCAAAACCTAAAGGTTAACTCTTCGCGACAAGGAAACATTAGGAGATTTAAACACAAAGGTGAAAACTCGAGATCGCAGAGAGACTTTGAACTCTCGATGGCTTCAGCATCCGGCTTAAGGGAACTTAGAAGGTTCAATTAACCAAAAGGATCCTAGTGAGACGCAGACCGTGAGTTCTAAACTCCCGGTATCCCAATTCATTCAATTAAAGGAGCTAACGAGAACATCTGAAGAACATATTCATTAATTCATACATCAGCTAGCGGTATATCCGACCACTACAACGCGTTAAATTAGCTTGAAATAAATCCTCGAGATAACACATACAACGAAGAAAACATCGAAGGCGTGGAGAAAGCGTAAACATAGGGTACCTAACAACGGTAAATCCTATGCTAGATTTCTAATGCGTGCCGAAGAAAATGAAATGTGGTGAGCTGAAAAAATGAAAACATAAACAAAGATAGAAAAACATCACGCAGCCCGCTTTAAATCGGGACCCAAAGAAATGTGCTCGTCATATTAAAGAGAAACATGAGTCGAGTACAACATTACCAATGAGCTTGATGTCGGTACCGAAAACATCTTCCTCAGACCCTCATCTTACGACTTTACACAGAGCACATGTCTCCAAGAGAAACGACTTACGATTTCACAGGACAGCCGATCGACAACCTTTTACAATGAGTTTCTTCATGAATTTTATAGCTAAAAAGAGGCCGAGGAGGTAGATGGAAAACTAAATGTAGCATTAAAACTTAGAAGAGGAAGAGGGTCGAGCCCCATCTCTCGTTTTAAATTTTCCGGGAATTTGCTCTTGCGCACTCTTTGGATGAAAGAGTGGTCTTCGTCAGCCTTGCAATTTACTCCGAATGTATGTCTTTGATGTACTTTGTTGTAGCGCATCTTGTGGTACCTCTGGTGAATTGAACAAAAACAAATCAATGACTTTCGAGTCCGTGCATCTTGTGTAACAAATGCTCGATAGTACATGGGGCGTTGTCGTGGCCGAACTTTTCTCGGGAACACGGTATAGAATGGAAACAAAGTATGGGCACTTCGTCCTTTCATGGGTAGGAGCGTTCTGCTGATGGTGACACCGATATATATCATTTTGTGTGCCCTAGGCCCTCTATGTGATTCATGAGGTCTTCTGGTTTGATATTTTTCCTTTGAATTATTGGATTAAGGCTCACAATCTTGAATTAGGAGGCCTTAAACGCTTTGCTTTTCTCACTGATACTCTCGTCCGCGAAATTGGAACTTTAAATGATGCACGCGAGGTTTTACGAGGGTCGAACTTTGTACTTCGATGAAATATTTCCGCGGTAGACCTTCCCAAACATTTTCCCCGCTGACATCGGAGCTCTGGACGAAAGGACTTCTCTACGCTCTATGTTGCCGGAACAAAGGATGTGCCGAAAATTGAGGTTTTCACCTCCCCGGAAACCACCGCAAAACATGAGCTGCGATTAAGAAAATCCATCCATGGTGTGGGACGGATGTGGAGTGATTTGCAAAAAATGGCAACGTGGCACCTGGCGAAGATGATGCATGCGAGAGGATACTATCGAGGAAAGCCGTGGAGACATCGGGAAATTCATTTTCGAAGACGTCGAGATAGAAATTTTAATGCAAAACATTAAAATTTGACCTTGGAATGAAATATAAAGGGAAAGGGAGGAAAATGTGACGAAAACATATGAAATGGGTGACGTGGCGGGACCCTGGGCCGACGGCGGGGCATGCATTCAATGCTGATCGTCCGATCTCGGTGGAGGAGATCGAGGGATGCGAGGGCATCGTAGGGTGACAAGATGGTGGGCCGTGGGTTCTATTTTTCTTGGACTAACTCTCGAGCATCTTCGTGGCGCGATCACCGGTTGGATGGACGAGCTTCGGATCGAATGGTATACGGCGCAAGATATCGACGCGGGAGTCCACTACCGAACTTTAGCCTTATGCGATGGGGGATTTGTTTTTCATCGGTGCACGGAGGCCACGCATCATGCGGTGAATGGCATCGCTCCGAAACGAAAAATACGGCCCGTCCTCCAAAACGGTGCGATAGAAACCAAAGTGCGGCTTTTGAAACGAGGCTACGGCGCGGACCACCAGGGCGGGTGAAAAATGGATCGTCGATCTACGGATCAGATCGACGATGGATATGCGATCGGAGGGGTGAATTGCCACGGATGCTATGGAGTTTGCGAAGGCCAGTCCGATCTGTACAAATCGACACTTGGCTTGGCGCTCCCGATATCCAAATACAATAAAGCTTTCCGCGCGCGCAGCACTTGGTTCCCAGCACCGGGTCACGTGAGGAAATGGTTTTGGGGCGGCCTGAAAGGATAGGTTGGTTGGAAGGTAGAAAGCGGGTTTTTGGCCCATTTTTAATGGAATACAAGGCGACACGATAACGATAGAGGGAAAAGGGTTGCTTGGCCAAAGCAGAAAGGTATTTGAAAGATTTAAAAGAGGAATGAAGATGATTTTAAGGGTAGGAGGAATTCTGAAGGAAGGGGAAGGGTGAAGAAATAGAGGCTTTAAAAGGAGAGGGAAAAGGAGGCCTTTGGGGCATTTCTTCACAAACAAGAGAGGATTTATAATGGTAAAAATAGAGGATTTTATCAAAGGACAAAAGGCACAAGGAGGCTTCAAGGATGATGTGTTTTAAGAGGAGAAATTCATTCCTTGAAAGCTCAAAAAACATTTTAGCCTTGTTTTCTTGTCAAAAAATTTATAGAGGGCTAACGAAAGGTCCGCAAATACTTAACGCACCTTCAGCGTGGTGATCGCAGTTGTATTAGTGAATTATACTGTGGTGTCCATAATTCTTTCTACGCGTGGTGTGCGTTTTCGATCTTCGTATACTTTTCCTCCTTACAACCTGCGAGGATACTTCATATGCTTGTCCTTCTTTTTTTGTTTTGTTAATTGCAGTATATTTCATAATTATATTCTTTGTATTCTACCGTGGTAGCCGTAAAGACCGTAATTTATAGAAGAGTCCGCATTTACTAGTGTGTTATCTCCGTTGCATGCTTTTTTCAAATGATCGCAAAGTAGACTTTTCTTATATATAGTGGCAGCTTCTCATCTTTTAGGCCAACCAGCCAGAGATATGGCTTTAGGCCGACTCTAATTATACCAAAATATATATATTATTATTAACTTCTTCTATACATTAATATATAATTACATATCCATCATGAAGATCGACCTAGTTACACTTTTTCAACACATCGGGCACTTGGCCCTTGAGCGGGACGAAATTCACTTCTCGACAACGGAAACAACAAACCATAATAAAATTCTCCAACAACCTTAATATTCTAGGTAATCCAAGAGAAAATATACCAAGCATATGCCACCATATTTGAGTTATATTTACTTACTACGGATTTACAACAATAGATGCGCCATATTATCTTCTAAATGTTTGTGAAGCACTTTCACAATTTTGGCCCTTATTATGTCAAATTAGTATGAAAAGTGTCAAAAATGGTGCAACCGAAGAAAACAATGAAAAGGCCGCAAAATAAAATTTGAAACTATACGAGTATGGGACGTAGCTAGAAACTTCGTATATGTGTATTAGGATGCAATACATGTATATACCACAACTTTATTATCACAAATTTATCACAATATTTCAAGGTCCAAAGAAGGGATAATTGTTCCAAGAGAAGTGTCAACATTAGGCATATAATGCCAAATCACGTAGGGTAAGCTGTTGTAGCGCAGAAATTTTTGTGCAAGATAGATATCGCAAGAGAGATTATGGGAAGTGAAAGGCCACTGGAAAAACAAAGAGTCGTATTGCAATTGGAATGTTTGGTGTTAAAACTATATTATATGCTCATGTGCTTCCAAATACATTTTTCTTTTGCTCTATCTTTGGAATAAAATTGTTAGTGTCTCATTTCATAGTATTTTTGTCTTATTGAATGATCTAGAATGGAATTAAATAGCAAATGAATCATGGAATAGATGAATCACCTGGCCGGGCGCTAGGAGCAACGTGCTTTTAACCTAACCGATCTGAGTGACATCAACATACTTTGGTGGTAGAAATCACAAGTCCTGGCCAATGGCTCAAGAAGGAGAACACAACCTCAAAATTCTTCCACAACTCGATGATTTGAAATTGGAATTTAATAGAATTACTCATCTCAAGAAAAATCAAGGTAATAAGCTAACTTCTCAAAATATTGAGAAATAACCAAATGAAAATTTTATGGTCTCTCCTCTCAAAACTCAAATAGGACGGTTTTCACTGCCATTCACATGATCAAAAAAACACATCCCCTAATTATTCTTGAAATAACATGCCACCTAGTCATGAGACCACATCACTTTAATAGATTTAAAATTGAATTTCATGGATATTCCTACCGGAAGAAAATCTCTAAGTACTTACATTTTTACCACAAATTTCTTCCACCACATTTGGTTTCACACCATTAAAAATGAGGGCCTAGGTATTGTTGAAAGAAATGTTACACCAAATCTAAGGAGCCTTTCCAACCATAGATGCTACCTTCATCACTCTAATTCTAAAAGAGGACAAAGCACTCAATCGCTCCAAATTCCAAGCTATAGTTCTTTACTATGTTTATTTACAAAATGAGATGAAGAGGGGTGTACTAGTTGTTTCGTAATACAATGTGATTGCGAGCTCGTAGATCTAGTCACCTTTTGCGGTTTCCATCTAAAATCGCTACTAGATATAAAAAATGGTGGGTTTTTACAATCTAGGGGCTCTATACCTTGGCTCATCGAGGTTTTTTAATTTTAAACTTCCACTAGATCTACTCCCTTCAACCACCAAAAAATTGTGGCATGCATATTTTTTCACTAGTGTGAGTCGATGCAATCAAGACTGAAAAGATGCAGAATTTTGGCTCCATTTCCACATTGGGGTCATAATGGTGATTTTGTGCGGTATTGTAGGTGGTAAGTATGCCTTTAAGAGTTTGTCCTTACATACATATCAAAGCCCTATCTTGCGAGGAAAGTTTTTCCTTCCCTAGGAACTAGATTGGAGTATGCCATCAGAGGCCAAATTTTTGTGCCTTTTCTGAATTGGTATCGCAATAGTGATTTTGAAAAGAATTGAGGAGAGTATGAATATTTTATATTGTGATTTTGTTCAACTCACTCGGAGTCACAATCCTCATGGAAAAAGGAGATCCATTGGATGTAAAATTCACTTATTTGTTTACAAACTCTAGATCTACTTATGTTACTTCATGGTACATGCGGTCAGCCACGAGACTGAGATTTTTTGTGCAAGATCTAGCATAACAACAAGATGCATTTTCACAACCACCACATTTGGGAAACCATGATGGTCATTTTCAAGACCATGTAGCATGTTATCCAACCATCATTGCCTCTAAGAAAGAGATCTTTCTCCTATAACGTTTTTGCTCCAACATCTTCTCTCTCACCTTATTCTCTTTTTGCGACCCTTGCATGCTCGCAGTAGAATAACACTTAGAGTATTATTGTCATTTAATTTTTGTACCTCTTGAGAATTTGGAGATTGGGTTAGGTAGATACATAGAAACTTCGAGTTTTCTTCCAAGTCCGGGTACTTGTCTATGATTTGCCAAGACATATACAAGCCTTGAAAGCCCGAGCATGTGCAAGAATAAAATCCTAGGATTAATACCCATTTCATTATAAGGGCTTCTCTTATGTTGATGTCATAATTTCAACAAGAAAATTTGTAGATAGCTTGACACAAAGACGAAAGGTACGTTAGCGGAAATTTCGCATAGTCATGCATCTTGATGTGCGTTTGTGTTTTTGCACAGACATGACATACACCAAAGTGATGTTTACATATGCTTGAAATCCATGAATTTGGTACAAACTTCAAATATATTTATGAAAGAATGTGCATGACATCATATAACCGGTGAGAACCATAACTACGTCCCTTTGACCCGGATCCAACAATCTCCATCCACGAAAGCTTGAATAGGTTTCAAATATGAAAAGTATCACATCCTCTTGCCTCAAACGGACTCAAAAATTATGTATAGTTGACATTATAAGATTAGGAAACTTGCAACACAAAATTTGGTACCACACAAGGAAAATTGGAACAAGTTGATTACATCAAAGGCTGGCCGGGGCTTTGAGTTTATATTGCGGAGTTGTTGCATCCGTGTACTTTCCCGTTGAAAATGCATGTGCATTTATAAGAGGTAGAATGCGGGTTTTTGAATCCGCATATATGCCTAGGTAGTCTTATGAGCTTGCATTTTGGGACTCAACTAAGAAAATATGGAAGGTTCTATTAGTTCCCAAATCCACCTTAGGCTGAAATAAGGTAGAAGAAGGACAACACCAAACCACGCTCGTTCTCGTAGCTAGCCCCACGAGGACGGGAGAGGGCCTCTCTCTCTGGGTAAATCTTGATGAAAATATTCAAAGGGGGCTTGAGATGACTAAAAAAACAACTCGATCTTAGGCTAGATAAACAAATAGGAGGGTTTGATTTTGATTTTTGTTTTTGTTGGAAAAAAGGGAAAAAACAATTTTGGGCTTGGGGATGAGGCGATTTCTTGCAGAAGTTCTAGCTGGGGCGAGGTAGGCGGCGTGCTTTGATGTCCGAGATCAAATGAATGGATTGAAAAGACTGCTGAGGAGCTGAAGAGGGAAAGAGTGCAAGGATCCTCTTCAAGGCGAGCGAAAAACATATAAAACTAAACAAAAGTCTAAGGCAAAGCAGCACCGATAGAATCAATGAATTCTACCTCGACTTTACTCATTTGTTTAATTCGAAGCAAAGAGAAGGAAATGGCATACATATAACATAATAATGAAACTTGCAATAACATGAGAAGAACATCATCAAAACCTGGGGAAGCCACAAGGATCCCAACAAGTGCTACAAAACTACTGGACTTTCCTTTGCCACAAAAGCGAAAATGGATATACAATGGAGTGCCGAAACTTTTCCCAAGTATGCGACGAAAAATGTCTCGTAGAAAATACAATATATATACCATCCTAACCCCATCCCATGCCTCTAGGGGTAGAGCTCATCCTTCTAGGAGCTATTTCAACCAATTCTAAACATGGGAGCTAAAATCTAGGCGACGTGAAACAACTTGCCTCTATATGCTGAGAAAGCCGATCCATTCACTTAATTTTCACTTTTTCGTGAATGAATCCTCTAGAACAAGTAAAACATGCCAAATTTACATCATGGTTACCAAATTACATCAACATGGTAGGTCAATCATCACATGAAAATGTAAAACTAGTCAAAAGCGAGGCGAATTTCGAGCCGAAAGTAGTGAAAAATGAGGCAAAATTTCTCCTATGATGCCGCGCTCAAAGAAAACTCCATGCGCCGCACCACTTTGAGCCTCGTTTTTGAGGCACTTCCCGAAGTCTAAATTGAGCTCATGATAGCTCGTTGGAAAAGCCCTAGATGTGTGCTATCCAACCCGCGTGAATTTTTGGTTGGATGTCATTTCCCCCTCCCAAGCTGCAATATTCCAAGGCTCGTTTCCCCGCAGTGCAAAAGGTGGCGAGAAAGGCCATTTTCAAGGTGTTTTTGGCCCTTTAGGAAACCGCACTTTGATGAGAAATGCTTCGGCCATTCCCGAACATGCATAATTTATCATAAAAAATCAAAAAAATGTAAATTTTTTCCTCCAAAAGATCTCTCAGACGCAAGCGCCCGTCGAGTGGTAGACAGCCGCGGTCGAAATGCGTAAAAACTCTGTTTGTGTGACCAAAACTTTCAAAATTGACAAAAATTTCTCCAAATTCGCGAAATTTGGGTGAGGTTCATAATCGAGTACCATGCTCGGCCGAAAGAAGGCTTCAAAGCCAAGATTTGGAGTCTATTCTCCCCTTTTGCGTCGTTTCGGTGCCTTCGCAGTGCATGCGAGCTTCGATGGTGGAATCAGCATCGGTCTTTCGTTGTATGATGTGTCGATGTCCACCCTCCATTGTGTTGAAGATTCGTGCGAGTGTATGTTTGGTTTGTTGAGAATGAGAAATAAGAACTTCGTGTCTTGTTTCAATCGCAAAAATATGCCCAGTAGGAAGGGGCCTGTGGTAAATAAGGAGAGTGAGTATAAGTGCACTGTGTGAGGAAAAGTATGGTTCAACCAAGTGAAGTTTCATCATGCAGAACGCAGTCCGCTGATTATGTTTGAAATGTGGGGTTTGGGGATTTTGGGAATCTTGCGGAAATGATATGGGAAAGGGAGAGTAATAGGGAATGGTAGGGTTTAGGGACAGGAACATAGGATCCTTTAGGAAATAAGTGATTTGGGATGTAGAGGAACAGAGGGATTAATAGGGATGATGGGTTTAAGGTGAGAAGGAATCAACATGGTGAAGGGGGAAAAGGGAGTCTTTGGCACCAAAACACCAAAACACAACCCTATGAGACAACTTTAATAAGAGGATAGGGTTTGTAGTTTAGCCATTCAAGTTCTTCAACCAATATTTGAAACCACACCCCAAAACTGATCAATGGAAAATTACAAGACGATTTGACTTATTTGGAGCGAGAGGAGCCAGAGAATTTGGGATTTCGTTGAAGGCAATGAGAAAAAGTCGGGAGTATCGGCTCCAATGCGTCGCGCTCATAACAATAGCGGATTTTCGCGGGAGGAGTTTTGGAGGCCTTCCCCGGTGTCCAAATTGGGCGTGTGATAGCTCGTTGGAGATATATCCGAGTATAATTTCGAGGCCAAGTGGAATTTTTCAATTTTGGGAGTTCATTTTCCCATTCAAAAATCAAATCTCCCAAAGACCTGCTCAAAACCGAGCGGAAATGAGGCACGCCTCGAGGCAAAGTGCTGTTGCAATCAACTTTTGAAGGTCTTCCTCAACTCCAAATTGAGATCATGATAGCTAGTGGAGATATATTTGTGTCTAGTTATCATTTGACTCCATCGAAGCAAGTCATTTGGCCAACCCGCCTAGGGAGAAATCGTGATTTTCCCAAGGTCACTGTGCGCAGGTGAACTTCAATTCTCCCGAGGGCAAGCCTGTATTTTTGACATTTCTCCAAAACCATGACACACCTTGTGTAAAAAGTGAAGGAGGTTTTTCTTTCCTTGGCATGTTTTGGACGAAAAACCTCTCTCCATTTTTCCAACATGCATCTTTTATTTTCTTTGAAACATCATTTGAGTGGAAACCTATCCTGGATGTGTGAAACAAGGGATTTGTTGGAAATGAAGCGAAATGAAGGGGATAAGGGGGCTTCTAAATTCTTGGGGAAATTTTTGGAAGTATGGAGGGATGTTAGGAAGTAGGGGAAAGTGGAATTTCAGATATTGAGTGAGGGTAAGGGGTCCAAAAGGGAAAAAACACGTCTGGCCCAGAAAATTGCAAGCAAGTTGTAGCGAGAAACTGGGGTTTGTGCAAAAATGAGGAATTTGGGATATCAAGATGGGAAGTTTTTTAATAAGGTAAATTAAGGATAGGGGGAAGGTTTATGAACATCGGGATACAATTTTTGATGGTGGTTGACCATCCAAGAGCAAATTACCTCCCAAAACCCTATGAGAGGGAAATGAACCTTACCTGTAAAGCACAAGCCGAAGCATGAACAAGGTGTAAAATGACCCGGTGGAACCGACATGATGATATGAAAACCCTCTTCGAATTATGGTACACTCAGTGAATGGTGACATGGACCGGCATTTAGACAACTTTGAAAGGAGTAAAAGCAAACCCTAGACCTAAAACCTAGTGACCAAATTTTGCTTGAAGACTCACCGAAATGACAAAATTTGACCTTCGACTACCTCAAAAATCACTTTGGCAAGAGCATGTTTGATCAACGCGAGGAAGGTTGCAGTCGGCACTAACATTGGCTCCAATGGGGATGGTATCTCCGTGGAGGTGCCAAGAACGGCGGATCTTTGGGAGAGCAGGACTAGTGCCTTCGTCCATTGGGCTATGGAGTCCATTATTTTGAAAAATCAACACAAGACTGCGAATCAATTTATTGGCGAAAACTTGAATCAAACCGAAACTCCAATTTTTGAAAGCGAAATGACTAAACAACTAACTCAACAAATTGAAACCAAAAGCGAAATCCTGCTGCGAATTATAGCCTTCACTTTGGAGCTGCATCTGAAGAAAAGATCACAACAACACACTTGCACCCAGTGAAAGCTCGAAAATAAAATGTTGCTTTTGGCTCGCTTATTTATTTACAAACTCTACCCTACTTTGTTTGCGAGCCAATAGATCAAGTAATGCTTTGTAATGCCGGATCAACCATTCAAGTAAACAGCATGACGAGGATGCTACTTCGAGGAGTGCTTCCACCGGAGACACGAGATGTAATTGCTGGCGAGCCATACATGCACATAATGAGGTCCGGGTTATGTAAAAGACAAGTTGATGTATCATTCGAGCGAAAAAATTTCCATGTACGCTGCATTAGGATCGCAAAATCCGCATTCCGTTTGCTGCCCCCACTGCGCAATACATACCTCGCGCACACTATCGATGCAAATATCCACGAGCAGCTCTATTGTTTCTTGTTTTGAAGGAGGGAGAGTTTCCAAGAACTTTTTTGGATCTCGGAATTCATATGATTGGATCTCGATCAGTTTAAATACCGAATCTCCTTCTCAAATATTTCAACAACTAACTCATGAGCAACCAATTTTAGCTTCAGGAGGAAAACTTCGGAGATTTCCGACATTGAAGCACGACGATGAAAAAATCCTTCATCGATTTCAATATTATCCACTAACTCATCTCTAACTAGCTCTAAAACCTCACAAAAGTACGTCTGCCACATACCCTACCATTGCATGAATGGATCAAAGTGAGCAACGGAATCTCTAAATTGAGTTGGAGTCGCCGGAGTGAATGTTTGACCTTTCATATGTATGATCGTTGTCCAACATCAACAATCGGATCCTAAACTTGATGCATGTGTCGGGGAAATTTCACAAGTCAAGTGTCACGTTCACTGAGCTAGTGCCAGGAGATCGGCAGTGAAGCGAGGCGTTTATCTACTTCCGCTAATGCAAAGCAAAAGCATTTCCAAAGGCTACCCGGCTTCAACTTCAGTCTGCGTTCGCAGCTTATAAATCAAATAGCTACTAACGATAAAAACCATTTTTTCTCTCCCGAGTATGGTCACCACTATGTTAGTTCCCAAATTCACCTTGGCCGAAATAAGGTAGAAGAAGCAGACAACACCAAACCACGCTCGGCCTCGTAGCTAGCCCTGCGAGGGACGAGAGAGACTGTCTTCGGAGTAAATCTCGGTGAAAATATTCAAAGGGGCTTGAGATGACTAAAACAACAAGCTCGATCTTAGGCTAGATAAACAAATAGGAGGATTTGATTTTTGATTTTTAGGGGTTTTTTGTTGGAAAAAGGGAAAAAACAAATTTGGGCTCGATGAGGCCAATTTCTTGTAGAGTTCAAGGTGGGGTGAGGTAGGCAGTGGCTTTGATGTCTCGAGATCAAATGAAAGGATTGAAAAGACTTATAAGGAGCTTAAAAGAGGGAAAGAGAGTGCAAGGATCCTCTTCAAGGCGGCGAAAACCATATAAGTATAAAAACTAAACAAAAGTCTGGTGGCGTAGCACCGACCAAATCAATGAGTCTCTACCGCGGTACTCATTTGTTTAATTCAGGAAGCAAAGAGAAGGGAAATGGCATACATATAACATTAATGAAACTTACAATCAACATGAGAATAACATCAACAAAACTTAGAAGCCATAAGGATCCCAACAAGTGCCGCAAAACTCTGGACTTTCCTTTGCCAAAAAGCTCGAAAAATGGATATGCAATGGAGTGCCAAACTTTATACCAAGTATCCAACCCTAAAGAAATTTCTCAGAAAATACAATATATAGACCATCCTAACCCCATCCCATGCCTCTAGGGGGTCAGAGCTCATCCCTTCTGGAGATCATGCTTTCAGCGATTCTAAACATGGAGCTAAAATCTAGGGCAGCACAAACAACTTGCCTCTATATGCTAGCAAGGCCGATCCATTCACTTAATTTTCACTTTTTAGTGAATGAATCCTCCATAAAAAGTAAAAACATGAAAAAATTTACATCATGGTTACCAAATTACATCATGGTAGGGTCATTCATCACATGAAAAAGTAAAAACTAGTCAAAGGCGAGGCGAATTTCCGAGTGAAGAGTGAAAAATGAGGCAAAATCTTCTCTATGCACCGTGCCACTCGATCCTCGTTTTTGAGGCACTTCCCCAAAGTCCAAATTGAGCTCATGATAGCTCGTTGGAAATCCCTAGATTTCTACTATCCAACCCAAGGTGGAATTTTTTTGATTTGGATGTCATTGTCCCCTCCAAAAGCGCAATCTCCCAAAGATCTGTTTTCTTTGCGCAAAGGTTGCGTAAAAGGCCATTTTCAAGGTGTAGAGACGCGGGATTAATAAGGATGATGGGTTTAAGGTGGAGGGAAGGAATCAACAAGGTGAAGGGCAAAGGAGTCTTTGGCACCAAAACACCAAAACACAACCCTAAGGAGCAGCGACTCAATAAGAGGATAGGGTTTGTAGTTTAGCATTCAAGTTCTTCAACCAATATTTGAAACCACACCCAAAAGCGCGATCAATGGAAAATTGCAAGAGGATTTTGGACTTTATTTGGAGCAGAGAGCCAAGAAATTTGGGATTTCGTTGAGAGAGCAATGAGAAAAGCTGGAGTATCAGCCCAATGCGCACAGTGCCATAAATAGGCGCATTTTGGCAGGAGGCTTTTTGGAGGCCTTTTAGGTGTCCAAAATTGGGCGTGTGATAGCTCGTTGGAAAGCTATTTGAGTATAATCTCCAGCAAGTGGAATTTTTCAATTTGGAGTTCATTTTCCCATTCAAAAATCAAAATCTCCCAATATTTTTCAAAATGAGCTTGAGTAATGAGGCTGCGCACTGCAAGGCAGTGTTGTTGCAAAGTCAACTTTTGAAGCTCTTCCTCAACTCCAAATCGATATCTGTGATAGCTCATTGGATACCTCTTTGTGTCTAGTTATCATTTCGACTTATCAAGAAAGTCATTTGGCCAGCCAAGCTAGGAGAAATCTTGATTTTCCCAAAGGTCACTTTAGAGGTGCATCAATTCTCCGAGGGCAGTCGTATTTTTGACACTTTCTCCAACAAAACCATGACACACAGTAGCACAAGTGAGGTTTTTCTTCCTCGCATGTTTTGGACAAAAACATCTCTCATTTTTTCCAACATTCATATTTTATCGCTGCGAAACATCATTTGAGTGGAAACGTACTCCTGATGTGTGAAACGAGGGATTTTGTCGAAATGAAGCGAAATGAAGGGGATAAGGCTTCTAAATTCTCGAAATTTTGGAAAGTAGGGAGGGATGTTAGGAAGCAAGGGAAAGTGGAATTTCGCAGATCGAGTGAGGGGAAGGGGTCCAAAAGGGAAAAACACGGAGCCTAGCCTGAGAAATTGCCAAGTTGTAGCAAGAAACTGTTTGTGCAAAAAATGAAGAATTTGGGGGATCTCGGTGATGGGAAGTGTTTAATAAGGTACATTAAGGATGGGGGAAGGTGTATGAACATCAGGATACAAGTTTTGATGAATATTTGGACCATCGAGAAGCGATTACTTCCAAAACCCTAGGAGAGGGAAATGAACCTTACCTAGGCACAGAGGCGCGAAGCATGAACGAGGTGTAAAATGACCTAGTGGGACTTGACATGATGATGAAAACCCTCTGGAATGATGGTACACTCAGCCTGAATGGTGACATGGACCGAAATTTAGACAACTTTGAAAGGAGTAAAAGCAGATCAGACCTAAAACCTAGTGACCAAATTTTGCTTGAAGACTCACCGAAAGTGACAAAATTTGACCTCGACACCTCAAAATCACTTTGTAATCCTTCTATTCCCCTCATCTCTTTCTCGCATCAACAAACCAAGTTGTTTTATACGAGCTTTTTTATTTCAGTGACCCGGATTTATGTACATTAAGTAGTAGGATATCATTCATGTGATAGTTAGTGTACCTTCCTAACAATTTGGATACTGAAAAATATTTCCATTCATCACCCACATCCTCCTAATTCTATGTACCAAATAAATATTTGGGTAGTTGAAACCCTTCCATTGTGCTTTCCTTCTACCTCTCATGAGGCTTCTATAAAAAAAATATTTGGTACCGAGGCTTGAAAATCGAAATGGAGCGGCAGCTACTAAAATTCTTTTTGGTAATGCAACATTCAGTATTGAAAGACAAATATCCAGAAATGCACCATCAGTATTAAGGGATAGATCTCAAGAAACCCCACTTAAAGGGTTATTATATTAATGAGAATATGCAGTAGGCTTCTTCAAGATTAAGTTTGATGGAGCCTTATAATACAAAAGGAAAGAGGTTGGGATGGGGATTTATTTGCAACCATGAAAAGTTGGTAATTATTGGTTGTTTGTTCATTTGTGACAACTCTTGAAAAATGTATCCACTCCTAGTGCTTTGGTGCTTCGAGATATTTGTTTAAATAGAGACATGACAACCATGTTTATGGAATCCCGAGAAGAGACTCGAGTAAGGCGATTAAAAAATGGTGAAGGGAAATTGTATGCAAATATAAGAATTTTAGGGGCTTCAAAAAATATAAGAATATAATGATGGTGCGGAAGACAATGATTCCGTTTGTAGCGAGGTGTTTGATAACAAGTTTCATCTATAGTAGACAAATAAATCGGAAGATCAAAACTTTAGTTGGACAAATTTCTCGCGGAGCAAAGAATTTTTCGGTCCTCTCAATAGAGATTACAAATTAAAGGACAAGGCTCGGAATGAGATCACTTCCATTATGATGATTGAATGTTGAAGACACAGTAACCGTAGGGTTGAATTTGTGTATACGGACACGGTGATGAGATGGAAAATTTTCGGGTATAGATTGGGACTAAAAATTTCCCCGATACAAAAACAAATATGCATTTTTTTCTAAATTTTTAAGAGTCAAAGGAGTGCAAAACTATCATATTCCTTCAAAAATGGATATGAATTGTGGCTTCCTTCTTCAATACTTAATCTTTAAACACGATACTACTTTTGGTGGCTGAACTCATTTATGTTGTAGTTTTCCCTTCATCATGCTATGAAAGGTTGACTTATAATTTCTCACCAAATCAAATCCAAAGAAACACTTTGATAAAAAGATAATCACAATATTCATAATTCACTCCAATCCCTTCTCCATCCTTTCACCTAATTTGTGGCCATCCAACCTCATATCGACCGAGTGCGATGCAGGTGCCCCCATGTTTTTCCGTGGACTCGGGCCAAGGAGACCGGCTCTAGCACGACGGCATGCTAGTAATGATTCAACCTCGAAACAAAGTGTGGTCGTCAGAAAACGTGGAATTGAAATACTCAACTGGACGAGTTGCGTAGCTTTGAGATATGGGTTCGAGCACCGAGAAAGATGAAAGACAAACTCCTCCACTAGCGCTTTGCGTATTTCTCATAGGCCTACTTGCTTTCACAAATCCATTATGGGATCTTTACATATGGGTACAACTTGTGACAAGATTTGTGTCATGTGAATTTGTCAATGCCTTGGTTAATTCAACGTGTCCAAAAAACTTTGGAGTTATGAGTTCTTGCATCAACCTAATTCCTAGATCTCCTTGGGGAACATAGCTCGTTGTTAGTTTTATACAACAATATGACTTCAAGACGAGGTATTTGAAGGATTCCGGTGTTCTAGATATCTCTGTGAGACTCTATCGTTGATCTACTATTGGTCCTAAATCGAGGTCACTGGCAACATTACTACACATTTATTTCACGGAAGTCCTGACAATTATGTTGTATATTAAAGTAAAAAAGTTGTGGCTTTACCACATATTGCAAAGAGAAAGAGGGTTCATCATATTTTTGACATTCGGAGTAGCGATTATCCCTTCAAAGAAAAAGGGAGGACAAAGTGGAAAAATGGAATTATAAGTTCGGCGACATATTTCCAAAGGCTCTCTTTTATACCCACAAGAGTTCTATTTTAAAAAATTGACTACACAAAACTATGCAAAAAGACATTAACGATAATTCTTGTAAGCTTCGCTAGAGTCTCGTCTTACCGGAACAATTGGATGCTACACCTGGATGCCATGGCCGGGGTTTAGAAGCTAGATACATACTTCCACGAACTCCATGTGGGATACCGATGTTATTTGATTTGCTACCCTTCATTTGGAAGGGGATGCCCAAGAAGTGGTGGTACAATGGGATAACCATGTTGGGAAATATTCACATCTACTTGGCTGACGTAGTTCGACCCGAGATTGTTGGAGAGGTTTCGGAGAGGAAAGACCCGTGAGTTGCATTTTAGAGTTGGCCCATCCGAGGCAAACTAGTGGCGCAAAGGCATACATTATATAATTTTAGGGAGTCGGTAGTGATGGTGACTAGCATTTCGGAGGCTTGGTTGATCATGCTATTTGTGGGTGGCTATGCACATACCATTTCATGGTTGGAGTGAGGGCCTACAAGCCCACATCTTTCGACGCGATGCTATCTCTAGGACCCCGGATGCGAGTTAACGTTGTGCCAAATACCCGAGCGCTTTGTCCCCACTAGACCCACGCGCATGATAGGGGAACCAAGACACTATACCACCCTCAGAGGGATGGAGGACGTGGTAAGATGGACAAAGGAGACCCAAAGGAGGGACCTTGGGAGCGAGTAATTTGTGCTTTACGTTCCAAGAACCTTGGGCACAAGTGCACTAAGGGCAAGGCCCACTACATTGAGGTGTATTAATACGGTGATCTCGCCGAGGAGTTTGAGGTTTGGGTAGATGCGGGAGATGAGGGAATGCCATCATTAGGAGCACCACCCACCACCACTACCACCTAGAGGATCATTTCGCCCCATCGGTGATTTGCTGCTTCACTTCAAGGAGTTCCAAAGTATTTGAAACTGAGGATTAGGGGGACGCGCACAAGGGAAACAAGTTTTTAGTTCGGGTATATCGTTGGGGCCACCCACAACTTTATTAGATTCCCAAATGCAGGAGTGTGGGGGCATCGACGCAAAGACATTTGATGGGTTCTTGTTGGTGCAAGGAGGCTTGGACGTGTAGTGCACAAAGGCTGCACACCCTCGAGTTCGCCCTCGATGATGAACTACTTGGTCACGTTGATCACTTTTTTGTAGTTGATGTCCCGCGATACCAACGTGGCCGTGGGTGTCCAGAAGGTAAGGGTTATGCCTGCGTTCGAGGGTCACCACTTTGAGTGGAAGAAGTGAGAGATGGAGTTGTGGGGCCATATGGGAAGCTAGTATTGCTGATGGGGATGCACTCTTTCCCACGCGGCATAATTTCAACACACCTAGGATGGAGGTGGATCTACGACATGGGGACATGGGAATGGGAGCGTCCTCGCTTAGGAGGGACATGGGCCCGGCCCACGGCTAGTGCACCCGGATATACAGAGCTGTAGAGAGGCATCGAGGGGTTTTTGGGGATATCCTTCCGGGCGTGCCACCAGACTGAGGGCTCGAACAACCATTGAGTCGGGAGGAGGGAGTGCATACGGCTATCACGAACTCATGTACGCATCCAAAAACCTATCAAGATGATATTGAGAGGGCCATTTAGGAGCTACTAAGATTGGAGCACATCGGGCCCACCCGAGTCCCTTCGCTTCTGCCGTGGTGCCGAGGTGAAGAAGAAGGATGGGACAATCCACATGTGCATCGACTATAATGCCCTAAATACGATACATTGAAGAACATGCACCCTATTTCGCGCATTGATGATTTTATGCCCGAGCTTAGGAGGAGCTAAATACTTCTCTAAGATAGATGCGCACTGCGGTAGTTCACCACGCAGTTCGGGTGAGGAGAAGCACACCCTAAGACTACCTTTCGTTTCCACTACGGGCATTTTGAGTTCTCGTGACGCTCCGGGCTAGCTGCCAATTTCTCGTGCCACATTTTGTCTTGTATGAACCACATATTTCCTAGGCGACATTGTGGTGCTTTGTCCTTGTCTTCTTTGAAGACATACCCATCACATAAGCGAACGTGGGAGGAGCACCTTCAACATTTGGTAGGTAGTACTTTGCATACTATAGGAGCAACAATAGTATGTGAAGATGTCCAAATTTTAGTTTGGATCGACATATATGTTGTACCTTGGCCATGTGATTGGCCCTAGAAGACGGAGTAAAGGAGTACACCAGAGAAGATAAGGGCCATTTTGGATTGGCCATCACCTGCAGAATGTGGCGAGGTTGTTCCCGAGGGAATTTTATGTACTGTGGAGGTCGTGAGAGGATTCTCATAGCTTGTAGCACCCATCATGGATGTAATATCCCAAAAATGTGTAAAATCCACGATAGTGGGAATATCTTATAATATCCCAAAATTGGAGATACAACAATACATGAACACAATTTTCGGTTAGAAAGCAAGCTGTTAACTCATAAGATGTGTTAAGAAACACATAACCATCATTTAATGTTACGAGAAGAAAGTTTTTAAACCTTTTATGATCCCAAAAAGTTGAAAATGCGACAGAATAGGGCCATAAAAGGTTGTCTTCAATAAATTACACTATAGTCGTGACGAAATGGGACTTAGATCCCTTATAATATGAAATATACATCTCACATCCTAAATTGGAGCAAAAACAAATCACTCTCGCTAAGTTAAACGGGTCTCCCCAAACCAATACAACTCCAAATAAGCCCAAACCCCCATGAATTTTGCTAACGATGTAGAAATACTCTTTGAAGCATGTAACAATGTTATTTTAATGAGGGTTTATGCAGAAATATATGAGACACATTAGATCTAGATTTTACAATTATCAATGGCTAAGAAAAATGGAGATCTCTTTCCCTTTTATACAAAATAAGAATAACCCGGCGAGGGCTTCATATGAGAGTATAAGCACAAAATGGCGGATGCGCAAATCTAGATGCGAAAAAAATAGTAATACTTACAAAGCACTAAATATATACAGCTGGAAATATATAGACAATAGAAGAAGAGGCTCTATACAAGCCTTTAGGGAGAAGTCGGGCCCTTCCTCCAAGAGGCAAGCTCACTGAAACAAGGGTCCCCGACGCTCGCCGCAACAATGAGAAAAATGACGCCAGCCTCCTTTCAAGAGGACATGCAGCATCGTAGGATATGGAAACTACTTTGGCCAAATTCAAAGATGTAAAGATGTTCCCAGCAGATCTTCCTTAGAGATCTTGCAAAGAGAGGAAGCTCCCTCCTCGCGAAAGATAAGCCTCAAAAGGTGGTGTTGTGATCCTTCCATCGCCAACACCGCGCAACACAACGCTACCCTACTATAGAAATAACACCGTAGATGAAGGAGGATGCGTGGGCCTCAAGCCCGAGTGTGGAAAAACTAAAGTACAATGCTCCTCCAAGAGATCACTCTAGGTAGGAGAACGAATCCCTAAGCCAGAATGCCTTGTGCTAAACAACTCCTTTGAAATCTCAACTAAATAGTTGGAGAAGGCACAATGGTCATGCGGACCAAAATCTACATAATCATCAAGCTAATCGTAAAATGGTTTCCATTCTCACTCCTTATAAGTTTTGTGAGTCTCCTCACCTTGGGTCCCATCCATTAGGGTTTCCACGTGCACATGATAAATCTCCTCCAAAAGCTCTGCGTCGTGGTCCCCATTAAGGCCACTCACGCTCCATACTTCGCCGTTTGATTTGGTCAAGGCTGAACTCTTCAACCTCTGCTTCATCCCTTTTCACACTCAAGTGTCTTCAATCCAGCTCTCATATGTTTGTTTAAGCTGACCCTTGTTCACATTTAGCTATTTACATTGATGATCCACTCCTCTTCGTGCATGTCGTTGACTTGGTCGAAACTTGACTTTGTCCACATGCAAAAGTTCCCGTTCACATGTGAGGGTGTGAAATCTGACCTACTAGAATGATCCCTTTCATACCAAGAGGGTTTTTTATGCTGATCTAAGTTAAGTATGGGTCTCATTTCCTCCCCATTTATTCATCTACTAGGTGTAAAAACCAAAAATCAATATTCCAATTAGCTGCATGCTAATTTAGGAATATTACTGACTCCTCCCTCCCTAATGTTGCTTTTCCTCAAGAAAGCGGCAAGGATAGAAATGGAGAAGTCTCCTTTCCTCCTCCTATAGCATCCTCATATGATGATATACTCCAAGGATATTATGTTTTCTCATCAATGAAATTCCATAGTGCCTCAAGCATGTAAGTTAGAATTTGGTGAACATCCCAAATGGCCATCATCATGAAAAAGGGTAAGTAGTCAAGGAGGAAACTAGGTGTGGTCTGAGAGGTCCTTGGGGGAATGCTGAATCTGAAATGAATTTGGAAACATTATTCCTATGTGGATCCTCCACTCCCCACACAATCCTCCATGCAAAATGAGTCACCTCCCAACATGGCAACTCAGAAATTTTTCCTCCACCTTGAGCTCATGCAAAGTAGGTGGGCCGACAATCTGAACTTGGTAGACATGGGAGCCTACCCCATGTTGTCTTCCTCTCCACTCATGATAAGTGTGCAGAGTACATGCTGATCTTGAGGCTGCAATAAGGTTTTCCCTCAATTGACGCGAAAAATATGTGGATCTCGCAAGGATCCTCTCTCCAAATGTCTTGAATCATGCTAACCCAAACCATTCCTTACAAGATGAATGGCACATCATCACCATATGGCATCCAAATCAGAAAAATTGTTGAGGCTTGTGTGTGCAATTTCTGGATGAAACAAATGGTTTATTTAAGTGGATACAACACGAGCTCTTCCAGCTCGCTGCTTGAGAACATCATGTGGCAAGTTGCTCACTCCAACTCGTTACTAGTTTTGCATGATTTATCATCTACTATGTAGTAGTAAGCAACAATATATGTCAGTTGTAGACAATCAAAAATAGCAAGACACTTGCCCAAAGTCATGTATAGATGGATTATTATCATTACAAAGGTTGGCCTTAAAGTGACCATGTAACAAAATAGCATTTCCCTCTTGTGGAGAAATGCATTGTTCATATATGGTGAGAAGATACAAATACTCAATGGAATAATAAATAAGTGCAGAAATGTATTTCTTACCATGCATGGTGAAGTAAGTTGAAAGTGAGGGTCCACGAATGAGTCCTCACATGAGAATCTTCTCATATAAAGTCCGCGTAATGAGAGGATGCATACTCGCCTTGGAACACTCCATCAATAGAAACAAAACTCCGCAGTGGCACGCGTTGTAGGCCTTAGTGATAAGGCTCTTGTCACTCCATGACTCCCCTTGACATTCCACATGCCAGAAGCCATCAACTATCATGTCTACTTTATGTGAGAAGATCTTCTTCCTATGTGGAAGCTTATCCTTGTCCTCCAGTGCTTTGAAGGGTAGCCTTTTTGCACTTGATATTGTGCCCTTTCACTCCCTTCCGGAAATATCATGATAAGTATGGGGAAAAGTTACTTTGTCCATACTTCCTCCCAAGTGTAGCCACTGCAACAACAACCTTTCTGCGTCTTACATCTTTCCCCTCATACAAGACATAGGAATAACATCATGATGGTTGCCTCAGTAGGATGCGCATACGAAACAAATCTTCTACTCTGCCATATCATATGGGGTGCCATGCCATGCACCAATCCTCCACACATACCTTTTGACAAAGGGTATGTCATATGATGGCCAATAGCTCTCTCAATAGTAGCTTACGACAGGCTTTGCCTCTTGCTGCCCCGTGTCATAGATTTGCCAGTGGCTCACCAACCTCTTGCTCTCCATCCATACCCATTCATCCGATGTGCTGACATCGCCTCTCATCATGCTTTACCTTCGGCACCCTCCCAAAAGAAGACTACCATTCTCCCAAAGAATATTCCTCTCTTCTTATCATGGGATGTTGAGATGCTGACTTTGGAGATATCCTAGAAAATATATCATATCAGTGGTCATCTTGAATCCATAAGGATCCAAGTGGCTGAGAAGGTAAGCTATCATCATAAAGTGGGACAATGTTCATCGTGTCCTTCAAAATCTTACACTCCAACCGACCGTTGCATGAAAACTCGCGCAAGGGTGCATTGGAATGATTTTTCACTCCCTCCTTTGATCATACCAAATTTGTACAACTCATGTACAAGTCATCGCAAATCGAGTAAATGTGTTTTGATCCTTGGACCACGTAAAGACCTGCTTCCAAGGTTTCATAAGATTGTGCTGAAATGATAGAAAATGGAAATTTATGCATACCTTGGTGGAACTTAGGAACATCTTGGAAGGTTGGAATAGTTCTTCCTCCCATCGTGATGGTGCCTGTAGCGGTGTAATAGATGGTCTGCTCCTTCGTGATTGTGAGCAAAGACTAGTACATGATTCCTCGAGTGGTTGTGAGGGCTCCTCCTTCTTTGATATTTCTCTATCAAACCTTTCGATCGCCCTTTGAGTGAAATCTCGCAAAAGTAGATACTCTTGCACGCAGCTCACAGATGGCTCGAAAGCCACCAAGTGTTTTTCCTCACCCTCCAAGTGCGAGTACTTTGAGATCTCAACAACCTCTCTCTCTACTATTTCCCGGATGTAGTAGGAAGAATGCTTCTAGCTTCATCACCCAAGCTTTTGTTGTACATGTGGGTGAGCTTACATCTGTGCAGACAATGGGGAAATCTGTTTCCCCTTATCATCCTATTGACGTAGGTTCTCCTCTCTTCTTCCAGCTCGGATAAAGGCGAGGAAGATCTAGAGTCTTTTTTAAAGCTCCTAGATTGATGCTTGTATTTTGCGCGGTAACCACTTAGGACCTCATGTTCCAAGTGCTTTCTCGTGCTTCTTGTTTTCTTTGTGAGAATATTAAGTGCATGGGATGTTCCTCCTCTTGAAACCTTCTATAGGTCTCCACCGCAACTTTCTTCTTCTTGAAACCCTTTGGGAGTTTCATTGCACCTTCCTCTTTCATCTATTTGACCTCCTCGGGAGAGGTTCTTTCTATATCCGAAAAAGTGATGAGAGTAATCTCATTATCTCCATAATTCTGATCTCTCGCTCCTTCTCTTCTATCTTCTTATGGTTGAAACTCATAGGCCGAGAGCCAAGACTATGCTCCGAGTAACCCCCGCAATATCCCAAAATAGGAAAATCAACAATAATGGGAATATTTTATAATATCCCAAAATTGGAGATATAGTAATACATGAACACAATGCTCGTTGGCAGCAAGCCATTAACTCATAATATGTGCTAAGAAACACATAGCCATCATTTAATGTTACAACAACAAGTTGTTACACCTTTTATGATCCCAAAAATTGAACGTAGCAACAGGGTCATAAAAAGGCTTTCTTCGAGTCAAGTACGCTATAAATATGAGAAATTGGACCTAGATACCTTAGAATATGCAATATAAATCTCACATACGAAATTTGGATTGGAGAAAATCACTCTAGCCAAGTTAAACGAGGTCTCCCCAAACCAATACAACTCGAAATAAGCCCAAACCCCATGACTTTTGCCACGCAGAAAGGGCGAAGCATATAAAACGTTATTTTAATGAGGTTTTATGCAACAATATATGAGAAATAGTAGATCTAGAGTTTAAAATTATCAATGGCTAAGAAAAATGGATATCTATTTCCCTTTTATACAAAATCGGAAATAACACTTAGCGAGCTTCATGAGAGTAAAAGTGCAAAATATGCGGTGCAGAGATATAGATCTGAAAAATGTAGTAATATCGCAGCATATAAAATATATATAACCGAAATTTATAGAGAATAGATTAAGAGGCCTCTATACAAGCTCTTCGAGGAGAAGTTGGCCACTTCCTCCCAGAGACGAGAAGCTCACGAAACGAGGGTGCCTTATCTCTGCCGACAGCTATCAGCATCGGGAAACGAAAATGGCGCGAAGTTACTTCAAAGGAATATGTCTGTAGGAGATGGAGACTACTTTGGTCAAATGCCAAGATGTAAAATATTCCCGGATATCTTCCTTAGAGATCTGGCAGAAAGGGAAAGCCCTCTCCTCGCGAAAGATAAGCTCGAGAAGGTGGTGTTGTGATCCTTCCTCGCAACACCGCAGCACAATGTTACAAATGCTACATAAATAATGATGTAGATGAAGGAGGATGCTTGGACTCAAACCCGAGTGTGGAAAACTCGAAGGCCAATTCTCCTCCGAGAGATCACCCAAGGTAGGAGAAGGAATCCCTAGCTGAGGAATGCCTTGTGCTTTGAAAACAACACTACAATCTCAACTAAAGCGCTGGAGAAGGCACAATAGTCATGCTGAGACTCAGCAAATTTATAATTATCAAACTAACCCCAAATGGCTACCATTATCTTCCTTATAAGCTTTGTGAGTATCCTCACCTCGTCCCCACACCATTAGGGTTTCCACATGCACGTGATCAATCTCCCTCCATGACTACACTTACGTGGCCCCATTAAGGACACTCCTCCATACCGTGGTGTTTGATTTGAGTCGAGGTTTACACTCTTCAACCTTAATTCATCCCTTTTCACACTCAAGTGTCTTCAATCCGGCCTCTCATATGTTTGTTTAAGTTGATCGTTCACATTGAACTATCTTACATTGATGATCCACTCACTCTTCATGCATGTTGTTGACTTGGTAAAACTTGACTTTGTCCACATGCAAGGCGGCACTCGTTCACACCGAGGGTGACGAAATCCAACTACTAGAATGATCCCCTTTCATACCTACGGGGTTTTTATGCTGTGATCTAAGTTAAGTATGGGTATCCTCCCCCATTTATTCATACTACTAGGTGCAAAAACCAAAAATCAGTATTCCCGGTGTAGCTGCATGCTAATTTAGGAATATTATAATGGACTCTGCAGGAAGAAGGGGGATTTTCGAGTGGATGCAGAGGTAACACAAGAGGCATTTGAGCATCACAAGAAGGCCATGAGCATTTGTTCTATTTTGGCTTTTCCCGATTTCACCGGACCGTTTGTATTGGAGCGTGATGCTTCGGGTGAGTGGAGGGAGTCGTGTTGATGCAGGGAGGCCACATAGCCTTTGAGAGTAGAAAGTTGCTGCCCATGATCGACTGCATTTATGACAGGGAGATGTTGGCCGTGTTGCAAGCCTTGGCCAAATTTGGGACAATACTTGGTGGGGAATTGGTTGAGGGTGAAGACTCATCACAAAAATCTTTGATTCTTCCCGGGAGAAACATACATTGTAGGAGAGGCAACATACATGGGTGAGGTAAGTCTCCCGAGGGCTTACCACTTTGAGATCAAGTAAGCAAAGGGAAAGCACAACATAGTGGCAGATGCGCTTCGGGGAGGCCCCAATACTCTGCTATGATGGAAATTTCACATGATTGGAAGGCCCAACTCTTGGTTGAGTATTCAAGGACAAACATACCGAGATACTAGACGATACACATGGGGATGATAGATTCGGGTGATGGATGATGTGATCTACTACAAAGACCAAATATACTTAGTGCTCGGGATCCTGTGTCAGTGGAGAAGGTTATGCACGTACCATGACTACCCTCTTGCAATACATCTAGGTTTTCTCAAGACTTACCGTACCATTTGTGAGCGTTTCTCTTGGCGTGGGCTCAAGGGGGATGTGCCGAGGCACGTACAAGAGTGTATAACTCGTCGAGGAATAAGGTAGATTTGTCACACCCAATCGGTCTATTATAGTCTCTTCCCATTCTAGAGAGGAAGTGGGAGAGTGTGTACATGGACCTCATCACGGGACTTTAAACGATACATGGGAGAGATTGCATCTACATGGTGGTAGATCACTTGAATAAATTTTTCCTATTTCTTTGTGATCCCATTTCTTTTCGGGAGGTGTTTCGACTGTGATTGGCTCCCAAAGAACATAGTCATTGTCAATGACAATACATTCAAGGGCCTTCTAGCAGGAGTTGTTTCGGACTAGTGGGAACCAAGCTTATACCCAACACCAACTATCACCCACGGACGGATGCGCAGACCGAGATAGTGAACAAATGGCCGGAGGGTTACCTACACAATTATGGCATGGGACAACAGAGGGCGTGCATGAAGTGGCTACACACCGAGAGTTCTCGCTACAACACTACTTACCACATGTCGTTGGTATGTCTCCCTTTCGAGCACTTTATGGTTATGATGCACTTTCTTTTTCCGACATGATATTTGGAGATAGCGAGAGCACGGGGAAAACGATTGGGTCCAAGAGAGCCAAGAGATTCTCAAGGTTTTTAAGGATAACTTGCGGGTAAGAACAAAATCAACAAAAATATGTACGTCGATAAGCATAGGGTGGAGAGATAGTTCGAGGGTAGGGGATATGGTCTACCTATGTTTGCAGCCTTGCGGCAATCTTCACTCAATCGTAAAGGGGCGGGAGAAGCTCAAGCAACGCTTCTATGGGCCGTACGGGTGGGTGACCCGGAGAGTTGTAGAGGTAGCTTATGGGTTGGAGTTACCCGGAGAATAGAATTCACAACATATTTCATGTCTCTTTCTTGAAAAAAGGAGTTTGGGAAGCGAGTTGTGACAGATCAATGAGTTTCCTCCGTTGGATGATGAGGGACACTTGATATTGACACCTAAGACCATATTGGAGACCAGAGGAGGAAGCTAACGAAAACGGGGTCATCCGAGAGCACTTGGTCGAGTGGAAAGACTTTCCGGTTGAGGATGCCACATGGGAAAATGAGTAGAGTTTGCATAATCTATTTTTCACGCTGGCTTGGGGATAAGCAACATTTTGGAGGGGAGAGAACCGTAATGTCTCTTCCTAAATAATTTTGTCAACATGATACCACAAATTTTCCATTTTGCTAATTTTGGGGGCCTAAGATAATTTTGGAGAGGAAACATAGGACAAGCGGGTCAAAATTTTTGCCTTAGTAGAATGTGGGGGGCTACCTCCCACACTAATATGCACTCCTTGAGGAGAGAGAAATCTTTTGGCCAAGGGAAGAGGTTTGAATTTCCTAGTGAGCGAGCCCACATGGAGGAAATGAACATAAATTATAAATAGGAGAAAGGACGCAACATTTGAGGCCTTTTGATAATTCGAAAATTGAAGTGTTACTCTAGTTGTTTAAAAGATTTACATAGTGTTGTTCAACACAAGAGTTTCCTGAGGAGGAATCTCAACCTTTCTTTGGTGGACTACGAGTACAACCCTAGGAAGGATTCTTCATCAATTTCTCGCTATAACACTACTTACCACATGTCGTTGGTATGTCTCCCTTTCGAGCACTTTATGGTTATGATGCACTTTCTTTTTCCGACATGATATTTAGAGATAGAAAGGGCCATGAAAAAGGATTGGGTCCAAGAGAGCCAAGATATTCTCAAGGTTTTTAAGGATAACTTGCAAGTAGCACAAAATCAACAAAATATGTATGTCGATAAGCATAGGGTGGAGAGATAGTTCGAGGTAGGGGACATGGTCTACCTATTTTTTGTATGCCTTACCAACAATCTTCACTCAGCGGGAAAGGGGCAAAGAAGCTCAAAGCAATGCTTCTATGGGCCGTACGGTGGTGACCGGGAGAGTTGAAGAGGTAGCTTATGAGCTGGAGTTACCCCCCGAGAGCGGAATTCATAACATATTTCATGTATCTTTCCTAAAAAAGGCATTGGGGGAAGCGAGTTACAACGATCGATGAGTTGCCTCCATTGGATGATGAGGGACACTTGATATTGACGCTTTCGAGACCATATTGGAGACCGAGGCAAAGGAAGCTAAGAAACGAGGTCATTCGAGAGCACTTGGTCAAGTGGAAAGACTTGCCGATTGAGGATGCCACATGGGAAAATGAGCGGCGTTTGTAGCATCTAGTTTTATAGTTTCTTGGGGATAAGCAACATTTGGGAGGGGAGAAGCGTAGTGTCTCTTCCTAAATTTTGTCAATAGTACCACAAATTTTCCATTTTGCTAATTTTGGGGGCCTAAGATAATTTTCGAGAGGAAACATAGGACAAGCGGGTCAAAATATTTTCCTTAGTAGAGATGTGGGGGCTACCTCCCCAACTAATATGCACTCCTTAAGGAGAGAGAAATTTTTTGGCCAAGGGAAGAGGTTTGAATTTTCTAGTGAGGGGGCCCACATGGAGGAAATGAACATAAATTATATATAGGAGAGAGGAAGCAACATTTGAGGCCTTTTTGATAACTTGACAATTGAAGTGTTGCTCTAGTTGTTTAGCAGAGTTACATAGTGTTGTTCAACACAAGGGTTTCCCAAGGAGGAAGCTCGACCTTTATTCAGGTGGACTGCGAGTGCTACCCTAGGAAGGATTCTTCATCAATTTCGGGAGTCTGGAGAGAGGGCCACACATGTGGTTCGGCTTTGGGAGCCAATTGAGAGATAGTTTAAGAGGCCACGAGAGAGAGTTGAGGAAGAGTAGGAGTTGGAAGTTGTAGCATTGTCGAAGTAATTTTTGGTCAATTCTAGGAAAAAGGAGGAATATTTGCAGCGATAGAGAATTCAACATACAACATCAAACTATTTTTCCAAAGGAGAAACTACGTCATCCTACCCATAAATTGCGCAATCATTATGGAGGCACAATTGCCGGGTGGCTTGTGAAGGGATTTTGAGAGTTGGGTTTCTTGGGTTGGTTTGGGGTGCGATTGAGAATAATTTTCCAGCCATTTTGGGACATTCATTCCAACATCAGTCACATTTCTAGTTTTTTCTACACTTAGAGGAGGGTCAAGGAATTTGGGGCCATTTTTGGAGCATCAAAACCAGGGCAAACCCTTTACTGGGATTTTTGAGTTTTTGACAAGGATTTCATGGCTAATTTATCGAATTTTCTACGAGAAGTTAGGAGGGGGGGAATCGGGTATCAACATAACCAACAGTTGAAAAAATCACAAGGCCAATGTCGGATTTTTTAGTGGGAAAATTCCATCAGCAGTTTGGCATTGATAAAACATCCACCGGAGGTTTGTAGCTTAGCTTATGAAAGCGGGGTGCACATTTTTTTATTTATTTATTTATTTATTTTTATATTTTATCTTATTAATATTGCACTCCAACAATATCTTATAATAAAATTTCCGCATTTTGGTGTGTTTGGAGCATTTACGTTTTATGGGCGTTTAAGAAAATTATTTGTGTTGGGGTTTATTGCATGTTTTTGTTATCATTGGTAATTTTTCCATTAGGAATATTACACCTTGAGAGGCTTGATCAACATATCAAGTCAGATTTGAAACAAAATTAAAGTAATCACTTGAGATCAAAGGAAATTTTTAAAGCACACATGAAGAGCCTAGGGAGATACCTTCATTGAATGATAAAATGATAACATACTTTGAGAATCTTTTGAGTTGACGGTAGAGTGCATTCATGATGAAATTAATTGAGCATTCTTCAAGCCTTTTTTGAAACAACAATCACTCTTAAAGCATAGTTGAAGACCAACACTTGAAGAGTTGTTTTGTTGAAGCAACACCGCTTGGAGTATATTTGAAGACCAACATTTAAAGACTTGTTTTGTTGGAGCAGTCATCGTTGGAGCATAGTTGAAGATAAACACTTGAAGACATGCTTTGTTGGTGTGACCATAAAAATTTTTGCTGAAGCAAACATGAAGTTTTTGTAGAGGTAGATTTCGGAGCACTCTCCAAACCTATGTTGTATACATTTTTTTAGAAGTATTTGAGGGTTTTTGATGGAGGCTTGAAAGCAAAGATGTGAAGTCACCTTAAGGGATTGACGAAAACTGAGAGGGTTGGATTCTAGAGGATTGGAGTCATCGTACAAGGTTGGAGCTTGGATTTGTAGTTGAATATTAGAGTCCTCATTCAGAGCTGAAGCCTTGAAGGAGTTAAAGAATTTGTTGTACAAGTTGGAGCTTGGGTTTTTAGAGTCCTCAAATTCATTAATAAAATTATTTTCTTGTTGCACATCCGTGTTTTGGTTTAACTAGTGATTTTAAAGCGGCATAATATAAAAATTGTAAAGAAATATTGATTCAACCCCCCACTCAATATTTCCAACACTAGCACACCTTACTTTTTTTTCCACCTTGTAATATTTGTAGAATTTACCTCAGCGGTAGGAAGAGTAGTCGATTGGTTAGGGGCAATGGCAACCGAAGATGGTGGGAGGTTTTTCCCACTAGGTTGTTTGTATGGCTACGCCGCAGATCACACCAACGAGGCCGTCGGCGTGTGCTCCGGGTTTCAAAGTAGCGGGAGGATTTGGATTGCCGGTGGCATGGGGGAGTAAATCATATAGCGTGCTAGATTTCAAATAGATCATATATAAATGTCATGCACGATGAATGGATTGGTCTTCGTGACCGCATCGGACAAACAAACTTCCTTAGCTAGGGGTGGTAAGAGTGACTTACAAAACCGGTTGGATAAGAGAAGGAATTTTCATAATGCAATGTTATTGTTGGTAATCTGTTTGTTTATGGTAGAAGGAAATCTAACATGTGTTGCGGTTTCCTTCACTTTGGAATGTTCTTACTAGTAATGTGCTTCTATTTGAGTTAAACGAAATATAGATGCACTTTCTTCTAGCATGCAATGTTGTTGTTGGTAGTATGCTTTTATTTGTGCTACATGTAAATCTAACACTCATTAGTTATTGGATATATGCTTGTGTTTGGGCTAGAAACTATGCTAGATTTCTTTTTGCTTTGCAATATTGTTGTTGTCTATTTGGTTGTTTATGATAGAAGGAAATCTAGCACGTGTTAGATTTCCTTCACCTTGGAAATGTTATGGAAATGTGCTTGTGTTTGGGCTAGAAGATGTGCTAGATTTATTTTTCTCTACAATATTGTTGTTGTCAATTTGGTTGTTTATTATAGAAGGAAATCTAGCACGTGATGGATTTCCTTCACCTTGGCAATGTTCTTGTGTTTGTGATAGAAGAAAATATAACATGCGCTAGGTTTCTTTTTGGCATGAAATGTTGTTGTTGGTAGTATGCTTGTATTTGTGCTACATGTAAATCTAACATGCATTAAATTTATTTTACCTTGCGATGTTGTTATTGGAAATGTGCTTGAGTTTGTTATAGAATTTTTTCTAGATATCTTTTTTCCATGCAATGTTGTTGTTGGAAATATGCTTTTGTTTATGTTGGAAGCAAATCTAACACAATGGATTTCTTTCACCCTACAATGTTGTTGTGTGCTTGTGTTTTTGCTATGCATAAATCTAGCACGTGTTAGATTTTCTTCACCTTGCAATGTTTTTATTGGCAACATGCTTCAATTTTGGCTCGAAAAAAATATAGCATGCACTAGATTTATTTTTCACTGCAATGTGGTCATTGACAATATGCTTTTGTTTGGGCTAGAAATAAATCTACCATGTGCTAGATTTCTTTTATCTAGAAATGTTATAATGTGTTTGTGTTTGTGCTAGAAGGAAATCTAGCATACATTAGATTTCTTTCACCCTTCTATGAGTTTATCGACAATGTGTTTGTATATGGGTTAGAAGGAAATCTAGTGTGCACTAGATTTATTTCACATTGCAAAGTTGTTGTTGGAAATTCAATTGTTTGTAAAAGGAAATATAGTATGCGCCATATTTCCTTCACCACAATGATGTTATTGCTTGTGCTTGTGATTGTGCTAAAAAGAAATCTAGCATGTGCTATATTTCTTTTGCCCTAGAATTTTGATGGTAATATGCTTGTGTTCATGCTATAACAAAATCTGGCATGTGCTAGATTCTTAACCCTTACAATGTTATGTGTTTGTGCTAGAAGGAAATCTACCACACACCGGATTTATTTTTTCTTGCATAAGGTATTTTTGACAATATTATTTTTTATGCTAGAAGAAAATGTGGTATGTTTATTTCACCCTACAATATTGTTATGTGCTTTTGTTTGCGAGAGAAGGAAATATAGCATGTGTTAGATTTCATTCACCTTGCAATGTTGTTACTGGTGACATGTTTGTGTTTGAGATATAAGTACAAATAGCATGTTAGATCTAATTAACCTTGCAATATTGTTATTGGAAATATGCGTATGTTTGTGATAGAAGAAAATCTAGCATGATATAGATTTCTTTTAACCTACAATATTGATGTTGCTAATATGTGTGTGTATGGTGGAAGGAATTCTAGCATGCACTAAATTTTTTTTGCAATGCAATATTGGTGTTAGCAACGTGCTTCTGTTTGTACTAGAATAAAATATAGTATGCAATAGATTTTTTTTGCAATGCAATATTGTTGTTGGCAACATGCTTGTATTTGTGCTAGAATGAAATATAACTTGCATTATATTTCTTTTGCAATGCAATATTGTTGGAAATGTACTTGTGTTTGCACTTGTAGGAATTTTATCATGCATTGGATTCCGTTTTCCCTACAGTGTTATTATTGGCAATGTGCTAGAAGTAAATCAAGCATAGGTTAGATATCTTCCACCCTACAATGTTGTTTCTGGCATTGTGATTGTGTTTGTGCTAGAAGAAACTCTAGAATGTGTAAGATTTCTTTTACTTTGCAATGTTTTTATGAGTAACATGATTCTATTTATGCTAGAAGGATTTCGTTCGCCTTAGAATATTGTTTTTGGCAATGTGCTTGTGTTTGTGCCAGAAGGAAATCTAGCATGTGCTAGATTGATTTGACCATGTAACGTTGCTTCTAGCAATATGCTTATGTTTGTAGTAGAAGAAATGATATTGATTGTTAGCTTTCATTTGAGGTGCAATGTTGTTGTTCAAAATGAGATTCTACTTGTGATAAAGGAAAGCTAGCACACATTATATTTCCTTCATAATGTAATGTTGTTATTAGAAATATGTTTGTTGCTATGCTAGAAGGAAGGTTATAATGTGTTAAATTTCCTTCATATTGCAATGCTATTGTTGAAAATGTGTTTGTGTTTGTGATATAAGTAAATCTTGCATCCATTAGATTTTTTTCGCAATGCAACATTATTGTTGGAAATGTGCTTGTATTTGTGTTGAAAGGAATTATAGAATGCACTAGATTTCTTTGTTCTTGTTCCAAAAGGAAAACTATCAAGATTTGACACTCACCAAGGTTAGTGTTCTGATATTTTTCTTGGCAATGCATTTGTGATTATGCAAGAAGGATACCTAGTGATTACTAGCTTTCTTCTAGACACCGTTACACTTATGCAACCAATGCTCTATGGGTGAAATTGTCTCAATAATCACAATGGTTAGAGTTATAGCTTTTGATGTGCCCTTTTATTGAATTTGGAACAATTTATGGAGATCAATGATAATGAAAAAGAACTGTATATAGATATATGTTGTTGTTGGCACTACATTTGTGCTTGAGTTGGAAGGAAAGACAATGGTATAGCTTTCCTTTTGGCACAAACACAATAATTCAATCATAATTATTTGATCCATGGAGAATAATGTGATCTTTTTATAATTTTGAAGTTTATGAATAACTGTATTATTGAGGTATACTATATTTTTCTTCCAATGCAAGTGTATGCAAATTTAAAGTATCAAGCACAATTTTTTAACATGTATTGTTTTTCTCTCTATTTTTTTGTATATTTACGAACTTCCAGAAAAAATTTCACTAATGTTTGGATGCATAAGATAGGACTCTTCCTCATCAACATAAAAATCTAGGAAAACTCAAATCTACACTTTTCGAGGACCTAAAGTTAACATCCCTTTATATCCATCCTAAATAATATGTCCTTAGATGTGTATGGGTAGGGAGTAATAACATTGGAACTAAATATTTGTAAAATGCAATTTATTAAATATTTTAGAATAAAAATGAGAATTATCTATTATTTACAGTACTAAAACTTTTAATTGGAAGAAAACCTCTAGTTTGGCTTTTGATTATCAAGTTCAAACATCAAACATCTTCACTAAGTGAAAACATAATTTCTCCTTTTCATGGGGCTTTTAGACATATTATGTAGCATGAATCTCGGAATTTCTTAGATTTTCCAAAGGACCATGTTTTGGTTCTTCAACTTCTACAAATTTTTTATGATCATTATTCATACACATTCATTAAGACTACAAGTGTCATTTTTGAAGTTAAATAGGAACATGGTGGTTTGATATGAGCTGATATTTTTCAATCAAAAATTTTATTTGGAAGAAAACCTCTAGTTTGGCTTTTGATTATCAAGTTCAAACATCAAACATCCTCACTAAGTGAAAAAATAATTTCTCCTTTTCATGGGGCTTTTAGACATATTCTGTAGCATCAATCTTGGAATTTCTTATATTTTCCAATGGACCATGTTTTGGTTCTTCAACTTCTACAAATTTCTTATGATCATTATTCATACACATGCATTAATACCACAAATGTAATTTCTGAAGTTAAATAGGAACTTGGTGGTTTGATAGGAGCTGATATTTGCCTTTCTATGATACTATCTACATCTCTAATTGCATGGTCTTCATATATATTTAAATAATGCAATTTTCATGTAAAGTACTTTTTGGTAGTAGGCACTACATGGTGGGAAACAATGTTTCATTACATACAATATGACTACCATACTATTTAAATTATTGCATCTATATTACTTTTTTGAAAGTTGTGTCTTTTTGCGAAAATATAAAAGCACACTTTACATGGTTCAACCTTTTAATTACAATTTATGTTTTAATTGTTGTTACAGAATTGGTACAAGCTAGAATGGAAAATATAGCGAAATGGGACTATGTTGATTTCCTTATTAATGATCAAGTCGTTGGGCTAGGAAGGGTCGAATATACAGAGTCTGGAACTTATAATGTCGGAGAAATCCTTAATGGATGTTATGTTGCAATTTTGATAATTGATGTCACTCAACCACATTTGATTGGGGATGATGTTGATGAAGGGGACATACATCCATGGAAGATCATGGATTTGAGGCACAACATAGGTAAATCAAAATATTGAAGCATGTGTTCAAATACTATTGATAGTATAATAATTTTGTTTTTGAGTAAATACTAACCTTATTTACATTCATTTATAGGTGCAAATTTTTCTTCTACATTTTCTATTGGAGACAAGGTAGATATTCCACAACATGGAGTGAAGGTGGGAGAGAGCTCCATATTCAATATAGAGCTTGGGCACAAAGTGCATGGAAATATGGTAAAGAAAGGATGCATATTGGTTAAAATTGAGAAGGTTTTAAAACATGATTTTTCTCTACCACATCCAATAGGATTTGAGCATACACTAGGGGGTGCATTGGAATCTTATGAGATTTGGCCAAAATCAAATTTGGAACCTCAATGTCATGATCATGCCATAAATATTCCCTAAGATAGGGTTAGTTTCATATGTATAAAGGTTTCTCTTTCACATGAATGCATGGGAACACGCATGTGCATTGCCAAAGGAATGCTAGTATGACATTATTGAAGGTGAAACACTAGGTGAAATGGAATTTGGTGTTTTTAGGAAGAGATAGATGTAAATTATGAAATATGTTGAATTGGGGATAATTCTATAAATTGTTTGGCTAGATGGCCAATAAATAAGTTGGTGGAAAACAATGGTGTGATATTAAGGGTTAAGGAAAAGTTCAGGGAGCCACCCAAGGAACTTGTGATATGGGATGTTATAGAGGACACAAATCCTTTAAAAAAATGGGATGGGTATCTTTGTAATGAAAAATATATAAAATCAATTGATATGCATGTAACAAGGCTATATTAAAGGAATAAACGAGTTATGGCTACAACAAAAATTGCAAAATGTCAAACAAAAATAGATGAAGAGAAAGAAATTTGACTTTTGGCAACAGATGTATGTTGTAGAAAATATTTTCTTCAACATGTGGATAGGAAGGCCATTGTAGGTGCTAGAAGTGGTATGAGACAAATAAATAAAAATGCTATTAGGGAATTTGTATTGAGTTCACTCATCTTAAACACATTCATGACAAGGAGACAGGGCCATGGCCTACCACCTATTGCTAGAACTGTAAAGGACATGAGATTTAATGGGAATAATATTTGTAATAAAGCATGGTATAAGATACATAAGGTTCCTCAAAGCACATTCTATAACTACTAACATTATTTCCAACATGGGCAGATAAAATATATTCATGGTAACACCAACACATTCAAAGAATGAGGACACACCCTAACATCCATATAAATATTGCACAAAATTGTAACGGATAATTCAGATTTTTCACCAAACCAGACACGTCAAGTTGAAGAAGATGGAACATCTGCTCCTTTAAGATTGCTTCCTTCGAATTACACATAAATTTTTTTGTTAAAAGATATCAATGAGGCTCTTCAAAAGCTCAATTACCCATCAATATCACAGTCAACAATGAGAAAGATATGGAATAATAAGTTTCGAGATGTGGAATTTTAAAAGAACACCAACTTCAGTAAATACAGTGAATGTATTGTGTTGAAAGCACAGATGAAGTCAACGACTACAAAAGAGTTGGAAGAAAAGGCACAAGGCAGGCTGAACAAACATACCAATATTGTTATGTGTGGAAGATATTTCTATTATTCACATAGAATTATGTCGAGCGGTTTCCAAAGGAGTATTTGAGCATTATCCATGATAAAATGGATAAAACAAAGACTTCAATCCCAAGGCTACGTGTCAAATGAAAATCTATTGTAGGAACAAATTTAGGTTTTTCATTGACATGTATGCTAACACATGAGCATAAGACATGATGTTTTAGTCATTTCTCCCTACCATTTGTAGATATGGGATCACAATTTACTATTACATCCCTTGCAAAGTGCTAAAGGGACCTTGAAGAGCCACAAATTAATATGTATGGTGATCTACTTTATGAGAGTGGAAGTTCAAGAAATCCACTTACAAATGCATTACTTGACACCTCTATTTACTCAAAATTTCAAGTTTACAAGGATGGTTTTATATCTCATGGAATATCAAAGAGTCAAAATGTTGATTTTAAATTTCTTCCTCCACATTTGTTGTTACGAGTTGGACAATGCGGCAAGTGATAATAAGAATCACTATCTTTTCATGTTTTTATCACTTTTAACTATAGTTGGTGTCTTAATCACTATTGAGGTTGGATTATTGATTTGTGGGGCACACCCATGAAGAGATAGATGGAACCTACAAAAGAATGTATTCAAACCTAAAAAGTAAAGATATATATTCTTTATCTGAAATGATGGATACATATCGCATAATTGAAGAAAATTGAGTTTTTTTCACCTACACTTATTGACAAGGTCTATGACTTCAAAATTTTCCTTAATGGATACATCAAGGAGGGAAAAAATGCACTAGTTGGAAATCTTAATGTTGAATACTTCCAGTTTCTTGTACTAAATGATATTCAGTACTAAAGGTACAAAGAATCCTTTAGATATATTGAGTGGTCGAGAATGAGTTGAGTTATGGAATATAGATGATGAAGGTCGACCTATAATTCCCATAATGAACCATATTTCTTAGTTTCCAAAAAGAATGATGTCTATTTCAAAGAACTAAAGGAAGGGATAACATCATACATAAAAAATGTGAAAATACATGATTGGAAATGAGGATTCACCAATTGTTACGAGAGGAATGGAAAAAATAAAGTAGTGTATTGGGAAAGAGTTCTTGATACATTAGATGGAATCTATAATGATCATAGAATAATGGATGGAAGTGATTCATCTTTTGAGCATTTCTGTCCCAAGACAAGGCACATTGTTGATGTTGATCGTAATGGACTCCATGTAATCTCAAGTATTATGGATGAAGATTTTGATAATGAAATAGATGAACCCAGGTATATGTTGGACCCAAATGTAACAAGTCAAAGCCAACATTCAATCCAAATATTGATGTTGAGAAAGGAAATATGTTGCTAGTTAGATAATGAAATGAGGATGCGGGAGAGATGATTTGGATGGAAAAAATCCATCTCGGATATCTTTAGGGATAATGAAAGTGAGAATCTTCATGTAAAGGTTGATTTGTGGAAGCCTATTTTTAGGGAAATACAATGGAAATTTTTTTAGAGCAATATTGGATATCAAATCTCGATGACACGGAACTTGGCTCTATTCCAATTAATACCATAGCGTGGGCACGGATGCCAAAAGAAAGAACATTGCAAGAAGACCAAGAGAAATAAATATGGTGTAGAAGTTGTTCTTGACCTACTTGAGTGAATATCTTAAGATTAGGTTTATATGATTCATGAATGTTTTTTTATTTTTGAAGGATCTATTAATATAAATTCGGACACACTTTTCAATATTTGTTGTATATCAAATATTCTCTTCATATTATTTTTGGAGGAGTTTTATATTATTTAGTATTTCAATATAATCATGTGGTGATACAAATGACATGATAGTGCCATAAAATATTTAAGTTTTTCAAATCTTTGTTTGACCAACATGACTTCTCACCATATCAAATATGCATAATCAAGTTCAATAATGCACTTAAAAACAACATCTTCTAAACTTTGTCTATTAAAAAAATAGTGTAGCTAATTAATATTCTATTTAATATAAACCATTTAAACACTTGATGAAAAAATGTTAGACACTTGTAATAATGTTTGAAGTGAGTTTTCCTTAATATTCCTTATTATAATTGATATAAATCAAATTTGTTGTTTTGTTGTGCTCTAATTTATAAAAAAAATGGTTCTGATCATTGAACAACACAACTAGACTTATAAAATATTTCCTCTTATAGATTTTGAAGTGGTGCCAACATTGTACTCGTATAATAAATTTGTACTCAACATAGGAAAAGTATTTAGTGTCAATTTAAAATGGTTAATAATAGTAAGAAACAAAATATTAATATATTGTTAAATAACTTTATAGGTAGGAATCTTTTTACAAAATCTATTATTCACTAGTCAAATTTAATACATAATATAAATATTAATGATAATATAAACAATGTAAGGAATCTAAGTTTTAGATGAATTTCAATATGTTCTTTTCAATTTAATATCCTTAAACGCTCCAGGAACAAAAACTAAACATTTGTAATAAATACTTTTGTCGATTTTCTCTCTTTCCTCTTGTATTTGAAAATAATCAAATTGTATTACTTTGTTATTATTCTAATTCATGATTGATTTTGATAATTGAAATGATTAGTGATTGAGTCAAGAGGCGAGGCTCATTCTACGAGTTTAGTATGAGGGGATGTGTAAGTTCGACTATAATTTTTTTTTGAAGGATCTATTAATATACATTCAAACACACTTTTCAATATTTGTTGTATGTCAAATATTCTCTTCATATTATTTTTTGGAGGAGTTTTATATTATTTAGTATTTCAATGTGACCATGTGGTGATACAAATGACATGACAATGCCATAAAATATTTAAGATTTCAAAGCTTTGTTTGACCAAGATGACTTCTCACCATATCAAATATGCATAATCAATTTCAATAATGCACTTAAAAAATAACATCTTCTAAACTTGGTCTATTAAAATAGTAGTGGAGTAGCTAATTAGTATTCTATTTCATATAAACCATTTAAACACATAATGAAAAAAATGATAGACACTTGTAATAATGTTTGAAGTGATTTTTCCTTAATATTTCTTATTAGAACTGATATAAATCAAATTTGTTGTTTTGTTGCTATCGTAATTTATATAAAAAAAATGATTTTGATCATTGAAAAACATAACTAGACTTATAAAATATTTCCTCTTATCGATTTTGAAGTGGTGACAACATTTACTAGTATAATAAATTTGTACTCAACATAAAAAAAAAGTAATTAGTGTCAATTTAAAATGGTTTAATAGTAAGAAGAACAATATTAATAGATTGTTAATTAAATTTATAGGTAAGATTTTTTTACAAAATCTATTATTCACGAGTCAAATTTAATACATAAATATAAATATTAATGATAATAGAAATAATATAAGGAAGGGCGGAAACGTGAAGGTGGGTTACACTTTTGTGAGAATCGGGCGAGAAAAATTGTTTTCGGCAATAGTTCGAGCCGAACTTTATAAAATAGTTCAGCCGAACTTTTTGAGTCCGTTTAGATTGACGGCACAGTGACGGCACAGCGAACAGAATTTTTGCCGGAGCTTTGGAAAACCGGCAACAAGAGTTCGGCCGAACTTATAGAAAAGTTCGGCCGAACTATTTTTTTATAAATGCTTCTCCCGCGAATTGTACAGGTTCTATTGTTCGCGCGATTTTTCAATTCTGTTTCTGTTTGTCTCTGTTTCAGCGTTGGCTCTGTTTCTGCTGGTGCACAGATAGTTGCAGCTTTGTTTCGATTCGCCGTGTTGGCGCTCCTGCTGTTACGTCTGCGTTGGCGCTCCTGCTGTTACGTCTGCGTTGGCCCGGGTATGAGGATTTTGCCTTTCTGAATCCGTCTTTACAGTCCAGTGGTATAGTTTAGACTTTAGTTTGTAAAGGAATTTAAAATTTTGCTTGTGCTCATTCTGGAATGTTTATTAAGTAACAAGTTCATTGTTCAATGTTTAGTTACTGCCACGGGCAACTACGCATTACTCTGTTTTAAACTTTTAAGTTTTTAATATTTATTAAATGGATTCAACTTCACCCTTGCTCCACGCTTATCGCTCAAGAGTCAAAACCTCCCTTCACATATGGGCCATGGCTAAAGAAATTCGTTAAGACTGTGGTAGGATTCTTTGTCATGCTAAAACGCATAAGCGGCAAGCCTAATCTTTCTAAAGAGGAGATCCAAGCCTTCGATTTCAAGAAATGATTTATAACTTTAAGTTTTTAACCTGTTCATTGTTCAATGTTTAGTTATTATTTATTAAACTTATTACTACGCTTTACTCTGACACTGTGTTTTGTTATTTAATTGAAAATTCACATTACTCATATTAATATATACTATATAGCCAAAATATTTATGGTATTTCAATCGATATAAAGTTTAAAATTAAATGAATTGAGAAATTCAGTAACCCACCAGATTTTCATTTCAGTGTTGTTTTGTTTTCAATCCATTTTCCAATTACTCTCGAGGTCTTGATACAGAGATCAGAGTAGCAAAGGCTGCGTAGTTGGTATGTACTCTGCACTTGGTGTGATCATTTAAAGTTAAGAGCGCATCTCTATCTCTGCAAAACATCTTGGATCTGCTTCTTTTTATTTTGTATCTCATGGCAGACGTTAATTTGACCCTTGCCCGGGACACTATATCCTCCGCATCCTGCTCTACTATTATAAACTCAGGTTTTAACTTTTCGTTTTTATTGACACCGTGTCATATAATTAGTAACTTAGTTCAATATGCATATATGATCATTGATATATCTGTACTCGAAAAATTATTTTGTTTTTACTGACATTGTATCATATAATTAAACTTTTATTACTCTGGAGTCTGCTTTAACCTGTTTTGTTTTATTAGTTTTAATTTTAAATGTGAAGAGAAAATTTCAATTTTATTTGGTTTTCACATGGTTTTCCAGTATGAACATCAATATGATTTGTGTGACTTGTCACTTTAGCCTTTTAGTTTTGGTTTTAACTTTTTATGTCTTTTGAACTAGCCCTTGGCTTAACAGTGCTTTTGAACTTCTTGAACTATTCCTATTCCTGTATGATTGTATGGACCTGACAGATTCATGCTGCCTTTTTGTTACCAGATAATCATGATGTTGATCCTACACCTTCAAAGTCTCCCCTTAAGATCATGTGCTTTAATAGTCAATATTTGCTTTAAGTCTCACCTTTCTTTCCTGCTCATAGTCAATATTTGTATTAATGTCTGCAAACATATTCTGCTTTAATATCGATTGCAAAGGGTCACACATGTTTATAAACACTGCCATATTCATGGTTGAGCCTGATATTGTAGTGTCTCCTTATCTGCCCTTAACCAAATTTTTTTCCTGTATGAAATAATCATGCTCCCAAAACTTCTTGAACTATTCCTATTCCTGTATGATTGTATAGACCTGACAGATTCATGCTGCCTTTTTGTTACCAGATAATCATGCTGTTGATCCTGCACCTTCAAAGTCTCCCCTTAAGATCATGTGCTTTCAGGTGGACCTGATTTAAGTCTCATGCTACACTTCAAAGTCTCCCCCAAAGAGCTTCCTTCCTTCATTTATAAGTACTTTTCATATACTGTCCTCAAAGTGCTTTACCTAAATAGGAGTGCTTCTCCAAATTTTGATTCAATTGATATACTTGAAGAAGCCTTTGTAACCTTTTGAAGAAGGCTTTGTAACCTTTTGTAAATACACATGTTTTGAAATTTTTTGAGGAGTAACTCAAAGCATGCATATATACAAAATGAAGTGGCTACTTTCTTCATATTCCATGAGGGACTATTGTTCTTCCTAAATACTATTCATTTCATGTACCTCCGAATTATTTCTAGTGAAATTAAATGACTTGAAATTAAATTTCCTAAAGCCTATTGAAATTTCTCCTTCAAAATAAGGATGCACTCCCATTTGATTCTCATGGATAGGTTGTAATCATGAGGCTCTCGCTAAAGAGTGGACCTTCGCAAAATATTGTGACATCTTGTCACAAACAAAACCATCAAATTAAAAACACATCATTTTTCTCCTTCAAAGAAAAAACAAGTTCACATCATGTGAATATGTGAATAACGTGTTTGTGCTCATTTAGATATTTTCATTAATTGGTTTTCTTTAATTGCAATCATTTCCATAGGTTAATTTCCATTTTTGATTGAGAGTTAATTGCTTAGCATATATTGTGCAAGTGTACTTTAGAAGTATAAGAACCTGGATTGACATTTAATGCAAGTAATTTATCTCACAATTAATTTACCCATTAGGATGCTTTGACCTAGTAACTTGAGAGATGAAAAAGATCCTATCACATTAACGTGAGGATCCATTTTCACAATGAACATTAGGAAAAGACAATATTCATTGCAGTTTGTAATATAGTCAACTAGTAGACTATTCAATTATTAACAAAGTTGATGAAAGAATGCAAGGAATTTAAGGTTGCATTTCAATTTTGAAAATTTTCTACAATAATTTTTGTAGGATAATTTGTTATACAATATCATTATCATAGTTTACTTTTATTTTTATTTTTATAATAAAAATGCTCATACTCGTAATTTCAATTATATGGTTGGTTGTATTGAACACAAATTAATTTTGATTATATATTTGGTTATATTTTCCAAGTATATTTATTCTTGTTGGACTAAGTGTTTTTAGGATCTCACACACACACACACACACATGTTAATGCAAGTTTCCATAGTTATTTATAATTTTTATTTTAGAAAGAACCTTCAACCAAAAATACCCCTAAGGTTAGTCCCTCGTGTGCCCTTTGAGACACATTAGGTCATCCCACCAATTCATGCCCCATGCTTCATGAGTTGAAGGGTATCCTTCATACCCTTCAACTATTGGTGCTTAACTATTTCTTAAGCACCCCCATTTCTCCCCACTCCATCCTGTGATGTTGCCACCTCATCACGTAATAAGGGTTTAAGAACCAACGACCTCTTGTCTATTTATGTGAAACACAAACATTAAACACAACATTGTCTCAATCTCCGACGATATCAAGATGTGTTGGTCACCATACATCATGCCTCAATAGTAGCACCACCACTTACACCAACCTCATATGTTGATGATTCCTCTTCCACCATTTATTATGTCACGAACTCGGTTAATTAGTATATGGCATGCCCTTGAGTGCTCTATGTTAAAGACACTCATCTCATCTATATGTGTCCTTTACTCATCAAATACCATCATCACTGCATGCATCAAGTGACATATCCCCCTCATCAAGATCCCAATCCGCCTAATTTTGGATGCTCCTCATACACTAAGTACCTTGACCATATCAATGGAGTGCCCAACTCCTAGCATGGTTCCCACCACACCAACACAACTATTGGAGATTCAAACGACCTCACCACTTAGAAAATGATAAGAAATTATTTCACCCCCTTTACTAACAATACATAGAAAGAATTTAACATAATCTACTTGTTATAAAAGAGTTATCCTATAGAGTTATAAAAGATGAATCAAGGGAATAAAAATGTAATTCATAAACATTTTCATATATTCCTACTAATAAATAAAATATTATTACACAAGAAATGTATGTGCTATGGATCCTATGAAAATCGGGATGGGTAGAGTAATTAAATGACTTTAAATTAAATTTCCTAAAGCCTATTGAAATTTCTGCTTGAAAATAAGGATGCACTCCCATTTGATTCTCATGGATAGGTTGTAATCATGAGGCTCTTGCTCAAGAGTGGACCTTTGCAAAATCTTGTGACGTCTTGTCACAAACAAAACCATCAAACTGAAAACACATCATTTTTCTCCTTCAAAGAAAAAAAAAAATTTCACATCATGTGAATATGTACATGTACTCTTACATATTGGTGTACAAAACCATCAACCAAACACAAGTTGACAAAACATGCCTCTTCAAACAATTGACTCTCAAGTCAAATAATAGAGCTCATGTACTTTCAACATCTTGCTTCATGCAACATGCACAATACTTTGAATTTGCAAAGAAATTAATGAGACATCAAAATACATGCTAGGCCTTAATTGGATAAGAAATCTAACCATTTGTCAGCAAACCATTTCAATGGCGCTTCTTTTTCTTTCAACTATGTCGAATTTAGTTTTAAGTTATATTTTTAATTTTGGATAAAATAACTATTTATTTCATGTGTAATTAGATTGGTGATTTCATGTGTTAGGGTTGTGGATTCAGGCATTGAAACAACACCATTATATTTCAAATTTAAAAATGATGGTTTGAGTCCTAGGTAGCTTAGAATCCTACTTGTTTTCAAAATAAGGATGCACTCCCATTTTATTCTCACGGATAGGTTGTAATCATGAGGCTCTCGCTAAAGAGTGGACCTTCGCAAAATCTTGTGACGTCTTGTCACAAACAAAACCATCAAACTAAAAACACATCATTTTTCTCCTTCAAAGAAAAAAAAAATTCACATCATGTGAATATGTCCATGTACTCTTACATATTGGTGTACAAAACTATCAACCAAACACAAGTTGACAAAACATGCCTCTTCAAACAACTGACTCTGAAGTCAAATAATAGAGCTCATGTACTTTCAACATCTTGCTTCATGCAACATGCACCATACTTTGAATTTGCAAAGAAATTAATGAAACATCAAAATACATGCTAGGCCTTAATTGGATAAGAAATAGATAACCATTTGTTAGCAAACCATTTCAATGGCGCTTCTTTTTCTTTCAACCATGTTGAATTTAGTTTTTAGTTATATTTTTATTTTTGGAGAAAATAACTATTTATTTCATGTGTAATTATATTGGTGATTTCATGTGTTAGGGTTGTGGATTCAGGCATTGAAACAACACCATTATATTTCAAATTTAAAAATGATGGTTTGAGTCCTAGGTAGCTTAGAATCCTACTTGTTTTCAAAATAAGGATGCATTCCGATTTGATTCTCACAGATAGGTTGCAATCATGAGGCTCTCGCTAAAGAGTGGACCTTTGCAAAATCTTGTGACATCTTGTCACAAACAAAACCATCAAACTGAAAACACATCATTTTTCTCCTTCAAAGAAAAAAAAATTCACATCATGTGAATATGTCCATGTACTCTTACATGCACCATACTTTGAATTTGCAAAGACCTGTATTCTCCACCCCCCATTAAAATGACCCTACAAGTTGATTCTTTCAGTTTTTTCACTCTATAAGCATCAACGTACGATTATGCATGATGGATAATCTCTAGCGCCTTCCCTTGTTAATATATTTAACAAGGGAAAGTGCTAGATATTCTCCATCATGCATAATCGTACGTTGGATTTGGTGATAATTGTCTCCAGATTTTGGCTTTCTGACCCGCGAAACATAATTATTTTAGAAGGGAGGGAAGGAGGGATGATCACATTGACTTGCTTGATGACCTGTCTATGAAGATTAACTACCTCAAGAACTATTTTTTTGCGTAGGGAAAGAGACACATTCCCATGTTTGAGCATGAAAACGTTCTTTGATATTGTTAATGCCTGTAGTGTTTACTTCTACAAGTTCTATAGGCAGAGTCTGTAAAGGGCCAGGTAGCCTCTGGATCTCATATTTTATGAAAGGTGACATATCTAGTAAATGCCCCTGCAGTCAATCTCTGGAATGGATCTAAATAGAAGTTCTTCATTTTAATATCCGTAAAACACAACAATTTTAAGGTAAACTATGTACATGTTCCATTCATCATGAACACAAACCTCACAAGCCTCCTTGGCTTTGGAGCATTTTCCATGTTTTCCATAACCAAGACCAAAATAATTAGGCCCTTCTTGAAGAACATTTGGCTCAACTATGCCTTGTACATGCTTGCCTTTAAAACCCTTTACTTTCATAGCACATTTTCATCAAAAATTTCATCAAAAATTTTCTCAAAAGCATGTACACATTCATTTTCAGAGGAAATTGAAGGTACTCTAATGTCTCTAATGTCTCTCAAAAGCACGTACACATTCATTTTCAGAGGAAATTGAAGGTAGAAACCAATAGCTAATTCTTCTAACTAACCTTGACTAAAATGAGCTAAATTGTACTTTGATACGAACTTGATTTAAATTTTCCACCCCACATTAGGCACCAATGATTATAACCTTTAATGAGCTAGCACTGGTTTGTAATCAAGGGGATATAATCATTATTGCCTTCCATATAGATAATGAAAATGATTATTCCAAGTCTCATGTTGCTTCTCATGTTATTTTATAAACCTTGGTTGGAAAGAAAAATAGGAGGGCAGAAATGTAAGAAATATAGAACATGTACTGGATTTAATAGCCCCAAACTGGATTTTACTTGAGGTATTGATTTTTTGAAGTCTATTTTGTGAATGTCGACCAAGGAGGGATGATCACATTGACTTTCTTGATGACCTTTCTATGAAGATTAACTACCTCAAGAACTATTTTTTTGCGTAGGGAAAGAGACACATTCCCATGTCTGAGCATGAAAATGTTCTTTGATATTGTTAATGCCTGTAGTGTTTACTTCTACAAGTTCTATAGGCAGAGTCTGTAAAGGGCCAGGTAGCCTCTGGATCTCATCTTTTATGAAAGGTGACATATCTAGTAAATGCCCCTGCAGTCAATCTCTGGAATGGATCTAAATAGAAGTTCTTCATTTTAATATCCGTAAAACACAACTACTTTAAGGTAAACTATGTACATGTTCCATTCATCATGAACACAAACCTCACAAGCCTCCTTGGCTTTGGAGCATTTTCCATGTTTTCCATAACCAAGACCCAAATAATTAGGCCCTTCTTAAAGAACATTTGGCTCAACTATGCCCTTCTTAAAGAACATTTGGCTCAACTATGCCTTGTACATGCTTGCCTTTAAAACCCTTTACTTTCATAGCACATTTTCATCAAAAATTTGGACCTTGTTCCTCTAATGTCTCTAATGTCTCTCAAAAGCATGTACACATTCATTTTCAGAGGAAATTGAAGGTAGAAACCAATAGCTAATTCTTCTAACTAACCTTGACTAAAATGAGCTAAATTGTACTTTGATACGAACTTTATTTAAATTGTCCACCCCACATTAGGCACTAATGATTATAACCTTTAATGGGCTAGCACTAGTTTGTAATCATCATCTCAAAATGACCTAGTAGATGAAAAATTATCATGTTTGTAATCATCGTTTCACACCATCTACATATGACCCTTCTACACATTATATGATTGAATTTATGGTAGGTCATCTCTTCTATCTAGACCATGATTGATTGTTACATTAGGTGAATAAAGGAAATTTGATAAGGAAGGGATCAGTATAAGTTTGTCCTCCTCCACGCACTCCATATCCAGTGATTGCCTATTTTTTCTCTTCCAACATTTTATTTTGGAAATTCATTTTGGTAGTTAATTCTACTAATAGTCACAACACACCTTGAAGTCAAAGAAATTGTTATATACACTACTAAACTCAATTAACATTGTTTGTTATTGGACTTTACAATAACAAACAACGTAGAGTTCATTAATGTAGTAGTGTATATGATAATTATATGTATAGTGGTGTGGCTATCGATAAAATTAGTTGCTAATGAATTTCGAGAATAGAAAGTTGGAAGTGGAAAATTGAGAAATCACTAGCTACGGGGCGGATGGAGGAGGACAAGCTAGAAACTATTATTAACTTTGTGAGTGAAATTAGTTGTTAATAAGTTTCATATTTTAATTTTTAGAGGCAAGAGGAAAACGTGGGAATGCCGATCAATGGGAGCGTGGCCAAGCATAGATTTAAGCCGAGGTAATGGTGGTGCGGGAAGGGGGTGATGTTTATTCCCCCGAAGGCCAACAATCAACGGTTGCTGGTTCTCAACAGGGTCACTGTGGGTCTGGTTCTCAGCAGCATCATTCTGGGGCTGGTTCTCAGCAGGGTCATGTTGGAGATGATGTTAACCAACAACATCAAGGTTGCCATCAATTTCAATATTTTTTCATTAAATTTTTACAACTTTTTACACGTGTTTTTTCTAATATATGAAATTATATATATATTGATGCAGAGGCTGAAAATGTTCGAGCCAGTGGTCAAAAAAGACGCAGGGCAGTGCGCTACATTGAAGAAGAAGGCTGTCAACCTAGCACAACTTATCCTGCTGAGATTACTGATATACCATGGGAAACGAACATGGCGGAATGCACCTTACAAAGGTGTCAAAGCCTTTATGAAAAATTGCAGAGAGATGTCCAGGATTTGACTCTACCTGCTGAGAGTAGACAGAGCCTAGAGATAGTTACACATTCATTGAGTGAAATGGTAAAAGTGTACAAATATTTGGGGCCAACCACTGATTCGTTTGTAGAAGTGATGAGAAAGAGAGGAGAAACAGTGATAGGTCCCGATAAATGGCAGGACATAAAAAAAAGAGTTTCAAGAAATGATGCTAAGTCAATGTTTAATTACAAGGAAGGGCTAAAAAGAAAGATGTTGAAGGTGCAGTATTTCAAGCACCCAGACAAAGAAAAATATTTGTATAGTCGACATCTTGCGGCCTTTGGAAGGCTTCCATGGAACGATGAGGTTCCTCTTTATTTTGCACGAATGTTTTATGCATAATTTTTTTTGGGTATGAAACCCGACTACAATGATCTTCCTTCAGAATTTTTTGGCCCGGGGAGAGGTCGATTATGTCAACGTAAGGGCGCAAAGCGAGATGTGGAGTTGCCTCGCCTTGAGCCGCCATTGGTGAGTCGACCGTCTCGAGTCGAAACCTTGCGATCAGAGATGGATGCGACTTCTCAAATAAGTCGTGAAGCAAGAGATGTTATGATCGAAAATGTTCATAGCGGATTGAGTGGAGTCAATATTGGCTTAAATAGACTAAGAGCACGTGAACATGCACGTGCCAATTTTGTTTATTATACAGATGAGGAGATTTACAACATGAATGCTGAAGATCTCCGAACATACGCAATAAATTGTCGCAATGGTTTGCAAGACCTAATTTTTCATGAGGAAGAGGGCACCGGAACGGTATGCGTTAGTGACCTTAGGGTTTGAAATTATATTTACATATACGTGTACAATTTGTAATAAATACATGTGTATGTACACATGTATACATTTATTTGTATGTGTACATTAATCTAACAAAAATGTATGATTATATGTTAAAACATGGTATTTGCAGTTCTCAGGCATGATGCGTGATGAAAATGTTAATATTACATTCGGGACCTCTGGCTCAAACGATGCAGCTGGGTCTGGCCATCATGATATGTTGGCACATGTATGTTAGTGTTTTTTAAGTGACTCTAAAATAAATAATTGTTGCCACCATGTACATGTATGTATATATATAATTCGATAAAATGTTTTAACAGGTACCGATTCCGTCTGATGTTTTTGGGATGCCTGTACCTTCTTCTTCTTTAGGAGATATACCTTCTACTTCATTGGGAGATGTACAAGTATGGACAATTTTTCACAAGTTCAAAATTTATGTTACCTCAAAAAGTTCCATTAAAAATTGAGATATATAGAGAGAGATCTATATTTTGAGTTATTTAAAATTTTTTGAATTTAGGTTCGTATAGAAGATTTTTTAATCCGAGGACTTTAGCGACGGAGATAGGAACATCCACAGCATTTGAAGAAGTTGTCTTTAGTTCTTTTTTTTAAATATTATTGTTCAAATAAGTTTATATATGTAGACGTGCATTTTCATTTGAAAGTTTTTAATTTATATAAATTATTTATGTATATATATATATATATATATTTATATTTAACTGTACATGTATATTGTACAGGTTACCACTGGAGATGTTTCTATGGCAGATCCTGTCCATCAAATGGAGAGGCAACCTTACGAGGTATTGCGTGATTTTTTTGTTATATTTTGTTTTTTACATGAAGTTCTAGATATATATATTCTCATTCGTTTTTAAAACTTCAAATTTTAATGTTCAAGTACATGTGCATTGTGTATGTAGGTTTTCCCTTTACAAGATAGCGAGCTAATCGAGACCCAGAGGCTAGATCCTCCATTTGATGGACAAGATATACAGTAGATTTGATTTTATTTCAAAATTTAGATGGTTTTAAAATTTGTTAAACTTGATACAATTTGATACTTGAGTGAGATTTACAATTTTTGGACATATTTTATTACAATATGTTTTTTGGACATATTTTTGGACATATATGTTAAATGTTTTTGTTGGATCTAGTTGAATTATAATTGGCATGGCATGTGATATTTAATGTTTTAAATGTTTTTGTTAGATAGTTGAATTATAATTGGCATGGCATGTGATATTTACTGTTAAATGTTTTTGTTAGATAGTTGAATTATAATTGGCATGGCATTTGAAGTTTTTAAAACTACATGAATGATGGAATGTGAACCTACATTTGCACATGTGATAAATTGAAATGTTACTTGTAACAAGACAATCCCCATTGATTTCATTACACTATATGTTGATTTCTGATTTGATATAATTGCATACATATGATGGTACATTACTTGTAAAGTCATTGGATTAATAACTTGTTCATTGATTTCAATGTTCTTTGGATGGTTTTAGTACTTTTGGCATGTGAATGTGAAGTAATGTTGTCATCTGAATTACATTTGACATGTGATATTTAATGTTAAATATTTTTGTTGGATAGTTGAATTATAATTGGCATGGCATGTGATATTTAATGTTGAATGTTTTTGTTGGATAGTTGAATTATAATTCTAATGGTATCTGAAGTTTTTAAAACTACATGAATGATAGAATGTGAACCTACATTTGCACATGTGGTAAATTGAAATGTTACTTGTAACAAAACAATCCACATTGATATCATTATGTAGTATATGTTGATTTCTGATTTGATATAATTGCATGTATGATGGTACATTACTTGTAAAGTCATTGGATTAATAGTGTTCATTGATTTCAGTGTAAGCGAAAAAAATTATTGACAATGTAGAATGATTTTTGTGTTATAATAACTAAACCTAATAATATTGGAGAGCAAGAGAGACTTGAGGTATGGTGTTTACTACAAGAGTTTGAGCTAAATATTTAAATGGTTTATCTATCTTTCATAAAATAGTTTAAGACTGATCACAAGAATTAAGAGAATGTCTCGGTCCATCATTGGTATGGTCCATCATAGAATGATCATCCATGTCAATGACTCTTAAGTCTATCTTTCCAAACCATGACCCTACTCTCACATGTGTGCCTTTCATGACACCAGTCACTGCTTTTATCCTCGAGTTGACTGCCTTGAAAGCACTCAACTCTTTCTCGATGCTAGCCTTCCTCTTTCTAAGAGATGAAGCTGCCTTTCGACTTAGGAAGCTATGGGTAGCCCCCGTGTCTATCAAAGCAGAGAACTTTTTCCCATGTACGGTTGTAGACATGAATCTCAAGTCCAAGGAACTTTCATCATCATTCCTCCTCCTTGTCTTGCGCCTTACTTTCGCAATCTTCTTCAAAATTTCCTCTTCCAATATGTTTTTCGAACTAGCCCTTGGCTTAATAGTGCTTTTCACATATCTCTTCTCATGAAGCTCCATGGAACAATTTGATCCTGGGCCTGCTTGAATTGGTTCAAGCTCTTTCCTTTTCGAATTCTGTCTAATTGCTCCAACACGACATATATTGACTCCTTCCAAACGAAGAGCACCAATCCCCTTAGTGTGGTCGTCTTCTTTTCCAAGTGTGCCAAAACATGCATTTTCTTTCTTCAAACCAATAGGTTTCGGATCAAGAAAGTCCCTCTTGATCTTATCTTCCATGTTCTTGACTTTAGCCTGCAACGTGGTGCTTCTTTCCTTCAAGTGAGCCCTTTCCATAAAGAGTTCTTGAAGTCTTTGTTCACCTTGTCGTATCTCCATGTCAAGCTTTTCAATTTCAGCAGTTTGTCTAGAAAGTCCATCCTTGGAATTTCTTGCGTGAAAAACCAAGTAGGTCGAACCAACGTTGGTCTAGTGCATTGGAATTCATTAAATAATTGGTCATTGGCTTTGCTTCAAGCTAGGAGTGAGCATCGTCACCAACCTACATTGAATATTTTACACTCCCTATGGTGAATGATCGTCATCAACCCTCATTGATTTTACTTTAAGCGCAAAAAATTATTGATAATGTAGAACGATTTTTGTGTTATAATAATTAAACCTAATAATATTGGAGAGCAAGAGATGAGGTATGGTGTTTACTACAAGAGTTCGTACAGGCATTCCTGTGACAACTTTACTAGAAACTTGAAACAAAGAGAATCATGTAAGATGCTCGACATAAACAGTAAAATTGTACTTAAAAGCCGAGATTCGGGCAAGTGGGGACAACCACTTGTTATCTCGTCCCTTGGAGGCTAGGCCATATGGGGACCGAATCCGACTTTACAAAATAAAGTGAAATAATTTGTACCATATGGTCGGAGAACATATACAAGAACAATTAATATATAAGAACAATTAATTTCATTCTAGAATATATATATCCAATACATATTTAACATTTTTAATCAATGCACATGTATAGAAAAACTACTTTCAGTGGAAACTAGAGCACGTGCTTGTACCCAAACAATTTGTAACATTTGCAAACCACAAATAACATAAGCAGTTCAATTTTTAGTTGAGTACTGAAAGGTTTAAAAGATAATAAATTGTTGTCCCGACACTTCACTCAAAAAAATTCTAATGGAATTCCATCCTCAATAATCCGTTCATGATCGGATTTTGACATTTTCCATTTCTTAATTTTTGATTTTTTCTTTGATTGAACTTTTATCAACTTTATGCGTGCTACACACACCAAGTGACTATATTGACAACTTATGGAATCAGGGTCATAGTCTTCGAAGTAAACAAAGTCTCCACTTTGACGAGTTTGTTTGAAAAAATAACCTTTCAGTATAATAGACCCTTTGTCATTCTGAAATCCGTGATCATTATAGTCTTGTAATAATTTCATTTTTTGTTCAGTGCAACGCATCAAATAATATTTCACATTTTCATCATTGTCAATAGGTGCAATTACAGCAAAAACATCTCCTGCACAATAAAATAAATTTAACATTTAATTATGCATATTTAAATTTAAATTTGTAAATCTTTAAATCAAAAAAAAGTAATTCAATTGTTACCTTCTCTAACAAGATCAGAAACTCGATCACCATCGGATGATATTGTAGTTTCCTCTGATTCCATTTCTTCAATCATTGCAACAGACATTTTTCCCTTTGTATTTAGCTCTGTATGTTTCCAATCGTTCACACACATTTTGTTTTCACAGATGTCATTGGATTTTGTGTTGTCTATGCAAACATCACAAAAACAAGAATATTTTCTTTTATCCAATGCAAACACATTTGTGGACAATTTTGTTTGAATTGAATGCAATTTTCGAGTCCCTTTTATTGTTCCAACTTCATTTCCAATTGATCTATTTACGTCTCCGATTCCAATATGCCATAAAAACCTTTATATGGAAAATTAGAAAAAGAATTTGTAAATATGATATCAAAATACAATTAAAAATAATCATTGCATGATAAATGTACAATGTTTAAAATTAGATTACCAATATAAATTAAATTGAATGTACCTTTGCACTTCTCGTGATGGGTTAATTTCATGGCTTAGAGAATTTTTGCACCATTGAACAACTTCTTCAGCGTTCGCAAGTCGGCGTGCAAAGTGGTTCATTTGATATCTTCGAAGTACTCATTTTATGCATGCTCCTGCACCGTCATGTTCTCCTTTTCCATGGCCAGTCTCAAAGAAATTCCAACAATGTTTAATGGAGGTTTTCTTATGAAGAAGACACAACCAAAAAAATGATCGTGCAGATTTGAATTGACCTGCGCATCTGTCTGACCATATCCAATGTTCATTGAATGTTATTCCACGATTTTTCAATGAATCATAATTTTTTCCAAAACAATGTTGTACAAAACATGTATCATGCGTACGATCGTCACTGATATAAAAATGATATTCTTTAATGATATGTCGATTTTCACTCGTGCTTTCTATATGATCGACATTTTGTTCAACATGTCTATATAGAATATGGACGAGCATGGAGACTTGGTCAGAGTGATAGTATTCACTCTGAATTTCTTTTTGTGGAACAAATGTGTAGTTTTCTGCAAAATCAATCACCGACAAAATGGTTCCTGGTGGAAAAACTTCACGAGATTTTTTGAATTGCAAGTCTTGCCATCGAGCTCTATGGGAATGCATGGTGTATTTGTAAATTTCTGCTTCAAACTTTCTCAAAAAGTCTATTAGAAAATTTTCGTCTTCTCGTAATTCGATTCTTTTAACACTATCTGCACTTTGAATCGATGTACTGGTATATTCGTATCTCTTCCATTTCACTTTCATGTTGGACAATGATTGATCATTTATATCACTACGATATTTGTTTTGAAATTTAGTCAAATTTCCACAATCATCGCATTTTTTACCACCAACACATTTCTTTTTGTAAAATAGTTCATCGCTTTCTCTTTCACATAGAATTTGAGATATGAATTCGCGGATAGTGGAAGGAGGAGGTGAATCCTTCCATAATGTTCTATCGAAATCAAGGAATGTGTCATAATATAACTCAAATTCCACATGATAACGGCAACAACAAGTGTCGCGTACGGTGATAGGTTTTACATACCATGGTTTTTGTTGAACAAAGCACTAAGTGAAACATGAATTTGACGATTCTCTTCTTTGAACTTGTTGAATAACTCTATTTGAGTGGTTTCCAAGAGATGTTTTTCATGTTCTTCGTATTGATTTCGTGTTATTCTTCTTCGCATCACATGTCTTGCAGTGGGTGAAACACGCGAATTGTTCTTCCAATATTCATATATTATTTTTTAACATCTTCTCCAAGTCTATCTTTGTATGGTTGCCTACAAATAGCTCTCCAACAAGCGAGTTCATCATTTACGTCTATTTGCAGTCGAAATTTTCGATGTTTGTGCAGAGTTTTTCGCGAGGTTCCCAGTGCTCGTGCCATAGATGTTAGATTCAAACGATTCTCTTGAGTACTTGGTGAAACCATTGCCATTTTTATTCCTCTACGTATATTTGAAACATATTTATCTCTAGATCTCTTAATTGACTCTATAGCACTACTCATATTTTTTATCACCTCTTCTTTCATTTTTTTTTATCTTTGGTTGATTTTCGAATACCCAATAGTGTCGTCGCTTCTTTTAATTTCCTTGATGATAGGAGACCTTTCAACATTTGAGCTTGAACTGTCACTTGCTCAGTTTTGAAAAACATTTCCAAAATTTTCTCGACACGATATCGTATAATATAGTCAGGTTTTTTATCTCCATATGTGTGAGTGTCGACATTTTCTAACATCTCATTATCGATAGTGATTTCATCTGTACATATTCGAAAAATAGTACATATTCAATAAATAACTAAATTAATAAATATGTCAATAAATATTAGGAAAATTTTAAATATATCAATAGATCATAATATTTACATTTACATACCCGATTCAATTTCTGCTTGAGGTTGATTTTCTTTTTCAATATTTTGAGGAGTATCTCTGTCTGTTTACATTAAACAAAATATTTTTCAAACTAGTTCATCAAATAAAAATTAAGCTTCACATTCTACATTGGGAAAACTTTAAAAATATATCAATAGATCATAATATTTACATTTGCATACCTGCTTCAATTTCTGCTTGAGGTTGATTTTCTTCTTCAATATTTTGAGGAATATCTCTGTCTGTTTACATCAAACAAAATATTTTTCAAACTAGTGCATCAAATAAAAATTAAGCGTTACATTTTACATTAGGAAAATTTTAAATATATATCAATAGAGCATGTAATATTTACATTTACATACCTGCTTCAATTTCTGCTTGAGGTTGATTTTCCTCTTCAATATTTGAGAGAGCTTCTAAATTTCTTTTGCGATATTGTCTCGTCTCTTCTCTACGTTCCTCAGGCTTTCTTTTTCAATCATATTTTCTCACACAAGTTCTTCGATTTCCCATTATAATAGGGTATGAGGTTCAAAAAATTTCCTTTAAAAAATTAGACAATAACTCAATTACAAACAATATCACAAAAGATTTAATTTAAAAAAATCTTTTCTAAAAAATACGTAATCCAATCCAAAACACGTACATACCTCTAAGAAAAATCACACCGCCTCCAAGAAATGTCTTTCAAAAAAATTCTTTAAATCTAAAATGTGAAGAAAAATTTGTGAACAAAAAAGCTCAAAAGATTTATTTCAACACAAAACACGTACATACCTCCAAGAAAAATCACGTCGCCTCCAAGAAAAATCACGTCGCCTCCAAAAATGTCTTCCAAAAAAGTTCTTTAAATTCAAACTTTGAACCTCCAAGGAAAATCACGCCGCTTCCAGAAAATGTCTTCCAAAAATTTTTTTTAAACCCAAACTTTGAAGAAAAATTTTTGAATTCAAACCAAGTTGTAAGATGAAATGAAGTGCGAAATGTGCGAAAATTGTGAATCATTTCGCGGCAATTTATATTGACCGCGAAATATGTGTTTTGTAGGGGGCTCCACAAAAATTTCCGGCCGACGGAAAATTACACAATAGTTCGGCCGAACTAACGCGTCACCAATTACGCAGACCCAGGCTCTGAAAACGGTTCTGCAACTTTGGACTGATTAAACTCCATGAAAACTTGTTAATTAACTGTCGGAACCAAGACAAGCATTTTCAGAATTGAATCTACTTTTAGGAAATATAAATTTTATGGAATTTCGTAAACGTTTATTAATTTTAATTATTTTTCTAATATAATGAGTGCAAACAATTTTTGAGGGTCATCGTGATTCAGTGAAATCAAAATTTTGTGTCTCCCAAAATACATTGTAAAAAAAATTGAAAAAATTATGGGGCATTACATTGGTCCGTTGAATCTAATGGGTAGCTTTTATATTTTTAGTTTATAACTTATATGTTAAGAAATTTGTTGCCACACGAAACATATCAAAAATACGCAGTTTTTCGTATTGGACCAGTTCAAAAAATTATAGTAATTATGATATGCATCCATTGGCTTTGTAAATATGACGAAACCAAAGTAGACTCTGTCTAGAGTGTTGTAACACATTTTGTTTTTTCAAAAACACAAATTTTCAATGAATACAACGTTGCCACATAACATGACTTCTTATGAATTCTTTGATTGTTAAGAAACACACACTCAAAGAAACGCTAAGTTGACATATCAAATCCGCATAAAAAAATTTCAAAAAATAAGTAATAGAAAGCTAACAAAATTTCTCACAACTTTTATTTTTACCGCAAAATGAAATTCTACATGAAAAAATTGTTATAGTTTGCAGAAAGTTGAAGAACCCAAAAAAATGAAAATTTAATACAAAAGTTTCGTGATGAATTACATCACTCATTCCCCTATTTTACTCAAATTGCTCTCGAATTAGAAAGAGATAATTATCCCTTTTTAGTCTGAGATAGGATTTAAATTAGTTTTGTATTTATAGCTTAATCACACAACAAGGCCTCTTTAAAGACACACACTCATTCAGGTGAGGTTTAGTCAAACTTTTTGTATTGATCTAAATCTTTAATTTTACATCATTAATAGATCAATAAAAAGAGTTATAATTATATATTTTATATATTTTAGTTTGATTCTTTTTTAAAGATTATTTAAATTTTTTTTTTGATAAATCTAATTATAGAATTTAACTTTTACAAGTTAGTGATAATTAGTAATTTCTCTTCACTATCAATAGAATTATAAAGGTTAAGATTTAAATAGATTTAATATTAAATAATATATTAACATTTCTTTAGGATCAATCTTATTAAATCTAATAATGATATTATTAGATTTAATTAATAATTAGTTTATGTTTTAGTTAAATATATACATTTCATATTAATATTAACATAAGTTTAATAAAATAACATAGATTTAATATGATTAATACAAGTTATAGATTGCATTAGATTTATGATAAATATTACATAAAATAACTTAGCATGTTATGGATAGATTAACTCTTAAAGTCTAGCCTAGATTAACTTTGGGGTAGATCTTAGTGGTAGTTTGGTTGTATCATTAAAAACATCTTAAGAGTCATTCTCTTACCTAACCAGTAAGAAGAATCAACTTGATATCCCTGTCTATTGGAAACTAGAGACACATCTTAAACCAATAGGAAAAAAGGAAAAGGTAACTAGACCTAATATTATCCAGTCGGAGCCACCATCCCAAACGGAAAAGGAGCTGTACTAAGGTCTGGACCGGGTGTTTTCCCCAATGTTGAAGCTAGGATTTTAGGGGCTTCAACATTTTTGGCAGTAGAAGGAGGGCCTGAGCTAGTTAATCCGCATGAAATCTTGTTTTAACATTTTTTAACTAGCCATGGCTCCTATTTGTATTCCTTCATTGGGTCATGCTTTTAGCTATGAAAGCCAACCAAAGGTATACCCGAGATACAACTTGAATCAATATACGAATTGCAATATGATGGTGAGAATTTCATTTCTACTTTAGATCATGTTGATCAATTTATACATAAATGAAAATGTTTTAACACCACTAAAGACAATGAAATTTGCAGTTATTCACTGTCACACTTCAAGGAAGGATTCAAGAAAGGTACAAGATCCTACCAACTAAATGTATTCACTCTTGGAATCATTTTATGCAGGTATTCTTTTTTTCTCATCACAATTTTAAATATAAGAATTTGTGTTTAGAATTTGATGACTTTACAATCTTTGATAATGAAACTGTTAGCAAATTTTCTGAGAGATTTATGTTATTATGCTATAGATTTGATTATGACGATTTAACTCCTAAGAAAACTTTAATTGAGAAAGTTACCTCTGTTATTCAAAAACATAATATAAGAACTCATAGGAAACATAAAGAGGAATTTCCAAAAATAAATCTTGGTTCTATTATTGATCCTATTGAATCTTTAAACGAAAATTCTAATCTTTCTCAACCATCAACATCAGAAGAGAATCTTATATCGGAAAGCGTTTGTATGATACCTCTTAATGTTTATGATAATGAGTAACATTCAATAGAATCAAATTCTACACAACAACAAGATTTAATGAATAATCATAACAATAATTCTTCTTTTGGAAATGGGCTAATTCTATTGCGACAACAGATGACACATAATTCATCCAAGGAAACAAAAATGATCATCTTGAAGAAAATTTACCTAACTTACATTATGTTTATCATTATTTGAAACCTAATCATTGTATGTGTCAACCTGTTGGAATATTTGCTAGTTCAAAACTTAAGAACGAATTACATCATAAAATGCAAGGGGTATTTTTAAATGATTAATTACTTATTGATATAAATCTAGAAACCTTTATCCACCTTTTCTACAAATTTCAAGATACTTATAAATCATTTGAAAAGGATGTGATCTTTAATAATCACGATATTCATGAGTTTAGATCATTTGATTCATTTTTTAAGCTCAAAATTGCCTCCTTCCATCATGATTTAGATCATCAAACTCTATTACAAGTTTTTAACATTAATCATGAGTTGGTTAATTGTCATAATTCTGATGTACACATAATAGATTCCTCTAAGGATTTTCCTTCTTTTTCTCTTCATTATGACGATCAACGTCTCACAAGGGAAAATGACAATTTTTGTAAAATCTTAGAAACAATTGATGTTAATACTTCTATTGCACAATTTTCAAAAACAGAACCTTGGTGGATCCTTAAAGGTAATACCTCTAACCCTTTAGATTGTACATATTTCAATAGATTTTCTTTTCAATTAGAAAATCATTTTAGCATAAAATTTTCTAATCATAAATTTCTTTTATTTTTATTCTTAGGAATTAACATGCATAAAGATTCTAGGATTTTTGTATATAATTTAATAATTAAGATTTATCTTTTTCTAACACATGTAATGTATATTTTTGCAGGTAATAAAATTAGTTCTTGGTTACATTGGAAATATGACTATACCTAGTCATTTTCCTTCAAAAGGTTTAGAGTAGGAATAAATTTAACTTTGTTTCATTTTTTTGTTGTTTTCCAAAATAATGCAATTATGATATTTTAATGAATAAGGATGGGACCTTATCATACATTTAGTTGGCATCTTTCTCATTTTTGAGGTTTTCATTGGTAAAACAATTTTTTACATTTGATAAATGATAAATCCCACATTTTAAGATGTTAACTCAAATATAGGGCTCATTTCTACTTTCTACATATATAATTGCAATAAAGATTTGAATTTACATTTTAAATAATGGTTAATTAATAAAAGGAGCTCACAAGATAATGATGACATATAATATTTTATCATCTCACTTTATTCATATGTCAAATTCCTTTTTATGTTGTCATGTGAAGAATCCTTGTAGCATTGCTTAGCTTTTAGATTCAATAATTCATGATTTTCAACATATACAAACTTAGAGATAAATGTAACTAGTCTTACCTATTTTTATATACTCTTCATATGAAGATGTCAAGATTCACAAGATAATTTGGTATGCATTTTTCTCAGGCCTATGTACATGTTGATCTTCATTTTTACTTTGTTCCTTTCTTTTATTTTCTCTTTTAGTTATATTTCCTTATCCTTGTCTTCTTTCTTTTGCAGGTTTTTATGAGTGCAATTTGAAGATTTGGTTTTGCTAGCGAAAGCAATTTAGAAAAGAAAACCACCATGATCCATACAGGGAATTCCTTTTCCTCTTCCAAATTTTGCTTCCTACTTCATTTACAATCTTTTTTGAAACTAATTGTAAGTCTTACTCTTAAAACATGATCGTCAAAAGACTTGCAAGATAAGTTTTAAGTAAAATTGGCAAAAGATTGAAAATTTTGATTAAAGCATTCGAATAAAAAATTTAAAATTGCATCGATGCTTTTAAAATAAGAGCAACACTTAACAAACATCTTACAAGATAAAATTTTTAATTTAAAAAAAAAACATATTCATCATTTTATACTTTTTATCTTGTAAAGATTTTTCTCATGATCTATTCTCTTGATGGTCTTCTTTCTGATTTGCTATCTTTCATTTAATTTGATTCAATTTTAATAAACTCAGGAATAGGACGATTAAAAAATAAAATAAAAAAAATAAAAAGACAATAGCTTGACTTGACGTATATTTGTAAACTTAATGTTTTTGTCAAGACATCATCATCTTGTTTGAGTTATTTTCATTTCATGTTTTTGTTTTTAAGAGCTTGTTTGTTTTCATTCTTAGTTCTTTCATTGTCATTTTTTTGCCCCTTTCAATGGAGTTCATTTCACGATAGATCATTTTCAATTACTTTGAAAATCCTCATACATATTCTTTTAGTAGTATTATCAACTGTTAGTAAGAGGAATTTTTCTATTCAACTATGGTTTCATTCATGGGAAATTATTAACTCTATATTTAAAAGAATTCTAGGGTTAAAGGAAGAATATCGGTTAATTTTCAAAATTGCTTCCATTTGGATTTTAATTTGAAACTCTGATTGTTTCTTTATTATCATTTTGACGATCTCAATCTATAACATAAAAGTTTATTTTTACGACAACTTATCTTAAACTCAACTTTAGCTAAAGTAATACAAAACAATATCAAAAGTTTAGTTTTTAAACTCTTCCATGTCATCCCAAATATCTTAAAGAGATAATTTGTCCCCCCATCTATTATCGCCAATTATCAAAGTATAAATTAAAAGCTACAAGAACTTGAAAGATAGGAGGTCTCTGTACAGAGCCAGCCTACCATGATCATAGGTTCTGATAATTATGACATTGTCAATCTGATTACCACATCAAGATAATGGCTCACAACTTTACGTTGTAAGACAAGAGGTCTCATCACGAGCCTGCTTGTTCATGACTATCAAAACTTGTGAATGGCATTGTCATGATTTGGTCACCAAGCCAGGGCAATGGTTCTCAGGTTTTTAATAAATTAAAATTTTCTCTGAATATTCAAACATAGATGGGATATTGACATCTTGGGCTAAGAGGTAACCCTGCCAAGGCTATGGACGCCTGCTGGCAGCAGTGGTTCTACCTATGATTATAAGAGTTCATCTTTATCACTAAACAAAAACAACATGTTTGTGTTCTTTAAGTTTAAGTTGTCATTAAATAGTTGTCATCAGCGCTCTTATAGCCAATATTTACAAGATATACAAAATGATATTATTTTGATTTCATTTAAGAGTTTCAAAGAAAAGTATGAATCTTAGAAATTTGATTTGATTTAATTCCTATTTCTTTTTCCTTGGAATTTTATCATTAATTTGAATAGAGATAACTGGTTCTTCCCAGTATGTCGCCATTGTTGTGGTGAAACACAACCCCCCCCACCATTTTTTCACTTATAAATGAAAAATGGGGACCCTTTTAACTGATCACTTGATAGTACTATTATTATAATTTTAGAATGAGGAAAAGCCTAAATGAGTTTGATTTGTCCTTATAAATTTGTTTTGACCTCATTTGTACTAGTTGTAAAATACACTTGTTTGAAGATTGGATGTGTTTTAACCACTTTGGACTTTTATTTTGTATATTACCTTATTTGTTTGATTTTAGATTTTTATAATTTGTGAATATTTATCATAGGGACCTTTCATTTTCAACTCGCTTCTCTATTGGCATTTTGAAAAACTTCTTGACTTTTTGAATCTTTATTACTTGGCTCAGAAGTTTATGATCATATTGATTTTGATCATATTTTGCACACATTTATGTTTTGTCATTATGATTGATGATTTCTGGTTTTTGGCACCTCCTTGCTTTCTTTCGCATTCATGGAAACATTTTCATATTGGTCAATTGAAGACAAAGGGGAACCTTTGGTTGCCACATCACCTCACATTTTGCATTTGATTGCACCAGTTGGTATTTCTTCTAGATGTTTTGGCACATCACTTCACCTTCTACTTTTGGTCACATTGGTTGTTGTCTCATGCACTTATTTTTATACATACATCACAAAATGGGTTTTGATGAAATGATATCATATTTTTGGTCACCACATCATATTGCATTTATGCATATTATTATAATATAAACACATACATTTTTTATAGTTTATATGTTTAATTTAAACATATAAAATATATATAAAACATTGTAAAGTTACACGTTATATTATAATCATATGTATAATAAATTTCTTAAACAGATCATAAATTAGTAATGAAATGTTTAAAATTTCATTCATTTCTTAAATAAGTGGATTTTTCATTTCATAAACAAAATAACGTCAAAAGTCAAACATATTAAAACATCAATCGATATTTTAAAATCCTGCATGTGGGGCATATTTTATTTGGTCAAAAAATTACAATGTTTCATTTGATCGAATCACAAATCACCAACACCATATTAATAACCCTACCCGCTATTTTAATGATTGTTATGGTATTTGCATAACGGATGGGAGATTTGACATATATTTCAGATTTATTTTTAACATTGGATCCAAATCAATGATTAATTCTTCCATGTTTGTAGAGAAATTCAATAGAAAATCTGATTTTTTATGAGATCGTGACAACAAAAATGCGTTAAAATAAATCTCAAGCCTAGATTCTTTTGCGGCCTTTCTGAAAACCTGGATCCTGCCTCAATCTTTAATCTGAATGCTCAACACACATTATTTATCTTTTTTGATTCAATCCCTCTCAATTCGACGTTGGGAAACTGTTTTAAACCTCTGATAAATTTAATAGGAATTTAAATGGTGTTCAAAAGAAAAGAATATGGCACGAACAATTCATGATTTTCCTATTTTTAGCAGACGAACAAAGCCAATGATAAACGTTAATTAAAAATCATAAAATGCGCAGTGATATTTCTCAAAATTTACCGCATTCTATGCCAAGCTCTACCTATCCTTACCATATCGCCTTGATTTGTAATTAAATCTTATTTTGACTTTTTGGGGGTTGGCATGATGTTCAAAATACATAGCTACTTTATTCAAGGCATCATCATCTCCGATCCTACGTGAAAAAATCATAATTTCCACATTGCTTCCAGATAGAAATAGCTTCTATTGCGAGCTCAATGATCCTTTCTCATGGATTTGACAAAATGAATACCAGCGCAGAATACATGCAAATTATGCCAAGTAAATTTGAAATTTGCTGCTCAGATACTCGTTCAGATCATGCATTTGCTGAATGCCAAGGATTGCTGAAGATTTCACCACGACATAATCTCAATTATAGATTCACTCACCAGCGTGGTTAATAAGACATCTGAATACAGAGAGCCAATAAGAAGAAACTGAATTCACTGCTGAGTTTTTAAACGACTTCAAAAAATTATCACATAGAAAAAAGCTTACAAAAGAAAGGAAGTTTTATGCATTAAAAATAATAAGTTTAAGTCAGGTTTAATATTTTATTTAAAGTTTTTTAGATTTTATTCAAAAAACTTTTATTTTTATATATAGTTCCATTTTATTATTTAAATCATATTTGTATAAATTTTATTAACAACTTTTTGGTTGAGATTTTACAGAAAATTATGGAAACAAAAAAATCATGGAATCTAAAGATGAGGAATATTGGAGGATTTGAAGCCTTAGCTCTAGGAGAAGGAAACAAATTTGTTTGGCTATATAAGAAGGATGAATAATCATTAAGAGGGGGTTGGAAGGAGACTCTACAGGACCAAAAGGATAGCCATTCTAGAATATCCATTCTACTGGGGTTATGATCCAGCACAGGAAATTTCTTTGTAATTGATCAATTTGTGCTTTTGCACTATTCCAGAGTGTTTAGTGTTTAATTTCTGAGATTGTAGAGAATCTATGATTTTGTTATAAGATGGCTTCGCATTATTGCGGGTACTTTTATTCAGGGCTACAATTGCTCTCAAGACTATGGTAATGGGATTTTAATATGATTTTAATTTATTCTCGTTATTGTGTACTATTACCAGAAACAAAGGATTATTTTCTTACTATTAAAATTTCATTTTTGTTTTGATCTCGAATTCTAGAAAGTATTATGTTTCTTTGATATCATACATTATTGTTGTGTCATTAATATTTTACTATTGAAGTCTTGTTAAAGCTATCTTTGCAAGACATAATCAGATCGAAATAAAATTCTAATTCATTCAAGTATTCTTGTGGTGGTTGATAACTATTTATTAATCATTTATAGGTTTATTTTTTGCTTTCACTTGTATTGATTAACGTGAATTTTTTGCTTTAATTAATACAAAAGTTTCGTGATGAATTACATCAGTCATTCCTGCTAATTTACTCAAATTTCTCTCGAATTAGAAAGAGATAATTATCCCTTTTTAGTTTGAGATAGGATTTAAATTAGTTTTCTATTTATAACTTAATCACGCAACAAGGCCTCTTTAAAGACACACACTCATTCAGGTGAGGTTTAGTCAAACTTTTTGTATTGATCTAAATCTTTAATTTTACATCATTAATAGATCAATAAAAAGAGTTATAATTATATATTTTGTATATATTAGTTTGATTCTTTTTTAAAGATTGTTTAAATTAGTTTTTTGATAAATCTAATTATAGAATTTAACTTTTACAAGTTAGTGATAATTAGTAATTTCTCTTCACTATCAATAGAATTAGAAAGGTTAAGATTGAAATAGATTTAATATTAAATAATATATTAACATTTCTTTAGGATCAATCTTATTAAATCTAATAATGATATTATTCGATTTAATTAATAATTAGTTTATGTTTAGTTAAATATATACATTTCATATTAATATTAACATAAGTTGAATAAATAACATAGATTTAATATAATCAATACAAGTTATAGATTGCATTAGATTTATGATAAATATTACATAAAATAACTTAGCATGTTATGGATAGATTAACTCTTAAAGTCTAGCCTAGATTAACTTTGGGGTAGATCTTAGTGGTAGTTTGGTTGTATCACTAAAAACATCTTAAGGGTCATTCTCTTACCTAACCAGTAAGAAGAATCGACTTGATATCCCTGTCTATTGGAAACTAGATACACATCTTAAACCAATAGCAAAAAGGGAAAAGGTAACTAGACCTAGTATTATCTAGTCGGAGCCACCATCCCAAATGGAAAAAGAGCTGTACTAAGGTCCGGATCGGGTGGTTTTCCCCAATGTTGAAGCTAGGATTTTAGGGGCTTCAGAACCCTCAGAGAAAAAATTTATAGCGAAAATTCCGCGATGACCTATTTAGGTTAAATTCAGGAGCCTGCAAAATTCCCTAACTTACACAGATCATATCTCCGAAAATATTTTGAACCAAGCTTTGAAATTTTGTGAGAGTTTTCCTTAGGATTTCGGCTTCGTGCTCTAAAAATTGCAGCTTCTGAACCTTCGTAGAAAAAATTTTATAGCAAAAATTCTATGATGACATGTTTGGAGCAGCGAAACCCTAGAATCCAAAGCTCTGATACCAAATGTTATGAAACTAGCTCCAAAAATAGAGATAAGAGAGATCAACGCCTTAGAAATAGCCACTTCGAGGGGGAAATCTCCAATATATTACATAAATGAACAATTCTTGGATGATACAAATGACGAAAAACTCCTTCTATATATAGGAGTCCATGGGCCCACAATATAATCCTAGCCAACCTAACAATAGCAATGTAAGGGCACAATAATAACAATATTGGGTTTACATGGGTACAAAAATAACAATAATGGGGCTACACTAATAACAATAAGGGAATAGACTAGTAATATAGGGACCTAACAATATTGAAATTCAAGTGCAGTGTATTATCAATTATAAACTAGTCCAAATTGTATAGATGGTGCATGTAGTGAAAGGATGGGCCTATAGGAATTGCATAATCCAATTGATGAATTTGCCTAAAAAATGGGGGTTACTTCCTCAATGAAAAATGCAATGAAATAGGATATTGGACGCTTAAAAATCTGGATAAGTATTTGTCAGGTTCAGTCAGTCAGGAAAAGGATTGAAGATACACGTGCAGGTTGTGCTCAAGCTTGAGAAATCATATTGTATTCATCCAGATTCTTTTATTAATGCAATAAAGATAGTAAGGGGTTTTAAGAATTTGCTTTCCCCTAGATAAATATTTGTGCATGTGTGTTAAATCTTGGTGCATGTTAATAATTTGTGTTCTCGATTGTGAATTTTCTTCCGCATATTAGTAGAGTAGTTTGTAATCTTGCAATTTAGTAAATTTCATGAGAAGTTTAGAATCTACACATTAATTTCTACAACAATATCTAGTTGTACTTCATTAATAAAACCAACACTGATAATAAACCTAATTTTGCATTGTTTTGTCATCTTAAACTCTGTATCCTAATCTACCCATCCTAAGAGATATGGGTTTGGATTAATCATGGAATTCTAATCCAAATTTGTTGACCATCTCAGCTACAACGATATTCACCTGTGATCCTGAGTCAAACAGAGCATGAATCTTTGACTTCTTAATCTATATCTGTATGTGTCAAAGTTTGGTCATTTCTTTCTCTTCTTGTTGCTGAAGGCTACTTCTATTAACCTCCTTTTGAACTGATGCACATATAATATTCTCATTTATGTTTGATTTGATTTCAACCTAGTTGCTCGAATCAATGGCCTTGGGATTCTTCTTCTTATTGTCTTTATTTTTATTCTTTTGATTATGCTTCATATGCAACTTCCAACACTTCTCCTCTGTATGGTCATAGTTATTACACTAGTTGTAGTGGTTGCTGGGATATTTTCACTAGTGTGCTGTGACAATCATATTGTTATCTGTTTTCCCTTTCAATTTCTTCTTTCCCTCCTTAGAAGCATCCTATTTCTAATTTTTCTTAGATCCACTTGGTTTCCCTTTCTTCAGGCCTATGTTCTCTAGGTAGTGTGCCTGTAAGAAGGCCTAGTCCATCTATATAGGCTTAAATAGGATCAATTGATTCAATAAATGGCTTCATAGACCCCCCATATGCTTGAGGAGTACATATGGGTTATTTGGGGAGATATCAAGCATTATGGCCATATTTCTAAATTTTGTGGTGTACCCTTATATACTCTACCCTGATTTTGCCTGAAGTAGTGCCACCAGATCCACTGGTCCTCTACAAACCTAATAGGGTAAAACTGTGAGTTTATGAGGGTTTTGAATTTGTCCCACGTAGTCATTGGAGGATCTCCCTCTAACCTCAATGTCTTCATGTGGTTTTCCCACTAGGTCAAGGCATGACCCTCTAATTTCAACCACACAAATGAAATCTCCTATTCCTCCTCTATATGATGAACATTGAAGTAAAATTATAATTCTTGTAACCAATGATTTAGATTCAGAGCATAAATGTCACCTTGGTATGAATTTATATCAACCTTCACTTCCATTTTTAATAAGGGCTATGAATGATTCATGACGCTCAAATTGGGTTGATCTATTTTAGGTAATTTCTTAAGTTTGTTCTCTATTTCGTCTTGATCTCCTAATCCCCCCTTTGGTTATTCCTCTACGTTATAAACCCCATATTCTTTAAATAGCCTGAGATTACTTCTTAGGGATTAAATTAGGAGATTAAAATTATGGATTATCTTTGAAACTTGTTCTTCCAACAGTGAAAACCTCTACTCAACAGGATCACAAGAGTTATTCATAGATTCATTGGCCATGACTAGGGTTTTTTGAATTTTCACTTAGCTTATATAGATACCCTACAAATATACAAAATACACCCAAATATACTTGGAATGATACCTATATGATCTGTAAAATTCCATGGATATTCCACTGGACAGTTCATCACAAAAAACTTTGATAAAACTATGCTTACAAATCTGAAGTCTACACTATTGGGGTTTACTTCTCTTTAGAGTTTCGGATATATAGATTACTGTTGATTGCATAAGCATGAAAATTAAAATTTATGTAGAAAATAGAGAGAAATGAAATAAAACATCACAAAAAACATTTGACACAGGATATATCTTGCGAAACCCTTTCGGGAGAAAATCCAAATGGAAGGCGTGACCGCTCAACTCTCTTTCTCTAAATAGAAAATATCCACGAATAAAAAACTAAGGCATGTGTTCCGTGGGGGACTACAATGCAAAAAAAATCTTTGTATGCTATCTCCCTATACCTGTCAACTACTCTGATCATCTAGGGACCAAGTGCACTTAAAATTAATGGAACCCCTTTTCCTTCCAGTGGCCTGATTATAACACGACCATATAACCTACTATTGGTTAGTTTTGACTATCTCAACTCTTAATTAGAGTTACAATATGAAATATTATAGAGTATTATTCATCATAGTCATGTGACTATCCTATTTTCTATGATTTTTTCAGGTTGACATGGAATCCTCTCGAATTATGGTATTGAAAACAAGAAGGTCAACTTTTGAGTTGCATAATGTTTGTATACAAACTCTACTTGCACTGCTTGAAGTGATTCTTGTGTTGTTGGAAAGATATTTGTGTGTAGAATAGGAAAAAAAGGTGCTACACTAAAGTAGCGAAGTTTTACCCCCATAAAATGTTGTTTGATTCCTTAAAATGATCCCAGAAAGTTTTAGATCCCAATTTTCCAAACCGGGTCTTACTAGTAAAATTGGTATTGTGAACTGATTCCTCCAATTTTTGCACTATCAAAGTGATCAGAATCTAGATCAGGGGCAAAAACTAGCTCAAAAATTAAAGTGCTTAGAATTGCACCAAACCAGTTTCAAAGAGACCGGTCTATCGCAAGGAATCCAATGCAACTCGTTTCATTGAAAACCAAGTTCAGATGAAGGAGTTATGGTTTGTTGATCATTGTTTAGAACATGCAAATTAAAAAAAATATTCCAGAACATGTACAGCGGATGATATGGCCGTCCAATCAACATGCATATAATATTATTTAGTTTGTAGCCCAATGGGACTATGACAAGTGTCACTGTTGGATTCGCAAGTTTGGTTTGTGAAGGTAAAAATTGCCCAATGTCCTCCAAGATTGAATGTGAGATCATGATACTTATGTGTGGGAAATTATATTTTGTATTATATATTAAAGTTGGATTAAATATTATATCTATATATATATATATAGTTTATATGATTTAATTATCATATATTATATTAAATTATTATATATATTAATATTTAAAATTAATTTTAAAACTATATATATATATATATATTTTGATTCCACATTTAAATAAAAAACCCAAAAGTCAAAAGTTCGAATTTCCAAATACATACGTTAATTCAAAGGTTTGGCATATTATATTAATGGTATGATATCATTAAACGTGGAGGCATACATTAAAGTTATGGTGGAGCAAATTTAAGCTTAAGTCACTTGAATATGGTGGAGGGATATCATATATGGTTTGGTTAATGCAAATATTTTAAAGGTTCGACGTTATATAAATGTGTGGTATGATATCATTAAACGCAGGGTCATACATTAAAGTTATGGTGGAGCGGATTTCAGCCTAAGTCACTTGAATATGGTGGAGGCATATCATATATGGTTTGGTTAATGCGAATATTTCAAAGGTTTAATGTTATATAAATGTGTTTGCCAAAAACGTATTGTGGGTGTGGAGGTCACGGGGTACTCCAACCATTTTCCAATACACCACGACACCGTATGTTGAAATGAATGTGCACAGTTTTGTACTTGAAGGGTTATTCAATGTTTGACGGCAGAACGGTCTTCTCCATAAGCCCTCATCATATGACCAGGACCTAAGTGCCCAGTTAAGTGCGGCTTAGTGCACACTAAGCATGATTATATTTTAATTAATCTTCAGTTAGCACTTGGCCTATTTTTAGCAGATTCCCCAAATTTAGCGTAACTTTCAGATTTGGTGGAGCTAACTGGCAGTTTTCTAGATTTAGAGGCAAAATCTAGGGGAAACTTTAATGAGGCCTATCTTGGTCAATTTTCGACCAATTTTTTCTCAAGGATAGTCATTCTTAGCATATTGGCATGCTTTGAATCCATTGGAACAACTTGCAGAGGCAATTGATCTCATTTATAGGTGTTTTTGTCACATTGAATAATTTTGAAGCCAAGGGCCACTAGGAGGGAAGGCCATGCCCATATCAGTTGAAGGCCAATTTCAGTGAGTGATAGTCAATTTTTGATGTATTTGATGCTATAAACATAGTGGTACAATTTATAGAGGTGTTGGAGCACATATGAAGGTGCGTTTTTCACTTTGGAGATTAAACAAGCCCATGGCCACCGATGTTTGAGGTTAAGCCTAGAGGAGTTGGTAACCAAATTTAGAGTTTGGATAGTAATTTTTGGGGTTTTCATGTCCTCTAAAGCCATTGGAACAATCATAAAATCCATTGGAGCATCAAAGATATTTTTAATCATAATTTTGACTCATAATCACAAGAGGGCCTAACTAGATAAAGCAGGTCCATGGAGATGTAGCCTAGGAGGGGTGAACTCCATCATCATCCATTGTGTTATGTGATTGGTGTGAGTTGTATTACTGCATTTAATTTTCTTTTTATGAGTTTTTTAAATGTTAATTAACTCATAATTTGATCATCAAAGACACATGAAGATACATGAAACTATAGGCATAAACCCCTTCACAAATTGTTAACATGAGTCGATCCTCAAATTTTTTTTTAATACTAATGAGGGAGCTTGCATAGAAATAACAAGTTTTCCCATATTCAAGTCAAGTTGGTATCAGAGAAAATGTTAGCTCATTTTAACCAAGATTAGCTATTGGTTGCTAAATTTGTGCAATGAGAATTTAACAGTTTGCCAAGTTTATGTGTGAAGGAGAAGGTCAAAATTGAGACTTCAGATTCTCGAATTGCAGAAAAGAAGCTTTGTATGCATTGCATGCATGACGACAACTTCATTAAGCAATGTTTCAAGTCAATCTTCCTTACAAAAACTCTTTGATAAAGATTTGTTACAGAAACTCTACATCATGATTAATAGGATTTAAGAGAAGTAGAAGATAAAGGAGAATAATTCGCTTAGGCAATTGTTTTCCATGAAGGATGAGAAGCAAGAACTTTAAAATATGCATGAGATGGAGACTTAGCTCTATATTGCAAATGAGAACCTTGCAAAGATGCATGATATGGAGACTCAAATCCATGTTGCCAAGGAAGCCTTAGCTAAGCATGTTCTTGAAACAGAGGTATGCGATTCAATTTTATCTTCAATTTCCTCTCAAGATGAATGTGTAGGTGCTTTTGAAAGACACACTAGAGGCATATGGTCAAAATTATTGATGAACATGGGCTTTGAAGGTAAAGGATTGGGAAAACATGCACAAGTCATAATTGAGCCAATTGTTGTTGATGAAAGGCCTAGATATTTGGGTCTTGGTTATGGATAACATGAAGGAGAAAGCTCTAAAGCCAAGGGGGCACATGAAGGTATTCCAAGAAGGAATTTCATTTCATGTTCATTACCTCAAGCTTGTGAAGACTGTGTTCATGAGGAATACAAAAGTTGTATACCCACTTTGCAGAAGGTGCTCACAAGCATGCAACTAATGAGAATGACAAAAAAGAGGATGTTGAAAGCTCTATAGTAATTGAATCCATTGTTGGTATTTCGAAGAGAGCCACTACCTCATAAAATTCACCTCCTCAAGAAGGTGATAAAGGTGAATGTTCAAGGTATAAATCTTCTTTTAATAAAGTTGTTTCTGATTATGATAAACATGGAAAATTACCGCATAAGATTTGGAGAAAATTTGAATGTTCTCTTTGTGGTTTGGATAACCATATTGTTTCAAGATGTTGGAAGAAGATAACCATGCACATGAAAATTTCAAAGCAAAGGAAGCAAAAAGCCAAAGGTCCATTGGATAATGGAAGCTATGTTGAAAATAAGAGGCAATTGTTTTGCACTCATTGCCATAAGCAAGGTCATCTTGTAGACAAGTGTTGGACTTTGTATCCAGCAAGTCATCCACGACATTTGAAGAAGGTGGAGAAAGAGAATGGCAAGAATGGAAAAGAAGATTCCATAATTGATGTGGGTCAATATGATTCACATGATGATGATGAGTAGTTGAAAGAAGCACCATTGAAATGGTTTGGTAACAGAAAGTTAGATTTTTTATCCAATTAAGACTTTGCATGTCTTTTAATGTTGATGCATTTTTTTTCCAATGTAATGCATGTTGCATGTTTACGCCAAGAAGGTGATTGAAAGTGGAGTATGTTGACTCACTTTATTTCAGAAAAAATTGTTCATTTAAGATTTAAGTACATGTACATATGAGTGGAGTTCTTGTACTTATGATTTTGTCTGTGAGAGAGTTGAAAAATTGTACACATGCATGATAGTTTGTGTGTATGAACACCAAAATTTTGATTATTTCATTGTACTTGCACATGCATGAGTGTCGACATATGTTGGTCGATTGTGTGTTGCATGTATGTCATATTGACTTGGAAGAGTTGATTTTGTCTCCAAAGATGAAGTGGATATGTTGATGAAGTGTTTCATGTGATGTGAAATTATTTTTTGTTTTGCGGAAATAATCATCAAGTTGTTATACATGCTTATCCTTGACTTGAGAGTCAGTATTTTGAAGAGGCATGTTTTTGTCGACTTGTGTGGTCTATAGTTTGTACACCGGGATGTGAGAGTACATGGCAGTGTTCACATGATGTGAAATCAATTACTTTAATGGAGAAAGAGGATATGTTGTCAAGTTGTTTCTTGCATGATGTGTTGTTTATGACAAGATGTCAAGAAGGGTTTGCAGCCATTATAGACCATTTTATGTGTTGACACCACGAAGAGAAGGAGATGGTGAATGCATTCTTTCAGATATGGAATTTGGAACTGTGGAGGTAAAATAATGGTCATTTATTTTCTTATTTTTACTAATGTTGGAAGCTTTTTGTTGTAGTTCACTCATTGTGAAAAGGAGGAACATGATTTTCAATGGGAAGGCACCGAGGAATTGATTTGGTATAGCAAAAGAGTTATATCAGCAAGCAGCCAAAAAGTGTTGGAATGGGTTAGTGGAAAAAGGAGAACAATGGTTGACGAGCCAAGCCATTTGCAAGGCAAGGCAAGGCATGTACTCAATGGAAAATTGGTTGTCATAGTGATTTATCCAAGTAGAATCAAGATGATAGAACTTGAGAAAACAGAAGGGTGTTCAACACTCATGATATAACCAACTTTTAGAGGTCCAAAATCATGTAAGTGGGAAGGAGTGATCATAATCTAGATTAGGGGCAAAAATTAGCTAAAAAATGAAAGTGCTTAGAATTGCACCAGAACAGATTCAAAGTGACCAACCCGTTGCAAGGAATCCAAGGCAACTCGTTTCGTTAATAACCGAGTTCGGATGAAGGAGTTATGGTTTGCTGATCGCAGTTCAGAACAAACAAATTAAAAAAAATATTGTAGAACAGATACAACTAATGACATGGAAGTCCAGTCATTCAGTTCTTAGCCCAATGGGACTATGACAAGTGTCACTTTTGTATTCGCTAGTTTGGTTTGTGAAGATAAAAATTACCCAATGTCCTCCAAGATTGAATGTGGATTCATGATACTTATGTGTGGGAAATTAGTTTTTAATTATATATTAAGGTTGGATTAAATATTATATATATATAATTTATATTTTATATGATTTAATAATCATATATTATATTAAATTATTATACATATTAATATTTAATATTAATTTTAAGACCTTTTATATATATATATTTTAATTCCACATTTAAATAAAAAAACCCAAAAGTCAAAAGTTCGAAGTTCCAAATGGCATAATTAGTATAAGGTTTGGCATATTATATTAATGGTATGATATCATTAAACGTGGAGGCATACATTAAATTTATGGTGGAGCGGATTTAAGCGTAAGTCACTTGAATATGGTGGAGGCATATCATACATGGTTTGGTTAATGCGAATATTTCAAAGGTTCAACGTTATATAAATGTGTTTGCCAAAAATGTATTGTGGGTGCAGAGATTGGGGTTCGACCCAATGACCTTCACCTCACCACTTCAAAAATTTGCCAATATACCACAACAAAATATGTTTAAATGAGTGCATGTGCTTTCATACTTGAAGGTTATTTTGTGTCTGACGATGGAATGGAGAGGGGCCAAGGCCTCCTCCAAAAGGCCTCATCATATGACTAGGACCTAAGCGCCCCACTAAGCGTTTAGTTAAGCAAGGCTTAGTGCACACTAAGAATGATTATGTTTTAATTAATCTTCAGTTAGCAGTTGGTAGATTTTTAGCAGATTCCCCAAATTTAGTGGAACTTCTAGATTTGGTGGAACTGACTGGTAGTTTTCTAGATTTAGAGGTAGAATCTAGGGGAAACTTTAATGAGGCCTATCTTGGTCAATTTTCGACCAATTTTTGCTCAAGGATAGTTATTCTTAGCAGATTGGCATGCTCGTAATCCATTGTAACAACTTGCGAGCTCATATACAGGTGTCTTTGGCACGTTGAAGAATTTTGAAGCCTAGGGCCACTAGGAGGGAAGGCCATGCCCAAATCAGCTGAAGGCCAATTTTAGTGAGTGAATAGTAAATTTTTGATGTATTTGATGCTCTGAAAAAATTGGTATAGTTTATAGAGGTGTTGGAGCACATTTGAAGTTACTTTTGTCACTTTGGATATTAAACAAGCCTGTGGCCACCGGTGTTGGAGGTCAAGCCTAGAGGAGATGGTAACCAAATTCAGAGATTGGATAGTAATTTTTTGGGTTTTCATGTCCTATGAAGCCAATGGAATAATAAAAAAATTAATTGGAGCATCATGGATGCTTGTAATCAAAATTTTGACTCATAGTCCCAAGAGGGCCTAGCTAGTTAAAGTACGTCCATGGAGATGTAGTCCAGGAGGGGTGAAATCCATCATAATCCATTGTGTTATGTGATTGCTGTGGGTTGTATTAATGAATTTAATTTGTTGTTTATGAGTTTTTTAAATGTTAATTAACTCATAATTTAATCATCAAAGACACATGAAGATACATGAAACTACACACACAAACCCCTTCACAAATGGTTAACATGAGCTGATCCTTAAACACATTTTTAATACTGATGAGGGAGCTTTCATAGAAATAAAAAGTTTTCCAATATTTAGATCAAGTTGGTATCAAATAAAAATTTTAGCTCAATTTAGCCAATATTAGATATTGGTTATTGAATTTGTGCAAGGAGAATTTAACAATTTTCCAAGTTTATGTGTGAAGGACAAGGTCAATATTACGACTTTAGATTCTAAAATTGCAGCAAAGAAGCTTTGTATGCATTGCATGTGTGATGGAAGTTTCATTAAGCAATGTTTCAAGTCAACATTCCTTACAAAAACTCTTTGATAAAGAGTTGTTAAAGAAACTCTACATCATGATTGATAGGATGCAAGAGAAGTATGTAGATAAGAGGGAGAGCGTTAAAATTTAAGAGCACTTGATTGCCATAAAGTAGGAGAAGCAAGAACTTCTTAAAAATATGCATGAGATGGAGACTCAGTTCCATATTGCAAATGAGAACCTTGAAAAGATGCATGCGATGGAGACTCAACTCCATGTTGCCAAGGAAGCCTTAACCAATCATGTGCTTGAAAAAGAGGTATGCAATTCAAGTTTATTTTCAATTTACTCTCAGGATGAATGTGTAGGTGATTTTGAAAGAAACACCAGAGGTATAAGGTCTGAATTATTGATGAATGGGCCATGAAGGTACATGATTGGGGAAACATGCACAAGGCAAGTTGAGCCAATTTTTGTTGAGGAAAGGCCTAAGTATTTGGATCTTGGTTATGGAAAACATGAAGGAGAAAGCTCTAAAGCCAAGGAAGCATATGGAGGTGTTCAAAGAAGGAATTTAATTTCATGTTCATTATCTCAAGCTTGTGAAGATTGCGTTCATGAGGAATGAAAAAGTTTTACACCCACTTTGCAAGAAGGTGCTTATAAGCATGCAACTAATGAGAATGGCGAACAAGAGGACGTTGAAAGATCTACAATCATTGAATGCAATTTTGGTATTCTGAAGAGAGCCACTACCTAATCAAATTCACCTCCTCAAGAAGGCGACAAAGGTGAATGTTCAAGGTATAAATATGCTTTTAATCAAGTTGTTTTTGAATATGATAAACATGGAAAATTCTCACATAAGATTTGGAGAAACATTGAATGTTCTTTTTGTGGTTTGGATAACCATAATGTTTCAAGATGTTGGAAGAAGATAGACATGGAAAAGAAAATTTCAAAGAAAAGGAAGAAGAAAGCCAAAGGTCCATTGGATAATGGAGGCTATGTTGAAAAGAAGAGGTAATTGTTTTGCACTCATTGCCATAAGCAAGGTCATCTTGTAGAGAAGTGCTGGACTTTGTATCTAGCAAGTCATTCACGACATTTTAAGAAGGTGGAGAAAGAGAACGGAAAGAACGGAAAAGAAGATTACATAATTGATGTGGGTCAAGATGATTCACATGATGATGATGAGCAGCTGAAATAAGTGCCATTGAAATGGTTTTGTAAGAGATGGTTGGATTTATTATCCAATTAAGACTTTGCATGTCTTTTGATGTTGATCCATTTATTTGCCAATGGAATGCATGTTGCATGTTTACGCCAAGAAGGTGATTGAAAGTGGAGTATGTTGACTCACTTTATTGCAAAAAAAATTGTTCATTTCAAATTTAAGTACATGTACATATGAATGGAGTTCTTGTACTTATGATTGTGATTGTGAGAGAGTTGAAGAATTGTATACATGCATGACAGTTTGTGTGTATGAACAATGGAATTTTGATTATTTCATTGTACTTGCACATGCATGAGTGTCGACATGTGTTGGTCTATTGTGTGTTGCATGCATGTCATATCAACTTGGAAGAGTTGATTTTGTCTCCAAAGATGAAGAGGACATGTTGATGAAGTATTTCATGAGATGTGAAATATTTTTTTTTGCGAAAAGAGTCGTCAAGTTGTTATACATGCTTATGCTTGAATTGAGAGTTAGTCTTTTGAAGAGGCATGTTTTTTTCGACTTGTGCAGTCGATAGTTTGTACATCGAGTTGTGAGAGTACATGGAAATGTTCACATGATGTGAAATCACTTGCTTTGAAGGAGCAAGCTGATATGTCGTCAAGTTGTTTCTTTAATGAGGTGTTGTTTGTGACAAGATGTCAAGAAGAGTTTGCAGCCATTGTAGACCATTTTATGTGTTGACGCCAAGAAGAGAAGGAGATGGCGAATGCATTCTTCCAGATGTGGAATTTAGAACCGTGGACGTAAAAGAATGATCATTTCTTTTCTTATTTTTACTGATGTTGGAAGATATTTGTTGTAGTTCACTCATTGTGCAAAGGAGGAACATGATTCTTAGTGGGAAGGCACCGAGGAATCGATTTGGTATAGCAAAAGTGTTATATCAGCAAGCAACCAACAAGTATTAGAATGAGTCAGCAGCAAAAGGGGAACACTGGTTGAAGTGCCAAGCCATTTGCAAGGCAAGGCAAGGCAAGACATGTCAATGGACAAGTGGTTGTCAAAGCGATTTATCCAAGTAGAATCAAGATGATAGAACTTGGGAAAACATAAGAGTGTTCAACACTCATGAGATAACCATATTTTGGAGGTCCAAAAGCATGTCACTGGGAAGGAGTGATCAAAATATGGATTAGGGAAAAAATTAGCTCAAAAATGAAAGTGCTCAGAATTGCACCAAACTAGATTCAAAGCGACTAGCCCCTCACAAGGAATCTAACGCAACTCGTTTCGTTGAAAACTGAGTTCGGAAGAAGGGGTTATGGTATGCTGATCGCCGTTCAAAACAAACGAATTTAAAAAAAATATTGCAGAACAAGTACAACTAATGACATGGTAGTCCAGTCATCATGCAGAGAATATTCTTCAGTTTTTAGCCCAATAGGACTGTGAAAAGTGTCATTGTTGGATTCACCAGTTTGTTTTGTGAAGGTAAAAGTTGTCCAATGTCCTCCTAGATTAAATGTGGGTTCATGATACTTATGTATAAAAATTTATTTATTTATTATATATTAAAGTTGAATTATATATATATATATATATATATATATATATATATATTTATATTTATATGATTTAATTATCATATATTATATTAAATTATTATATATATTAATATTTAATATTAATTTTAAAGAACTAATATATATAATTTACATTTAAATAAAAAAAACCCAAAAGTCAAAGTTTGAATTTCCAAATACATACGTTGGTCAAAGGTTTAACATTTTATATTAATGATATGATATCATTAAACATGGGGAGCATACATTAAAGTTATGGTGGAGCGGATTTAAGCCCTACCGAATCAACTTGAATATGGTGTAAGAATATCATATATATTTTGGTTAATGTGAATATTTCAAGTTCAAATGTTATATAAATGTGTTTGCAAAAACGTATTGTGGGTGTAAGAATATCATATATTTTAGGTTATTGTGAATATTTCAAAGGTTCAATGTTATATAAATGTGTTTTCCAAAAACATATTGTGGGTGCGGAGGTCGGGGCTCAACCCCATGACCTCTGTCCCACCACTCCAACCATTTTACAATTCACCACAACACCATATGTTAAAACAAATGCACACGATTTTGTATTTGAAGGGTTATTAAGTGTCCGACAATAGAACGGAAAGGGGCCAACGCCTCCTCCATAAGACCTCATCATATGACTAGGAATTAAGCGCCCTACTAAGCACCCAGTTAAGTGTGGCTTAGTGTGCACTAAGCATTCTTATATTTTAATTAATATTTAGTTAAAACTTGGCATATTTTTAGCAGATTCGCCAAATTTAGTGGAACTTCCAAATTTGGTGGAGCTAACTTGCAGTTTTCCAGATTTAGAGGTAGAATCTAGGGGAAACTTTAATGAGGCCTATCTTGGTAAATTTTCGACCAATTTTTGCTCAAGGATAGTCATTATTAGTAGTTTAGCATGCTGTGAATCCATTGGAACATATTGCGGAGGAAATTTAGCTCATCTACATGTGTTTTTGACACGTTGAAGAATTTTGAAGCCTAGGGTCACGAGGAGGGAAGGCCATGCCCAGATAAGCCGAAGGCCAATTTCAGTGAATAAATAGTTAAATTTTGATGTATTTAATGCTTTGAACACAATGGTATAGTTTATAGAGGCATTGGAGCACATATGAAGGTGTTTTTGTCACTTTGGAGATTAAACGAGCCCATGGCCACTAGTGTTGGAGGTCCTAGAGGAGCTGGTAACCAAATTCAGAGATTGGATAGTCATTTTTGGGGTTTTCATGTCCTTTGAAGCCAATTTAATAATAATAAAATCCATTGGAGCATCACATATTCTTGTTGTTGGGTGCAGGAATTACACTTAAGTAAAGTCCTCAACACTTAAATTGTCAACCCAGGGGATTTGTAAACTTAGAGACGAAGCACAGGCAATGCCAGAGATGGTATGAATATTTCTAATATCAACTCCTACTTTTTAAAGGAAAAATTGCAGAATCAAACTTTAGAGAAGAAGACAACTCAAACCATCAAAACAATATGAGGCTAGAACAAGAAGAAATATACTTGCAAGAGAGATTCGAAAAAGAAGAAGAAGAAGGCAATTACTCTAGCAGGATATTGATCATCTACTGAGAATGTGTTCTATTTAGCAAATACACCTTAGCAGTCTTCAACAGATGGGCCCTTTCAAACCTGCTCATGTAAATATATCCTTCCCACAAGAATCGATCTTGCACTAGTGCAGGAACAACGGTCTATGCAGAAGGTGTTAGGTAATGTCCGTACTAAAAATGATTTTCTTCGTGCAAGGGCCCTGAACTTTCTCAAGTCCACAACACTCATATTTGGTACCAAGAAATTGGTTATTGTACCTGATCTGAGCTTCTTACACTTTAACTTTTAGTCCTTGAAATAAATGATTAATTATTGCAAGTGTTATGAAACCAAATTGCTTATCAGAAAGATGAATATCTGTAGAGAATAAGGAAACAATGTTTTTAATTAAAATGTAACTGAAAGCAAGAAATCTATTAGAAGTAAACTAAAGAGACTTGCTACATCACACTATCCAACACTGGTGCAGAAACAGTTCTCCTGCTTGCACCAGGCTGAGAAAATAAACAAACGTCTTTGATGCTAGACCTTTTTCATTGCCTTATTAAAGGTAATTTCTCTTGCTCGAACTTGAAATTGAATAAAACAAATTTAAATTCGGATGCGAGAAAAGGAAATTTAACTACTTCACAGAATCTTCTTTCACTCAAACATAAATTCAAATACGCAAATTAAATCACACTTGGCAGACATAAATTGCAAGAAACGAAAGGAGAGAGAATGTGTTGGTTTGGGTGAATTTTCTTGACCAACATGTTTCACTTTCAAATGGAAACACCTACAGTGTCACATCAATTCATCATTGTTTAAGCATGAAGAAATAAAATCCATGAAGCATAGGCGAATGTTCTTAATAAATATAAGAAAGCTAATACATGTAAATGATGTTCTTGGTGATTTGGGCGATAACAAAACGGAGCTTATTCTTGCCTCACTAGTTCTATTCTCCGATCTATTCAGTTCCCATCAAACATTGAACATCTTGTCATACACATTTCTTCTTATATAGATCCTTTTGGGCACAGGCCAAAAGGATTGTTTAACCATTACATAGCCAATTGTAGAAATTGTTACAACAAATTGCATAACCGATTGTAGAATAAGCTTTCGGCCTTCAAAATTAAATATTCTAACAAAACGGGCTGTGGCTATCTCCAGCTGTTTGTTCCTCCTAAGTTCGATATCCACTACTCTAGATTGACTTGCTGTTATCACTGGGACTTAGCTGCCTTTAGATATGGTGGTACAAAACTAGGCAGCAATCAAAGAGATCCAGATTTTTTTGCCAAGATTCGTGGTGCTGGCCCTGGTGTGAGATCTGTTCTGCACCAAAAATTAGCGGTCAAGGTAAGCATTTAATTATTAAATAACATAGGAGGTAACGATGAGTTACAAAAGTAATTCTAAGTAGAAAGTCACATAATAAATAGTTAATAAATGCTAAGTTAAGTTAAAATATGTAAAATATGAAGTTAATGCAAAATGTGTCATCGTTCTCGCACTAGTGCAGGATGAGGGCGCATAAGATAGGTAAAACAGGGTAAATGATAATGATTTGGAAAGGGAAAAATAGTAAAAAAGGGTGCAAATTAGAGGACCGACATCCTCCCATCCATAAACTGTTGTGTGTCCTCACACAACTTTTTACCTCTGCAAAAAACCAAAATTTTGAATACTCCAACTCAGTCTTGTTCCGGCATGTTGTCCTCAGGCTGCATTGTTTCAGCCTTCTTCCTCTTTATGTGCCTTAACTTCTTTGCTACCTTTCTCAACCGCCTGAAACAACATCCAGCCCGATATTTCCAAACTTTAACCTCGCTTTGATTTTGTTTGAGCTCTGCCATCAATTCTTCTCTGCTTTATTTTTTTTCCTCTTGTGCTTTGGTCACAAGCTGCTCCAAGTTTTGCACTTGGAGTTCTAATTCTGCTATGCGAGCAGTAGGAGTCACAAATTATTTTCCTCCCTCTGTCTCAGCAGGGGCTGTCACTGGCTTCGGGACTTCTATATCTGCCATGGTCGCGTCAAAGAACTCTTCTACCTGCGGTCCCTCTTTTTCCAAGTCCCCTTCCTTCTGCTCCGGTTCATCTTCATCCAGTTCCTCGTCTTCTGTGGGTTCTTCTGCCTCTTCTTCTTCTTCCGGTTCCTCTACCAGATCTGTACTGGTTTCTTGAAAATTTCTAGCATAATTCACAAATTTGATCAAAAGTTTGCTGAGAAATATCACCTTTTCCTAACATATTCAAACTGTTTCTAGAATTATCAGTAAGTCCTCTTAAGAAAAAGGTTCTAATAGTGTTGGGATCAAGCTTAAGTTTTGACCTTTGTAAAATATATAGAAATATTTCCAAATAATCTTCAAGCATTTCTTCATCATCTTGTATGATTGTAAAAATTTCATCTTGCATGTCCTGAGTTTTGCAATATTCTTTATATTTAGACAAAAATACTCTCTTCATCTGATCCCAAGAAGTAATGGTGTTTCCTCCTAACCCCATAAACCAACGTAAAGCTGAGTCCTTGAGGGTAACAGGAAATAATCTTAACTTCAGAGCCTCCGTTGCATAATCATAACTTCTAAACAAAATATCAAACTCAAATAAAAAAGAGTCAGGATCTTCATGAACTTTACCATGGAAATGAGGGAGAGATGATGATGGAATATTCTTCATCTGTGACACAGTATCATGATCCACAATTGGAAACACAAAAGTAGATTTTCCTTCACTTACTTGGTTATCACCGGTTCCTTCCAAATGATCTCCTTGGTCTGCCATTGTTCCCTTCTTGCTTGTACTGCTCTCCACAGGTTGATCCACACCTGAGCTGTTATTACCAGAATCCAGGTGGATTATTCCTGCGTGATGGGTTTGAATTGGATTGGGCTTCCTGCTTGCAAAAGGAGACCCAATGTGAGAAATATTCTTTTGGCCCTTATTGGGCTTTGAACCCTTACCTTTCCTAGGCATTCATTTCAAAAAAGAAAGAAAAATATCCAAACAATTTCTAGTAAAAATGCTGTCAGAAATCAATCAACACCAGTAAAAACTCCTTGAAAAATACTTGCAAGAAATAAAGGAAACTTACCTCTATTATACCATTAGAAAATTCTTACCAAATCAAATCACCTCCCCGGCAACAGCGCCAAAATATTGGGTGCAGGAATTACACTTAAGTAAAGTCTTCAACACTTAAATTGTCAACCCGGGGATTCGTAAAATTAGAGACGAAGCACAGGCAATGCCATAGATGGTATGAATATTTCTAATATCAACTCCTCCTTTTTAAAGGAAAAATTGCAGAATCAAAATTTAGAGAAGAAGGCAACTCAAACCATCAAAACAATCTGAGGCTAGAACAAGAAGAAATATACTTGCAAGAGAGATTCGGAAATAAAAAAAAGAAGGCAATTACTCTAGTGGGATATTGATAATCTACTGAGAATGTGTTTTATTTAGCAAGGACACCTTAGCAGTCTTCAACAGATGGGTCCTTTCAAACTTGCTCATGTAAAGATAATCTTCCCACAAGAATAGATCTTGCACTAGTGCAGGAACAACGATCTATGTAGAAGGTGTAAATTAATGTCCATACTAAAAATGATTTTCTTCATGCAAGGGCCCTGAACTTTCTCAAGTCCACAACACTCAGATATGGTACCAAGAAACTGGTTCTTGTACTTGATCTGAGCTTCTTACACTTTAAATTTTAGTGCTTGAAATCAATGATTAATTACTGCAAGTGTTATGAAACCAAATTGCTTATCAGAAAGATGAATATCTGTAGAGAATAATGAAACAATGTTTTTAATTAAAATGTAACTGAAAGCAAGAAAGCTGTTAGAAGTAAACTAAAGAGACTTGCTGCATCACACTATCCAGCACTGGTGCAAACACAGTTCTCTTGCTTGCACCAGGCGGAGAAAATAAACCAAACGTGCTGAAAGTGAATAGCACACCAATGTGCACTGGGGTAGGTAATTTCTCCTGCTCGAACCAGGCAGAGAAAAAAAATTTAAATTCAGATGTAGAAAAGGAAATTTAACTACTTCACACTGCAAATCTGCTTTCACTCAAACAGAAATTCAAATGTTGCAAATTAAATCACACTTAGCAGACATAAATTGCAAGAATAGAAAGGAGGGAGAACGTGCTGGGTTGGTTGGGCCCTAGCCAACTAGCGCATTTCCCTTTCAAATGGAAATGCTACTCAATATTGAGTCAATTCATCAACTGTTTAAGAATGAAGAAATAAAATCCATGAAGCATAAGGTGGAGCTCTTCTTATTAAATCCTCAAAGTAAATACATGCGTGATTACATATCCAGCCCAGATTTGGGTGATAACAAAAGACAGGCTTGTTACCACCTCACTGGTTCTATTCTCTGATTTATTCAATTCTATCAAAACATTGAACATCTTGTCCTATTTACATTTCTCCTTATATAGATCCTTTTGGCCGCAGGCCAAAAGGATCGTTTAACCATTACATAGCCAGTTGCAGAAATCATTACAACAAATTACATAACCGATTCCAGAATAAGCTTTCGGCCTTCAAAATTAAACGTTCTAACAAAACGGGTCGTGGCTATCTCCAGCTATTCGTTCCTCCTAAGTTCGATCTCCGCTACTCCATATTGACTTGCTGTTATCACTCGGACTCGGCTGCCTTCAGATATGGTGGTAAAAAATTAGGCAGCAATCAAAGAGATCCAGATTTTGCTGCAAAGATTCGTGGTGCTAGCCCTGGTGCGAGATCTATTATGCACTAAAAATCAGCGGTCAAGGTAAGCATTTAACTATTAAATAACATAGGAGGTAACGATGCTTTAAAAAAGTAATTATAAGTAGAAAATCAGATAATAAATAGTTAATAAATTCTAAGTTAAGTTAAAATATGTAAAATATGAAGTTAATGCAAAATGTGTCATCGTTCTCGCACTAGTGCAGGATGAGGGCACATAAGATAGGTAAAATAGGGTAAATGATTACGATTTGGAAAGGAAAAAAATGGTCAAAAAGGGTGCAAATTAGAGGACCAACACTTGTAATCATAATTTTGACTCATAATCCCAAGATGGCCTAACTAGTTAAAGCAGGTCCATGAAGATGTAGCCTAGGAGGGGTGAACTCCATCATCATCCATTGTGTTATGTGATTGATGTGAGTTGTATTACTGCATTTAATTTGTTGTTATGAGTTTTTTAAATGTTAATTAACTCATAATTTTATCATCAAAGACACATGGAGATACATGAAACTACACACATAAACCCCTTCACAAATGGTTAACATGAGACGATCCTTAAATACACTTTTAATACTGATGAGGGAGATTGCATAGCAATAATTTTTTTTCCCATATTCAGATCATAAAGCATTGGGATGGATGAAAAATTCTATAATTATCCAATCCAGATCATTGCTCCAATGTGAATGTTGGTGGATTTTTCTTGCAACACTTCCTTTTCCAAGTTATGGTCTCCATTTCCCCTTTGAAGCTTATGTCATTGCACACTAAATGAAGGAAATAAAATAGAAATGAGAAAATGGTTTAACCATGATTCATTTTGCATCAAATTTGAGATGATGACACTGCATAGAAGCACTAGAAAATCCAAAATTTGTAATATGTCCAATATTTTTCCTAGATGCCATATTAAATGAACATAACTGTGGGAGGGAGATGAATTATAATGTTGAGAATAATTGTTATAGGATTAGGCCTAAGAGTAGTTGATAAGTTGGCTTAGTTCTTCCTCCTAATATTTTACCTCCTTAATGAATCTATCCATTTTTTTTAAAATAACTTTATTAATGATGCAATCAACTGATTTCTTTGTCGATCTCCTATTATGATTCAAACTCACTTATATTTATAGAGGCATGTTTACTTAATGTAAATTTACTTTTTTATTAGTGGGGATTTAATAAGAAATTAATAGTTTCTTTCTATCAGTAGGGTTTCGATTGCTTGAATAAGGCTACGTTCAATCCATTTGACTAATATTTCTACCCCACTGTTGTTGTTTTATGCTATACCAAAAACATTATGGTATGGAAAGATAATTTGTACCCACCCACCTATATCATTTCCCCCTTTCTTTGGTCCCCTTATTTTATAATACCCCTCCAATTTCAACCAATATAGTGTTCTCCCTACTTGTGTCATCAAAGTTAATCTTTATATATTGATTATTAGGAGGGAACAAAATTGTAGTGGTGTTTCCTGCACATCCTATTGGCATAGATTCTTCCTTAATACATAAGTATTGAGCAACCAACACTAATCAAAAGGGTGGGATATTGTTTAATAATAATGATATAACTACCTGAGACTATACTAAAAATATTTGATGACCCTATTATTTGACAATGGAAAACACACCACACTCTTTGGGGGAATCGAACCATGAAGTGGAGATATCACTACCATTCCTCGAACAACCAATGAAACCCTTGGTGGTGGTTATGATGTTTTAATTTTTTAAGTGTTTTTTTTTGGAGTTTGCAATTCAACAATTCTAAAGGTATGTTATTCTATAGGGATTGTGGCATGTTATTTATAGACACAACCTATTATCATTTAATAAGTTGCTAAGAACACAAAAAAATTTGAATAATGAGGAGCTTGTGACCCTATCAAATTAATTTTAAATTCCACTTCAAATGAGAAAATTAATAAACAAAAAGAAAAGGCAAAGAGGTAGGCAAATTGATTTGGACTAGTGCTAAATTCCTAACCTAACTTCCCTTATTTAGAGTACTAAGTAGTTAGTTAATGTACGTGACCATTCTCTTTGAATAAATTCTGCTAGGTAGTTGGTATGTGGTTAAAATGTAAAAGGGTTATTCTTGGGAAATAATTTCCATAAGCTAGTTGCTACTCATTAATGTTCGGACCACTAGTGGTTGTGTTTTGGGTAGCGTAAAACTATTTATAGAAGTAAGAAACTATGTTATTCTTTATCCACTAATTTCATTGTAATAAATCTTTGTTCATGTGGAGCTTTCCCCCTTAAAGAGACTCTATGAGTATTGCTATCTTTTGGATTATCAAAAAAAGGGTTTATATTGTGTAGTGTCAATACTCTTGTTTCTCCTATTTTAGTTTTTGTAGTGATATTTCCTTTGATATGCTCATAATTTATATATTTTGTAGATTAATTACACAATAAGTGGTATTAGAGCTATGTTTTGTGCCAACATATCAAATATTAAGAGTTATTTTAGAGTTAGAGATGCATGTTTCGACATATTTAAATAGAATTATCTATCGTTCAATTGGTAAAACTTCTAATAGGAAGCATACACCTATGGAATATAAATAGAGTTACTTAGTTGGACACCATTTGCATACCTTTGTTGGAACCTTCAACTAGTAGAAAAATAGACATAATCTATGTGTATATTTTATTTTCCATGTTAGGGTCCCAACTTTCTAACCGCTAAAGTAGATAAAATACTATGTATTTTTATGTCATGAAGGGCATAATTAGTAAATAAGGCCTATGTAGGAGTGTGAACACAACTATTATAATAAAGCTTACTAGCAGGTTATAACTACTAGAAATTTCCTTCTCTAGAAATTTTCTTAGAGGATAGTAGTATCATATATAGATATATAAGCTTTTTAAAAGTTATATGTCTCATGGAATCATTTTTCATCAAATATATGCTCTATTGCAACTTGTAAGTGAACACTGCTTCAATATATAATAAGATATATTATTTCATCTCATATTGTCATTGTGTTTGCTATTATGTTTCTATTTGCAATATATATGGATAACATTTGTGATCTTGATATGAATATTTCTAGTTGGTACCTTGCATTCCATCTATCTTTGGGTATATCATATGTATTGTAGGTGAACTTGAAAATGTTGTTACATAAAATTATTGGTTGTTTTTTTTTTTTTTTCTATAGTATATGAGCATAACATTTTATGAGAACACTCATATTAGGGAATTCAAAACTATTGATAAGGGGTATGGTTTATCCTTCTCAATTAGCATCATGAAATATTAGTTGAGTTATTTTGTTGAAAATCCTTCGATATATTAGAGAGATATAACACAGGAAACTCCTTTTATTTTTAAACCTTGTAAACCTTACTTTTTGTAGGATAAGCAACATAAGTACTACACATTTTTGAATAATGTGAATTCAAGAATTTCATTAGAATAAGTACACTTAGACATGGGTATATACTCTTATAGATTGAGGCTTGTGGGAGATTTGTCTTGAAAAGAATCCTTGTGTAACATGATTGGGTTAAAATTTTTGTTATTCCACAATACTGGAGTCTAGGTTAGAATATTAGAATCACTGATGTTACCAATCCAAGTATCACAAAAAACTACTTTGCACAATAGAACAAAAAATAACAGTTAATCAACACGTGAACAAATATAGACAATTTTTACAAATTTTAAAACCCAACTTTGTTATATTAATCAAAATGTTAATACAACTATATAGGGCTCCCATACCAGGGACAATGACCCTCATACATCCACTTATACAAATATATACAACTATGGTTTGGTGTGAGTCACTTCAACAACCAATCTACCTAGAACATGATACACTGACCATTTAGCTGATGTAGCACGCTCTGTCCCCTCTTCATAGTCATACCCTAAACACACCTTTCGGGTCCTTCGACTCCTGATATGCAACAACTCTAGTCTGCCTCTATCAATGAAATAACTCCATTAGGTCACTGAACTCAAGTTCACCTACTCTCTAGGTAATCATTAGTCCTTCAATGCATCAACAGATTGAGACTCCTGTCAAGTTGTTTATAAGTCCGTTTGTGAGGAACTCTCAATTTCCCACTGATGCTCCTCATCTTATTTAGGACTTCGCTCCCAAATAGCTTCTCCTTAGCCCTTCAAGGAAAAAAATCTTAGGCACTTTCTTCCCACTATCCTTTTCCTATGCTACCCGATGAATATACACTTAGGGCACAAAGGGTTGCCACCTATCACTGCTAAAATTCCTTCTCCAAAAACAAAATTGGGATGAATGTGATATGCTCCTTTGACCTCATTTCTTCTTCCTTCAAGAATCAATATTGATCTCACCAACTTTGCCTCTTCTAGCAGATTATGTTTACTTCAACAACCTACACTTAGGGTTTGGAGCATGCCACTAAAACCCTCCAAACTCCTACTCTTTTGGCCGCTCCACCAACTATCCTACAATAGGACAACATCCACTAGCACTTACATCAACTCAAGAATATGGCATGCTTGTCCTGCAACCTCCTGCTACTTTTCTTGACCTTGTGCAACTGCTGATGAATTTTCTTCTTGGATGTTTCAACCAAAATATCCAATATATACCTCCAAACTGAACCTTTCTGTCTTGAATTCATCGACCTTAATCTCTTCCAAAACCCTTGGATATGAGCGAATCTTCCCTCCAAAACAATTAGGAATATGATCTGTGGAACTTAGCCTCTAGTTAGGAAATATATCCCTGCATAATCACATACCTTTCCTCGTTACAAGCCTCCCCATGCTGCACTTTAGTTGGAGAAGATTGTGACCTTGTTTAAAAAGCCTAGTAGACTACTCGACCTCCCTAAACATGTCTCCTTCCCACCTACGTCCACAACAGAAATGCACATCTTGTATAAAGATACTATTGTTGATTTATATGCTTAGAACAACCCTTCACCAACTCGGCCTAGTCTCCTCCTTTTCACTACCTTCACCTAAAAAAAACAACCATAAAACATATCCAAATCCATCCCAAGTAGTCTTGACCTCCTCCTTTCCTTGGATGCGACTAACTTCAGGAATCTTGGCTACATTTTAGACCTCATATAACAAAAAATATGCTATTTTGGGTGAGGAATGAGGCTCCTCCTCATCCCTATTTATATATCTCCCTAGGGTGATGTCTAACCTATCAAAAAGGGATTCTTATGCTAAGGCTGACTTGATCTTGGGACTAATTCACCCATACAAAACCTTCAAAAATTATTCTCTTCACTTGTATACCACCAATATTGATATCTTTTTTGCCCCTTATTTCTCTAGAGTTCCTATCTCATCTCCATTGGTCAAACCATAAAAAATATACTTGTTTTTGACCCAAATCCTTTGGGTGAAAAACTACCATGCTTGGTTAATTCTTAGCCCACAAGCCACTTTTGTGTGCCAAGTCTTCCGAAACCCACTAGCTTAGGTTTTGGAGTACCTACCAAGCTACAAATATCAACACTCCATCTTAGAGAGGGAGGTACTTCCAATGCTAGGAAGTCTGCATTTGAGTCTCAAAAGTGTTTTCCATATTCATACATATTTCCATTATGTCATTACCATTTAACTCTCATTTCATAACTATCTAACCTAAAACCCTACATCAAGTAACTATTTTCATAAATATATGGGTTAGGATCCTTGTCTTCCAAAGTTATTTATTTTATGTGTTTAAAGTGAATTTATGATTAGAAACTAGAAAATTAACATAGTTTCATATATATATGTGTGTGTGTGTGTGTGTGTGTGTGTTATGAGTTTTGTGACATGTGTAGGTCAAAAGGAAGCTTCTAAAAGACCTTTATGTGGCCTCCCAAAACCAAATTCGAATTTGAGTGGAGAAGATCATGGGATCATGAGGACATGTGTCTCATTTCCTTTTTGTATTGAAACTCTAAGAAGATATGTGTCTCATTTCTTATTTGTATTGAAACTCTAAAAAGACATGTGTCTTATCATTTCCTATTTTGATTATAACTCTAGAGATAGAGGGAGAGATTCATGGATTCTCATTAATGAGATAACTTCTCATATTTTTGTATAAATAGGGGAAGCTTTTTCCTATCAAGGGTAGTGAAAAATAGGAGAAGAAGAGAAATGATTAGAGAGTGTTTTGTAACAAAGCTTAAGATGGAATGGGATGTAGATTTGTGAATTTATCAATAAAGAAGTTCATCTCATTGATGCTATTTTGATTACAACTTTAAGAACCTAAAGAATTTCACCAAATTGGTAGCAGAGGGCCCCTGCTATTCGAGGAGGGTTTACATGTTTTCAAGATAAGTCATTTTCAATTCTTTTTTTTTCATATTTCCTTACTTAGAATTCTTTCTGAAATGATAGCTTTTAGCATTATGTTTCATGTCATTTGCTTGGATAAAGGATCCTCATGATATTGCAGTTAGTCTCTTTCTCAAGCTCTTCCAATACATCTCTATTAAATGAATGTGATTCAATTGTGATATTCTGAGTTATTAGCATTTCATTTTCTGTTATTTAGTTAAAAAGAAGATCCTCATTATACTGCAGTTAGTCTCTTTCAAAAGCTTTTCCAATAAACCTCTAATTCACGAATGAGACTAAGTTGTAATATTGTGAGTTATTGATTGTTTTGATTCATAGAAGATCCTTATCACATTATGATTAATCTCTTTCAAAAAGCTCTTCCAATAAACCTCTAACTCATGAATGAGATTTAGTTGTAATGTTATAAGTTGTTTCAGCATTTCATAGGAGATCCTTACTACATTATAGTAATATTTTTCTCAAGCTCTTCCAATAAACCTCTATCAAATGAATGAGATTTCACTGTAATGTTCTAAGTTACTGTTTGTTTCAACATTTCCTTTTTAGGAGATCCTCATTGTAGTGTTTTGAGTTACTTTTAATTTCATGAATGTTCATTTAGAAGCTGTAATATCCATGGATTAGGACTCTCTGTTTTCATCATTTTCTAATTAGGAACAGAACTTGCAAATAAATTCTGTTTTAATTCATTTATTAACATTTCATTTTCTCCCTTTTGACATAGATCTAACTTCATATTTTTAGCATAGAGTAGCATACTAAGCATCAAACATAAAAACCCCAAAACATCAATAAAACACTAAAAACAACGAAGTAAGAAAAATGGATACTTAGGCACATATAGTGCATCACACTTCATCAGTTTACTAGCCTTGGTCGATAATTTATGTTAGCAATTTAGGACACTAAATTGACTAAACATTTTGGCGCCGTTGCCGGGGAAGTGTAACTAGGTAGCCTTATTTCTTACATCTCAAAAAAAAAATTAATAATTTCTCAAGTATGCTCTCCTCCTGCACTTTGTGTGATCTAGAGGATCAGAAAAAAGAATTTTTATGTTAAAAATAATAATAAATTATGTTTTCATCATTTCATTTCATTTTACAATAAACTTTAAAAATGATGAAAAATTTTAATTTCAATAATTGTTTTGTTTAATGAAATATATATGTATATTTTTGAATTTTTGAAAATATAATATATAATTTTATTAACAAATCAATTAAAAAAAAAAAATGGCTCATGGAAATAAGACCCACGCATATGCATGAGGCCAGCCTTTGTCTTGGCTTTACTCATATATGCAGTCCTTCAATCCACACAAGGACCCATGCACTGCAATTTAAAAAAAAAAAAAAAAAGGAACCTTCCATTTTCCATATTCGTTTTTCCTCAAACAACAGTTATTAGAAATCATTTTTAAAAATTTTCATACAATGAAGGTATATCACATGAAGAAAATGTTGATGAGGAGAAGATTGCAAATTTTTGATGAGAAGAAGATTGCAAATTTCTGATGAAGAGAATATTACAAATTCAATTGTAGGGACAAACAATAGAAGTGTGTCATATGAAGAAATTGTTGATGAAGAGAAGATTTCAAACTGTTGATGAAGAGAAGATTGCAGATTCCATTGCAAGTAATTGGAATGAGGGAGATCGATCTAAATTTCTTTGTAAGATACAAGCCATTACACTTCAAAACCTGCAAATAAAAACAAATCAAACCACAAGTAATTTCCAGAAAATGAAATGCGTAATTGTCAAAAACACCCGATTTTAAAACGAATTTTCTGAGAAAACCGAGGCGAATTAGAAAACACTAAAACATGGGTTTTTTTGGGAATGAGGTGAGTTAGGTAATCGTATGTGAACTTTCTGAAATTCGCAACCGTTTGGGAGAAATTCAGGGTTATTAGAAGCACTAATTTGCAGTGTGCGTGAGAGAAACATGTTTTTTTTTTTTATGAAAACAATCACGGTTTTATAAAATTCAATTTTGAGAAATAATCAAGGATCTGATTTCCTTATTTGAAGGAAAATGTGGCAGAATTCATCTGTGGTGGCACATGATGAGTGACAAATGGATTACTTGAGGCAAAGACATTATCACATGTGCATCAAATGCAAGTTGTATAAATTGAGAAGGATTCTGCCTTCATCTCTTTCATAGTTAGGAACTTGACTTTAGAAATTTCAAGCTTTTTATTTTTATCTTGCATGAAAGAGGCATTGGCATGAATTTGTTTCAAAAATATTCATAAGGACAATTATTTCATCCATGCTTTATTTCATTAAAAAAATATATATATATTTAAAAAATAAATAAATAAAATAAAATCTTTATTAATAATTTCTTTTTAATAAAGAGGAAAAAAAAAATCTTCTTAATAATGGTTTGCAAGACAATTGGAAGATTATTTAGATGATTTCTAAACATTTGGCATTAATATTGTTGATGTGTATTTTTCTATAAAGTTTTAACTTGCAGAACACAGCGAATCTTTGTGATGCCAATTGTTTTACTAAGCACAGTGCATGAAGTCATCCGACAATAGGGAGTTGATTTATTTTTCATGGTTATTCTTTAAAAATGGATTGTTATCGATATCATGAATTGGACTGAATATAGAACTTTTTGATTTACCTTAATCTGTTTCATTTGACATTTAATTTTTGCATAAGAATCAAAAGAAATTAGCTACTTCTTTTTTAACACACTTATGTTCTTTATGTCAAGTTTTTTTTTGCAGATTTGGGATGATCGAATGATCATTGAAGGAAACTAATTGTGCGCACGATTGGTTTTCAAAGGACCGATTTCATGAGAAACATAAGAACAAGTCCATGTTCATATCCATCAAGACCATTACTTTTCCTCCCTTTTTGAATTGTAAATCCAACCAAGAAATTCAAAGCAAACCACCATTATTTTCCTAGCAAGAGTTAGTTGTTCATTTTCCTTCATTCACATACACTTTCCATTACTTTTTCTCTACTCCACAAATAAAAGCAAGAAGCTCACCTACATGCTTATTTCCCATTGTCATTTTCCATTTTTCATTGTCCATTTCCATTTTCCTTTTCCTATCCTTTTCATTTTGCAAATAAACCTTGCTTCAATGCAAATTATTGAATCCATAGTCCTTCAAAAATTATTCTTTCATGCTCGCGTTAGATGATGGAGGATTCCTTAAGGTCTCCCTTCTAACAAGTCTTGGCCTATCGACATCAGCACATTATCTAGGTCCAAGACTAGAGTCCTTAATAGTACCTTGAGGCTTGTATGCATTAATGACAAGTTCTCTCACTGACAATCATGGGAATACATCAATGTCCCTTGATCGTCAGATCTTGCAAGTGGCTCGACATCAGCCCATTTATTCGCACTTTGCAAGATGTACTTAGGTACCTTGGCACTCATTGACATTAATGGTGAGTTTGCCTCGCATTGGTTAACGACATTCATCAATGGTCAGTAATCCAATGACTTCTCTTCATGCTCGACATCAACACATTTATTCGCATGACTAGAATTGTACCATCGGATTTTGTAACAATTGAAGACTACATCATTTCAGCAGTTTGCAGCAGGAATCAATTTGTATCAGCAGCAATAAAGATCCCAATCTTTCCATCAGCACAAAGAGAACAAAGAGAACAAAGAAGCAGATCAAATTCATTTGTTTACATAGTTCATGATCCAACAACATCAACAACCACACTCTTTAGCATACACAACTCATCCACATTTAAGGTAAGTGAAGGTATGTGGTTTTCTAATTTTTAGTCATGTAATTCATTAGAATGCTAAAATTGTAACTTTGGAAAAATTCCTCACTCCCTTTTTAACATTGTCATATCTTTAGTTGGGGGGGAAGGGACATCATTTCATATCCACATGTCATACACTATCACACATTTTCATTTCATTTCCACCCGCATATACTTCCCAACCAACTATTGTTGCAACATGATCCAAAAGATTATATGCCTTGAAAATGATCAATTCATTGATGAAGTAATTGATTCTAAATGTTTTCATGAACTTTGATGCAACAAAGAAAATAAAGCATTGTTACACAAGAACCATTGCTCAAAAAAACCGGTTGTCACACAAGAACCAACCATAAAAAAATGTTGCAATCAAATGTATTATACTTTGCCAAAAGAAAATATTATAAAGCAAAGTTTGGAACGAATCAATATGATTCAAAACTCATAAAAGATCAACTCATGAACAAATGAATCATTGCAATAGTTGCATGAGGACATGCAACAACTTCAGTTGAGGGGTATGTTGAGTCTCAAAAGTGTTTTCCATATTCATACATATTTCCATTATGTCATTACCATTTAGCTCTCATTTCATAACTATCTGACCTAAAACCCTACATCAAGTAACCATTTTCATAAATATATGGGTTATGATCCTTGTCTTCCAAAGTTATTTATTTTATGTGTTTAAAGTGAATTTATGATTAGAAACTAGAAAATTAAC
>CM076583.1:1239397213-1239522009 GCA_034641835.2 Pinus albicaulis | reverse complement strand
TCCCAGCAACCGTCCTTCCTCTTTAACCTGAAATACAAGAAGAAACCAGCACAAAGGACAAGTTTTACAGCATATATCTACTCTAAATGTTAGTGAGATTCATATAAAACATTAAATAAATCATAATGAATGCTTGTATAACAAATATTCTCGTACATAAAAGAATACACTAACACGTTTATTTCGGGAACAACATGATACTTCTGTATTATAAATAGTACGTACAAAAGTAATCAAGTGGAGAGATCTTCATGGGACCTTCCAAGGCCTTCTCCGAGACCACGTCCGATCCGGCCCGAAACTCTGCCCTCGCTAAGACTCCTTCCAAATCAAAAGGCGAGATAAGAGAAGGGAGCAGGGCCCCAAGGAAACAAGGGCATCCTCGTAATGAACTTGGAAAGTGCAGATGGCATCAGGAATCGACTTGGATGTGGAATACCAACAGAGTATAATATCAATACTTTCTCTCTCTCCCTTAGGCCATCCACATGAGGGCTTTTTATAGTCCCTCCAAGTAGTTTCAGCAGTTGGAAACAGTTGGCCACGGGCTGGGGTGGTTGAACTACCTGAGTAACCATCAACCCAGCGCGAAATTAGGGATTTTTTATATATTTTTAATCATTTTAATGGCATACGCGGAAAAGTCTAGCTGGACTCGCGTATACACGCGGAAAAACACGGGCATAGTCGCGTATGGGGGATTTTACACTGTTTTTAAGTGAATTTGTCCAAGTCTATAGGAATGGGTGCCCAAAAGCCATAAAGCAATCATGAATCATGTCAAGGTGAGAAATGATGCTATAACAGATGCCCCCTAATATATGAGGTCAGAAGGGGTACATGATGGCCGAAATGTATTATGCACATAGAAAGAACTTCACAAGGACAAGAGAGGACTTCACTAGATTTCAGCCTGCCAAAAACCAATGAAAGAAACCAGAGAGTCAACTCATGCTGAGGCGGGCATACCCATGCTCAGTCAAAAATACATCATATGGAAAGTACTGAATGGATCCAATATGTATACAAGTATAGCTGAACTGAAAGTACACAATGAATCATCTGAGCATGGCCTGGAAGTGTAAGTCTGAGTCAATGTCCAAGTATCACATATAGAAAGCCGATCAAAGATGGTGCAACTGGATGTCTGATCATATAAGTAACTGAATCTCCAAGTACCGGATCATAAGAGGTGGATCAAACGGTACAATCACGCAACTCGGGGACCAACATATAAGATGCTGCTGTGCTGAACTGCAACATATAAGGGTGGACGGCATCACTGGCAGATACTGAAATGACTGTCAAAAGTGAACCGAAGAATGCTGATACAACCCGAGGTCTTCACCGATCACTATGGCACAATTCTACACAATGGGAATAAATGAGCTGAAGTCGACCATGTGAGAAATCGTTGGATTACCGGGCATTGATGTATCCCGTTAACCAACGCGAGACAACCCACCAATAATGATAATGAGTGTCAAGGTGCCCCAGTACAATCTGACAAGTGCGAATGAATGAGTTGATGTCGAACACTTGAAAGAATCTACCAATCAGGAGGCAATGATGAATCCCCACTGTCGATAGCGAAGAGTCTGCCACTGATGACTGCAAACCCTAAGGTACTGACAAAAATACTCTAGACCTTATTCCCAGAGAAATGAGTCGGAGTCGATGGGAAAAGATCTGCTGGAAGGAAGGCATTAAGGCATCCCACATCAGTCCAGCGCGAGTGTAACCCGCAGGCCAAGATTTGGAAGGAATCAGACGAAGTAGAGTGATGGAACCAAAACCGAAGTACGTTTCCGACGTGCACAAGATGAAGCTAGCGCACGGAAGAAACCCTCTGAACCAACCAATAATGAAAGCTGACACAGAGGCGAGAAATCCACCGATAGGGTCAAATGGAAATCAAGGTACCGCACGAATCCCAAGTGTGATAATGTGTGCTGATGTCGAACACAGGGGAAACCACTCAGTCAAAGACCCACTATGATGATCAAATGCTGAGCATGAGGTCACCTATCAATGATGGAAATGGGCCCAAGGTGTGGCTCTAGGTTTGCTCTCAGAGCAATGTGTCGTAGTCGATAAGAGACAAACCTGCCGGCAAGAAGTCAATGGGGACCTTCTCAAACCAGCACGAGCAGAAGATCAAAACATCTGATGTGATAGAACATGATACTGACAAGACCGGGAAGGCCGACTGAATAATGAGTCAAGAGACACCGCAGAATGGCCGACTCAGGCTAGACTTTCCTTGAACAAAAGCACGACTCTGTGATGACCATGGCAGTAAAAAGTGACACTGTATAAGTCTGTCCTGCAGGAGGCAAAACAAACTCTCCATATGATTGGAAGAGATAACCAATCGGGGGAGAACTGACAAGTGAAACATGGTAAAGGCTGAACCTAGGTCAAAACTAGAACCATCCCAAAATGAAGGAAATATATATAAGTATATGTGCTTTGTTCAAGGGCGACAAACTGACTCTGTACTGCCATCAAAATAACGAAGATACATCCCGTTCCCGCTCTTTTTGTTATATTTGATTTTTTGTCTTTTTCATATAATAAGCCTGAAAAAGAATAAAAGAATGCTATGGTACAATGGATAGAACGAGTATCAAGAAATCAGATGCACTAGTTCCTGGGATTGGAACAATCCTATGCTCAATGCAAGGTGGCGAAAACTGGTCAGTGATACTCAAAGGAACGTTCCATCCATGGGTACAAAGGTGTCAAGTCATGATAGCTAAGTGCATGCAATGGTTAACTTGTACAGAAAGTCAAGGTCAAAAGTTGGCTTAAACATCGAGTCCAAATGAAGCCGGCTAAAGGCCAGGATAAACAAGTAGCCAATATGCAATGCAATAATACAACTTAACGACGCCAAGGAGCCTCTAGGGTATAAGCCAGAAAAATGATAAGTGATGAAGGAGAAGAATGAAGCTTCAACACAGAAGACATGGCGGGACTAAAGAGGACTCCCGAGCCTACATAAAAAGCAGCATGGGCAACAAGTGATAGCGAGGAACTAACTAGGAAGCCCATGTAAAGGAAGGCTCTACCATCAAGTCATGATTAAAAATCGGCGAGTGAAAAGGGTGTAATGCTCATGACCTGATGGGATCGACCCTAAGGCAAGTGATCAGTATGGAGGCTAGTATGCAAGATGCAACGGAAAGTGATTCCCTAACCTATATGCCAGTGAAGATCATATACCTGCCGTGAAGAGTCGGAAATCATGGATCAAAAACCGGGAAAAGTCTCAAAATCGTCAAAATGTACCTGAAAACATACGAAACTGGGCACTTCCAAGCAATCGAGTTATATAGCATAAGATAGATCGAAAAAATAAGCATAAGGAATTTTTGCGAAAATTTTCGATTTTTAGCCATAAATACACAAATTACCTCTCATTTGGTTCATTATTGCATAGCTGATTTGGAAAAAGTGCTCTGGAGCTAAAAACTTCTTTCGTCAAATCAGGAACAACCGACCGTCGGAATTCAGCGAAACTTCAGGTAGGCTCCTTAATCATCCTATTTATTCATTTTGTCCGTTTGAAAATTAAAATTAAGTGATTTTTTTCTTAGAAACCCTTGCTAAAAATTGCGTACCTGCGCATACGCGGGTTTAATGAAGGAAACCCGCGTATACACGCGACTGTGTACAGGGAAAACCGCGTATGCGCAGGGCCGTAACCAGAAAAGCGTGGCTAATGCAAATTTTATTGAAATTTCTCAGGATGACCATCTCATGGAGGGAACGTGAGCATAGCGCAGTAGACCAAGAGGTCATGCAGGACCGCGCAGCGCAAAACATCCTCCGAAATTGCGGATTGTTGAAATTCTTTAAAATGCCCAATATGAAAAGCAATGTGCGATTGCTAGAAATGCTCGTAAATTACTGGGAACCAGATCAGGATTGCTTCATAATTGATCAGATGTCGCTACGCATAGAAGTGGAGGATATATATTTCATCACTGGACTCTCCAGGAGGGGAGATCCAGTAGACCTTCACGGAAAACCCCTGGGAGGGTTAACTGTGGAAGATTATGTCCACTTATATTGCGTAGATAATTCCAAGAAAGTTGGAACGCAGATTGCAATTAGAGATATCAGGGATTTGCACATGAAGATCCTCCTTTTCACCATCGGTAGAGTGGCAGGATCTACCTCACTACATCAGGCGTCCAGGACGCAAATGAGTATAGCTGTAGAGTGTTTGATTCACGTCTACGATTGGTGCACAGCCCTGCTACAGAACATGAAACAACAGCTGACCTCTATTCGCCAGGTAAAAACTAAACACTTTGGCTATGGTACCATTTTGACAACATTCTTCTTTGAGAGGATTCCAGCTTTGAGACCCAGAGTCATCTCGACCATCAGCAGCCCGCGGGACCCAAGAATTTCCCATTGGGCAGACATGATGAAGAGACTGGGGGGCAGCGAGGTACCCCGGACCACGTGGGACGATGAGTTCTTCCTGTGGTGGGGAGAATAGATCATCGCAGTGGATGACTATCCCTATGCTGGGATGGACTTCCGAGGAGATCCAGATCTAGTACTTCCACCCGGCGCAGCATGGGGAGCAATCGGTAAGTTTTTGCAAAAAAATTTTGACTTATATGATTTTTTGGATTTTTTCAAATATGTATGAAAAAATGAAAACAAACATGTTTTTGATTGGATTCATAATTACTGACAATTAAAAATGATCATGTTTCAGATGTTGGACCAGTTCGTCCTGAGGGCCTACCGCGCCACAAGCGCCGCAGAGGTGAGGCGGAAACAGTGGATTCCGACAGGACTCTCCAGGCCGTTCAGAGAAACCTGGAGGGATTGACCCGCCAAATCCCTATGGCTGCCGTGGAGGACTTGCCGGAAGCCGTCCAGAGACGGGTTGTAGGAGTACCCCGGGACTGGGTTAGACTATTCCGCCGTGTGGCCACTGCAGTTATGTTCTATAGGAACACGAATTCTGGGCAGGGTCCTCAGGAGTAGACAGATTTTATATGTTAGATGACTGTATATTCTTTTTTGAGACTGAACATGATGGGGCATAAGCCCAAGTTTTGTACGGCATTTATGGATCCAAATTTTGTAAAGTTTTTTGACATACCGATGATATATATACAGCGATATTTGATGTGATGTGATAAATGTATCCAATGTATGATGTTTTTGATGATTAGAATTTATTGTATTGAATGATTAATATGCCAATCTAAAGCTTGATTAGCCAATGAGTCAGCAAACCAATTGTCAGCTCGAGGAATATGAATGAATGTTAAAAATTGAAATGACCTTTGTAACAAACGTACCCTCAAGAACAATCGTAATAAAGATGGATCTCGTACCCGATAAGTGTTGTTCAACTGCGACACCACCAGCTGGGAGTCCAAGAAAACTACCAACGAATCAACACCCAAGGACATTTCCTTCGAGAGTAGATGAATGACTGCAGTGTATTCTGCTACGTTATTGGAAGCAGGACCAATGCAGACTCCTCTTGATACCAACAGCTGACCGGAAGGATAATGAAGCACCCAAGCCGCGGAAGCTAAGTTCCGGGTGTGTCTACTAGCACCATCGGTGAAACAAAAATGACTCATGACATTCAACACAACCTGCCAAAGCAGATCAAAAAACATCACCACCTCATCAAAAATCGAAAATCAAACAGATATGTACAAAGCAAAAAACTACTATATACAAAGCAAAATGCTAGGCCAAAGCCTAGGCATAATACTTCTTCAAATAGAGCCCATTTCGGGGCTCCGACAACTCGTTCCCTTCGAAGTCAACCAAGGTATACGCTCCTTTCTTAAGGACTTTCTTAACGATATAGGGGCCATACCACATCGATTTAAACTTTCCTGCCCCCAAGGCATCTTTTTCTTGGGCATAGACCAAAACAAGGTCACCTTCGGAAAAGACCCTAGGCTTAACCGCCTTATCGTACTAAACTTTGACTCTGTTTTTATGCGCTTCATTCAACGTGGCGGCATCTCGATGCTGCTCATCAAGATGTTCCAGATGAAGAAGCCGCTCTGCCAGACTAGAAGTGTCAGGAAGAAGCTCAAAAACTAATTTAAGGGAAGGAATCTCGCATTCAATGGGAAATACGGATTCCACCCCGTGGACTAACTGAAACGGAGTAAAGCCAGTTGCAGTTTTAACTGACGTCCTGTATGCCCAGAGTGCAGGATATAGCATAATATGCCAGTTGGATCTATGTTTATCAATTGTCCGTTGAATAATTGTCTTCAAGGATTTATTCACGGCTTCCACTTGCCCATTGGCCTGAGGATAATATGGAGATGAATGCTCCTGCCGGAAACCCAATTTAAGAGCCAACTCAGCCATCATACTATTCTGAAAGTGACTGCCATGGTCAGTGACAATCTCTCTAGGTATACCAAAACGAGCGATAACTTGGTTGAAGAAGAAAAGAGTTGCAGTCTCACCATCGTTCCCAAAAGTAGGCATAGCCTCGACCCACTTCGTAAAGTAGTCTACTGCTACGATAATGTACTTGTGACCTTTTGCCGAAGGCGGGTTACAAGTAGTATAATCCATACCCAACTTTGTAAAGGGTCCGACAGTAACGACTGGAAAAAGCGGAGCTGGATGAGCGCGCATTTTTCGAGTATACACCTGACAAGGATGACACTTCTTGACCGATTCAATACAATCTCTGAAAATCGAGGGCCAGAAGTAGCCAGCACGCAAAATCTTTTGGGCTGTAGCAAGCCCTGATAAATGACCCCCACAAGCTCCACCGTGAGAATCATTGAGCACAGCCTCAGCATCTTCGAAAGTTAAGCAGCGTCTTAGGATTGAATCAACCCCTCGACGGTACAAAGCATCACCAATAATCAGATAACTTTTAGCTAAGTGACGCAGCTTACAACGCTCATCTTTCGAAAAGAAGAGGGAAACTTCGCAGTCTGGAGATATACAATGATGTCCCCATACCAAGGATCTTGTGGAGAGATCAGAAACAAGTGTTCGTCCGGAAAGGACTCATCATAGATCATCGCCTCTCCACAAGGCAACTCGGAGATCAATTCCGCAAAAACTAATGACTTCTTGGATTTGGCAGACATGAACTCTAGATCAAATTCTTGTAAAATCACAATCCATCTGTTATATTTGCCCCCAATCACTCGCCCGCTGAGGACAAACTGAAATGGATTGGCAGCTGCCAAGACATAAGTTTTGCGAAGAATAATATAATGCCGGAGTCGCTGCACAGCATGAACTGCTGCTAAGGCTAATTTTTCTATCGGGGTGTATCGCAGTTCAGGTCCTACCAGTCCTCGACTAAGGTAGTAAATAACATGCTCAACAAGAGCATCATCCTCCTGAACCAGAACCATACCGATGGTAGATTCTGCTGTAGCTAGATACAAAAGAAAATCTCTGCTATAATTGGGTGGACTCAGCAAAGGAGCAGAGGTCAACGCCTTTTTCAAGGCGTCGAATGAGCGTTGAGCGTAGTCGTCCCAAAGAAAAGGAACTCCTTTCTTCAACAGTCTCATATATCCCTTTGTAATCTCAGCATAGTGGACGATAAACCTCCGAAGAAAATTAGACTTCCCTTGGAGACTTTGAAGCTGACGGATTGAAGACGGGGGAGGCAACCGAAGTATTGCCTCAACCTTGAAAGGATCTACCCTTATCCCTTCCCTAGACACGATAAATCCCAACAGCCGACCGGATGTTACCGCGAAAACGCACTTGTTCGGATTCAAACGAATTTTATAAAAACGACATCTTTCAAAAATTTGCCGGAGGTGACCAGGATGATCCATCCTCTTTCGAGAATGAGCAGCTAGATCATCCAAGTATGCCTCGATAATCTTCTTGATGTCGTGGAAGGCGTAAGACATGGCCCGCTGAAAGGTAGCTCCAACATTTTTAAGACCAAAAGGCATTTTCTTATATGCAAACGTACCCCAGGGACAAATAAATGCGGTCTTATGTTGATCTTTTGGACGGATAGTAATTTGATTATAACCAGAGAAACCGTCCATGAAGGAGAAAATCTCGTTACCGGCACACTCGTCAATAATCTGATCAATGAAAGGTGTGGGGTAATTATCCTTAGGACACGCCTTATTCAGGTCTCTGAAATCGATGCACACTCGAATCGTTCCTTGCTTTTTATCTACCGGAATGGGGTTTGAAACCCATTCAGTCAGAGGAACTGGGAAAATGAATCCCGCCTTAAGCAGCTTTTCAACTTCAGCTTTGATAGCTGCTGCCTTCCTAGGATTAACCGGATGAAGTTTTTGCCTGACCGGCTTAGCGTTTTCATACGTCTCGATCTCATGTTGGACTATAGATGGGTCTATGCCAGGCATTTCCTCATAAGACCAAGAAAAAACATCCCTATACTCTTTGAAGAGCTCGGTATAGATTTGAATCTCTTCACGGGAACATTCAGCTCCAATGAAGACATTCTCGATAATGTTGGGATCCCTGGAGATGTTCACCGGGATAGTAGGAGAGATCACAACCATGTTCCCTTCAGCATAAACCTGTGCTGGTGCTAAAGGGCTCAAGACTGGGTGAACAGGTCCAGGAGACTGAGGACTTGGAAAACTTGTTTCGACTTCGCTCAAGTCAGGTAGGAAGTAAGACCGATGATGCAAGTCATCCCACGGTCTCTCTATACCTGTCATCGCTTCCAGGATGGCCTCTTCAAATGGAAGAGTGGTATCTAGACAATCCTGGGCAGAAGAAGAAGTAAGCGTCCAAGCCGGAGCCACATCACCATCCAACTCTTCCGGCGAAAGAGGAGCTGGTTCAGATTCTGCAGTGTCAACAATAGACTCATATGCAATCTCAGCTGTAGAAATCGGGAATGCCATTCCACCCACTTGACCTTCCTCCAATGTGGCCGTTGGGGAAGGTAAGGTCCAAGGGTCCGAAAAATAATGAGTTCGAAAGAACTCTCTTCGAAGGGGAGCCTTGGAGGATGAAATAGCATTAGTAGACACCTTAGGAGGAGGAAGATCAAAAGAACCCATCAGGGAGGAATACATTCCAACTCCTAGATTCTCGACAGGCGCCTTAGTATTATCCAACTTAGGCACAGATGAGTCAGCTCATCCAGGTCTACAGGAGGACAATCCAGTTGATCCACTGTAACGATCCTCCCTTCGTGGGGGAAACATACTATTCGAAATAATGAAGATGCAATAGCATCCATTTCATAAATCCAGTTCCTCCCCAACAGAAGGTTGTAGTCCAAGGCTGCATCCACTACCTCAACCTCTATGTTAACGGTTTTACCCCCAACACAGATGGGCAAAGCCGGGACAATACCATGGGGTCTGTGAGAATGACCATCGAATGCAGTAAGAACAGTGCTAGATGGAACAGCTTTGGGAGATCCAAGTGTCTTCCAACATGCGAGAGACATCACGCAGGTAGAAGCACCCTCATCGACCACCGTTCGAAAGATATTGGTCTTTCGATACGACGATTTAATGTGAAAAGCCATGTGATGAGGAAGTCTCTTCTTAAAATTAGTCATATCAAAAGTAATCAGAAGAGAATTTTTTGGATCAATAGCCCCAATGGCAGTGAGCAAAGCACTGCGCTGAGCCGGACAAGACTGGAGTACCTCTAAAGCCGACATAGCACAAGGACTCTGTGCCAGATCTTCCACAATCGAGTAGTTCTGGGCAGCCCTAGCATTTGGATTAATCGTTGATCGCTTAGAAGATGCTTTGGGCATCCGAGGCATAGACTCAACAGTAGGCTTTGTAATGTGAAGCGGCTCAGTAGCATCAGGGACATCCTTAGCTTTCGAAGACTCTTCTCCACCATAATCACGGGATCTCGTAGTGATATCCACGTGAGCACTCATCATGAAAATGTTCGATGGAATTTCCCCTTCCTGGGTGCCCCCAGAGGAAGCCCCAGGATTTTGGTTCGCGCCAACAACTAATTGTTGCCCTTGGGGAAAAGGGTTTGTTAACACAGCCTGGGAACTAGAAGAACCCTGCTGGGCTAACAAGCGTTGCGCATCCTGAATTTTAGGGCAAAGGTGCGTAAGATGGTCTCCAGCACATAGCTTGCATGGAAACTTCACTTTCCTTTTCTCCTTTGGACCCTCACCAACATGCTCGTTGGTTTTATTCGCATTACCCTTCCCATTCTTGCCCTTTTTCTTATTATTTCGTCCCTTCTTCTTCCCTTCGGATTGTTGATTTCCTTTGGGATCAGAAGCTTGGACAACATTTATGGACAAAGATTGGGAAGGTGATGACTCAGCAGCATGTACTGACGAAGGAGCAGACAGAAGAACTGGCTGGGTGAATGGAGGTGCTGTGCCGTCGCACTACTTATCACCATCCCACAAGCCTCCGTCATATATCTCTGGACGAAGTTCGTCAGAGAATCCACTCACAGAGCATTGGGCAAAACATTTATAAAGTACCCCAGACCGAGAATAGATCAGTTCTAACTGCTGGGCCCTAAAGATGGCCTGCTCCTCAGAAAATACCCCAGATAGGGATACATCTTTTGAAATATCTGACTGCAGAGACTTCAAAAACCACTCGAGAAGGAACTCACCCGGAATATGGGCTTTGATAAGCCTCTTCCTTCTCCTCCATTCCTGAATGTGATCAGAAATGTGAGTTGCCTCATCATGCTTAAAATTAGCCAGGAGTTCGGTCCCAGCCTCATATCTGACAGGCAACTGAAAATGGTTAAGAAATGTGACAGCCAGTTCTCCAAATGTGGCGAAACTGCCCCCAGTGAGCTCTATATACCATTTTGCGGCATTTCCAGTTAAGGTGCGTTGAAATAATCTCAATCTAATCGAGTCGTCGATCAGAGAGTTTGAAGAGCACCATAAGTGGAAAGTGGTGATGTGGTCTGCCGGATCTTCACCATTCTTACCTTCAAACTTAGGAATGTCTGAAGGAAGTTTGGTTGGAACCGGAGGCCACCCCGGACTGTAACGAATCGGGTCATTAGTTAACTTCAACAAATCTGGCAAGTTTAATGTTGCCCGAAACGGTAATCGAGGCGGAGCCTGAGAATTCCATCCTTGATGGGATGGATTTCCAACATTCTGAAAAGAATAGCCTGGATTTGATGAGGCACCAGGCTGCCAGAAAGGACTCGTAGAAAACGGAGAAGAACCTCCTCCCCACGCCGAGTTACCAAAACCCAGACTAGTTCCCCCCGCTGAAGTATTGACTGAAGAGGAAAGCCCCTGGTAGGGATTCCATGCATTAGACAGAGGAGAAAAAGACTGATAAGCACTCGATGAAGGGAAAGAAGCATTCCCTTGATGACCCGCGAAGAACTGATTCCCTGCCCCAGCCGTTGTAAAGACAGGATTCCATCCTGTAAAAGTAGTCAAACTTTGCCCCCCAAACCAAGGGTTGAAACTCTGGGTCTGGGACGTAAAAGGAAACGACCCTAAAGAAGGATTGGAACTGGGAATATGCCTAGTCCCAAAGGGGAAACCCTGGAACGAAGCTGATCCACTAGCCATGTTAGACATGGGCGTAGATCCAGCTGCACCGGCGAAAAAGGAAAAAGAGGGATTTCCACTAATGGACATCCCTGAATAGAAGGGACCAGAATGAGAAGCATATGCTTAGGTGAACCCAGAGCCAAACATAGCAGTGCTAGAAGCAATCGAAGATGAAGCAATAGTTCCCCCTGCCTCGACAGAAGCAGGGGTCTGAATGCCTGCAGCACTCACGGTAGAAGCCGCGTTCCCAGTCGTGGCCATCGAAAGATAAGAATGATATGGAAGATCCGGTGGTCTCTCAGACTCCAGTCCAATGTACTGAAGAACAAACGGATGATCAGGAGGAAGAGGAGATGGACCTGTAGTAGGAGGCTCAGGTACGTCTTCGACTTAAAAATCTTCTTCCTGAGGAAAAAGAACTCGCGAGGTGAGCGGAACGCTCCTCTCGGGACCGACACCGGAATCAGCAACGAAACCTTCAGATCTTTGTGGAGGATCACTCTCCACAGCGTCAGAATCCATAGGGTGATAACCACCTGCCAAATCGCTCCTACGCCTTCTCGAAGAAGGCTCTGCACTCTCGGGAGATAACCCCCGGATTCTCCTCGAACGTCGAGGCGCTTGATCAACCACTTTTATAGATTTATTATATTAGACTCAAAAAAGTGAAAAGCTAGGCAAGCTAGGAGCAAAGAGCACTCACTAAAAAATGAAAATCCCTGAGAAACAGCAAGCAAACAGCCTCCAAGTATTTCCGCTCCGGGTGATGAGGACCGGACACCAAAATACAGGAAAGCGAAGTATAGGGCCTTCCGAAAGCAGTCTGGGATGATTAGGGCCCAGAACAACTAGCGAAGGTATTAGAAACAGTTACGCCGACCTCCTAACGACAGCCTTTGCCGGCTCAAGCACCCAAGCTTCGCAAGGGCACCCCCCAGAAGTACTGCTGAAAGTGATGCGACGTCTGCCTCAGGTACCACGGGTATTCCCCCCCGTAGTCACCTGTGTGGAACCTAGGAAAGGCAACTATGGACACCAATCCGCATCGAAGCCGGGCGAATCTGCCGTGAGGTTAGATTCAGCTAATCGGAGGGGGGGTATGCCTCTTCTTAACCTTCACTTCCCCTCGCGCTTGACTCTCGGATGAGAGCTTTCCCAGTCCACCTCACGGAGTTGGATTTCGCTCAATTAATCAACTTCTATGTTTGTTTGAGCGGCCTTGGAGAGTTAACTCTCCTCTCACCTATTCCAAGGCCCTACAACCTAGCTAGTTGGTGATTGACACTTAGTAAAACTTGCTAGTTTATTTTAGATTAAATCGCTTATTTTAAGGGCTGTTATATTAAGTCACAAGGATATGGAGATGAAACCAATGGTGTTTTGACGCAAAATAAATTAATAAAAACTTAACTACATGCACATGCAGTTCTTTGTCTTTCGATGAAAAGTAATCTCTATACAGGTTCTACGAGACTAAAAAATTGTATTTTTCTTTTCGAATTGCAAACTCACACTCACAAAAACTAAGAAGCTAACTAAATGATTCAATGCACTTAATGCAAATCACTACAAGCATGTAAATCCTAAGATGCAAAAGTCTCTTGAAACAAGGTGAAATTTCCCAAAAAGCTCCTTCAGTTTTAACTCATCTTTTGTTGTCCAGAAAGCCAATTCTTGAAAACAAGAACTCTTAATATAAGACACCAAAAACACTTAACAACAAGAAGAAGAAATCAAATGACAACTCCTCCTCAAAATCAAGCCGAAAACTAGAAGCAAGAAACTTCACAAAAGCTCCAAAAGATATGACCAAACGAAAATGAAAATGCAACAACAAAAACAAAAACAAGAGACAATGTTTTTTGAGTTTTTGAAATGCAAAAACAAAAAGCAAAACAAATGTTTTTTGGGCTTTTTAGTTTTATAAAGCAAGAGCTCAAAAAGACCAAGCACAACTATCAAAATCCAAGCCAAAATGAGACCGAATTTCAAGCACAAACTTCAAGAATGCTCCCAAACCTTATAAGGCTAACAATAGCAAGATCAATAAGAGCAAGAGAAGACCAAAACTCAGCCAATTAGCCTAGACAAATAGTGCAAACTCGCTGCAACAAAAGACTCCAAAGAAGCAAGAAAAGTTCTTCGAAAATTGCAACAAAACCCTAGCCTATGGAACTCAAGAAAACCAATCGAAAACAAAGCAAAAATCGCAATGCAAAGCACAACAAAAAGATAGGAGCGAGTCAGTGAGCAGAAGCTCTCTGTTCTGATAAAGCAGAACAACCAAGAATGCTCAGAAAGCGATCTTGGAACTCAATCCAGAAGTGTCAGCACCAAAACAAAACTTTTGCCAAAAGACTAGTTTCCACTCAAACGAAAGAGAGAAAAGACATGAAACCACTTCCTTCACACTCCAGTAAGTACAGAGACTCTGCAGACACAGGCCTCCACAGCCAGAAAGGACCAAAAACTCCAGAATCCTAAAAATTCAAAATCTGCCTAGGTATACGCGGCTTCACAGCTGTGCAACCAGCGTGTATACGCGTCTGTTCTAAGGGAAACTCGCGTATACGCGGTTTCCTTCAGACAAAATCGCGTGTATACGCGACTGTGTGCAAAAGAAGAAGCGTATGCAAAGGTAAATATTGAAAAAAAACAAAAGAACAAGCCTGGAAAAGATACCAAGACTTCAGACTGACTGCAAGAAAACAAACTGGACTGCAAAAGACAGATAAAACTGTTGGCAACCTACCAAACAGCTGAAACAACCCAACAGGAGAATCACAAAAGTGTGATCCCCAGTAGAGTCGCCAGTTCTGTTTCGGGGAATTAACACCCTAGAGGTTGGTTGGGATACAACCTCCATAGAGCAGGGGCGTACTACTTAACAGAGACTCACACAACCATGCACGTTCAGAAAAACTGAATAGAGCAGAATGAGAGATTTACCCGTTGGTCCTACGTTTGAAGTAGATCCACGTGGGGTCCAAACCCCCAGCAACCGTCCTTCCTTCTTAACCTGAAATATCAGAAGAAACCAGCACAAAGGACAGGTTGTACAGCATATATCTACTCTAAATGTCAGTGAGATTCATATAAAACATTAAATAAATCATAATGAATGCTTGTATAACAAATATTTTCATACATAAAAGCATACACTAACACGTTTATTTTGGGAACAGCATGATACTTCTGTATTATAAATAGCACGTACAAAAGTAATCAAGTGGAGAGATCACCTGATCCTTCCAAGGCCTTCGCAGACCGTCGTCCGGATCCGTCCAGCCCTTGCCTCACTAAGACTCCTTCCAAACTGGTGCATACGAGATAACATATAAAAGGATGTGTATCTCAAGGAAACAAGGGTTTCCTACAATGAACTGGGAAAGTGCAGGAGGCACGGGGAATCAGACTTGGATAGGGAATACCAACAGAGTATAATATCAATAATTCTCTCCCTCCCTTAGGCCATACACATGAGGGCTTTTTATAGTCCCTCCAAGTAGTTTCAACAGTTGGAAATAGTTGGCCACGGGCTGGGGTGGTTGAACTACCTGAGTAACCATCGACCCAACGCGAAATTAGGGATTTTTTATATATTTTTTAATCATTTTAATGGCATACGCGGAAAAGTCTAGCTGGACTCGCGTATACACGCGGAAAAGTACGGGCATAGTTGCGTATGGGGGATTTTACACTGTTTTTAAGTTAATTTGTCCAAGTCTGTAGGAATGGGTGCCCAAAAGCCATGAAGCAATCATGAATCATGTCAAGGTGAGAAATGATGCTATAACAATGTCCAGTAACAGTCCCAGTTTAATCTTGTCAGCCCTTGGATTGATTTTGCTCTTTCTTCTGCCTTTTGCCTCCATTCTGTTTGCAGTTGATGTGCCTGTGGGAGATATCCTGGAATAGTTTCTGAAATCAAGTTAGCTTTGTGTAAATTATCATTTACACAATCAGTAAGAGTGTTTGCTGCTGTAGTCGCCTCCTCTGCTGCCTTTTCTACCCTTCTGATTTGTGAATTCTCCTCTATTGGAGCTTTTTTGCTCTGCTATTAATTTTGCAATTTCATCTCGATTTCGCTTCACCATTTTCCCTATCATACTTCAGCCACGGTAGTTTCTTCTTTATAGATTCGACCTTTCGCAGTAGTTTTTCTCTTTGCCGAAAACGCTCCACATCTTTTTCTTGCTCTTGAATTTGGTCAATGTTTCCTCATTTTGCTTTACAGTTATTTTAAGTCTCTTCAACTCCTGAATTTTCTCAATAAGAGCTTTTATGTCTCCCTGAGAGCTCTTGATCTCCAACAGCTTTTTCAGTAACTTCTAAAAGCTCTATAGGGGATAATTTGGCAAACTCACATACCCTATCTTGTGGTAGAAACTGTGTCAAATTGCCCACTTGGATATTGAACTTGTGAACAGCGTCTGAAACATCCTTTTTGGTACTGTCCGCCCGTGTTTGTTTTTATTCAATGGTTCATCTCTTTTGGTCCACTCCTGTGTGCATTCTGACAAATTCGCATGTTCTCTGGCAAAATCTTCGATGAATTGCTTATTATAAGTCGCCTGAGATTCCAACAACTTATACATCAGCCTCACATCTTCCGTGGTGAATGACCCGATTAGCTCTTGAGATGGAGTTCTAAATTGCCTGTCTGAAATATTGGTGCTGTCCAGCACCCATTTCACCATGTCCGTATATGGGAGAATGCTCGGCCTTGTCGCTATCCTATGCAGAAATGAGCAAGCCAGTTCTTTAAGAGTTGCCTTAGACGTATTACTGGAACCTGTTGTAGCCGCAACTTTCAATACCACAGGATTTTCTTCTTCCAACAAATTATACATTCCTTCCCATGTGGTTATACTGGCATCCTTATTGCAAGCGGTGTCTACATACAGTGAAGCCATTTCTCTGTTTTCAGAATTCGAGCTCTTCTCCTTCTTACCCATAATGTTCTGTGAAAGCTTTGTATAGACGTTTGCTCCTTCGTGCCTGTGTTTTACGAGTTAAATGAGAGTAATGGCATAAGAAAGGTGATGAGATGGTTTTAAATGAAAATGCGGATGAAATATATTATTATAACGTGAAATGACTTTCAATCAAAAAAAAATCTCATTTACCATTAATTGAAAATCCATTCATTTAATCCAATCATTAAAGCGTATAACAGATATTGATATATGGGAAGATTTTCTTCGAAAAACACGCTTTTATGAATCTGTGACATTGCGATCTGCGATTTGCTGCGTAATATCGCAATATCGCAATGTCGCAATATCACAATATGAAACCATCGCAATTTTGTAAATAGCGCAAAAGCGCAAATTGCGCAATAGCGCAAAAGCGCACATCGCAAATCTCGCAAAAGCGCAAAATTGTAAATACCGCAAAAGGTATTCGTTTAACATTTCTGTTTTCTGCGCTATGCGATCTGCGACCAATATGTTTATTGTATAGGCTTTTTGGGATCGCATTATCGCAAAATCGCAAAATCACATTTTCAGTTTTACAAAATATATATACCATTTTGCGATGGATGCGCTATTTTGTTTAAAGAACAATTTTATTGTAATCTATCATAAACTTAAGTGTTTCTTAAGGTTCTTTCTAAGGGATTTCTCTAAGTTTATGATAGAAAGTTTTATTTGAAAAGGAAAACAAATCCTAATTGATTTTTTGGATTTTTTAACTAAGGGTCCCCATTTATTTAGTATTATTACTAATATTAAATAAAAGGGTGGTTGTTGTTGGTCACAACAGGGCCTTAAATAAAATCACAATCAAGAACAAGTATCCTCTTCCCATGATAGATTATTTACTTGACCATGTTAAACACCATGTTAAGGCAGACACATGGTGTATGAGGAAGAATAACACACACACACAAGAGACTCAACACAATGAAGGATAAGCGTGAAACTTTCTTATTTTTCCATTATACATGATGTACATTTATAATACAATGGTGTGACTCTTGGTTTCACATTCTAAGGTCACTTGGACTCCATTGTGACTTTTCGCATTCCACACCTACCCATGTAGGATTAGGTGTTCCAACATCCCCCCCTTAATCCGAAGGTATATGTGGTCGAAAGAAGTTGATATACAATGCAAAGTATGTGGCGACACTTAGTGAATCAACTCTCTGAAATGTTGGAAAAAGAGGTGGTTTTAGGATGACCACAAACACTGGAACGCAATACATGTTGCAGTTCCCGGAACTCTTCCAAAACTGGCAAGAAGCTGAAGGCTTCTGCTAGAGGAATTGTCCCTCATAAAAAAAGGAGACCTTCGACCTAAAAGAAGGGAGGTCTACTACCTGTGGTGGTTTTAGGTTGTCCACCAACCAAAGATGATGGTTTTAGGTTATCCACCAACCGAAAATGATGGTTTTAGGTTATCCACCAACCAAAGATGATGGTTTTAGGTTATCCACCAACCGAAGGTATGCTCATGGGCATCCGTATCTCTAGCTACATCTCTGAATCCGGAATGACGAATTGTGGCTCAGGCTTGCTTGAACTGCTGGCTACAACTCTGAACATGGAATGAGAGATTATGGCTCAGGCTCGCTTGATCTGATGTCGAAGCTTGTACATGACCACCATTTTCCTCCCTGTCAGGGACAAGGTGAGATGATGGCGAAAACTCAACTGCAAGTTTGTTCAATATGCGTGAAAAAGTTCTAACATGTGTTGTAAACATCTTCTTGGCTGCTGATGCCCATTGCCAAGAAGCGATCCATCCAAGATGAATCTTGGTTCTTGCAGGAGGCTTGTGTCTGAAGCATCTGTCTGAAGAATGGGTGTGCCGACCATAGTGCTTGCATGGATGAAGATCAAAACAGTGATCTTTCATATGGCCAACTCGATCACAATGTTGGCATTTCTCAATCTGTTGTTGTTGTGGAATAGGATCTGGAACAGCTGCAGGTGAACTGTCATACATGAATCTGGCACTCTGAAATATGATGGGCTTGGTGTAGTCTGGAATATGAAAGGACACATCCTTGTCATATCCAAGACCAGTTCTGTGCTTGTTGTGGACAAGCTCTTCCCAAGGTCTGATGATGGGCTTGAGAAGTGCAGGTTGAACTACTACATCTGCATGTACATCTGCTCTAGTACAAGGAACTGAATGGGAATCAATTGGAACTTTATCTTCTTTCTTCTGATGAGAGTCCTTCTCAATTTTCTGAACAGAAACAGGTTCAGAATGGTGACTCTTTTGCTGAAGTTCGTCTTGTTGGAGCTGAGATTCCAACTGCAAAAACTCAATCTTTTCATGTGCATCTAGCAAACAACTCTGAATGTTACATAGAGCATCCTTGCTCATTTTTATCACATCATCAACATTTGAATGAATGAGGTCATTCAACAACTTTAATGCCTCATTGATTTTAGCCATTTTCAACAACTTAGGCTCAAAATAAATGAAAGGGTGTCGGCTTCAACCGAAAATGCACCCGTTTACAATGTGATGCAACAAATGCAAATGACTCTAAAGAATTTCCAACATTTCAGAGAGTTGATTCAGCCAAGTGCTGCCATGTATACTTTGCAGATTTGTATTACAACTCTTTTCTTGGACTCACACATACCCCTTCGGATTAAGGGGGGATGTTGGAACACCTAATCCTACATGGGTAGGTGTGGAATGCGAAAAGTCACAATGGAGTCCAAGTGACCTTGGAATGTGAAACCAAGAGTCACACCATTGTATTATAAATGTACATCATGTATAATGGAAAAATAAGAAAGCCTCACGCTTATCTTTCATTGTGTGTTGAGTCTTGTGTGTGTGCTCATCTTCCTCATACACCATGTGTGTGCTTCAACATGGTGTTTAACAGACCCGTTGAAAAATGTTTTTTATTTCACTAAGTTGGATTTGCGTAGTGGGTATCATCAAATTCACATTACATAAAATGACATCTGGAAAATTGCATTTAAAAATAGGCAGGGGCTATTTGAATGGTTAGTGATGCCTTTTGGTTTGTGTAATTCTCCAACAACTTTCATGCGGGTTAAGAATGATGTATTCCATCCATACATTGATAAATTTGTCATAATATACTTAGATGATATCCTCATTTTCAGTTCTAGTATGGAAGAGCATGTTAGGCATGTTAAACAGGTCTTCGAAGTGTTGCAAAGGGAATTTTTTTTCCTTAAAATGTCCAAATGTGAGTTTGGGAAAACTTCATTGATTTATCTTGGTTACATAATTGGAGGTGGTCATTTGAAAATAGATCCAGCTAAAATCGATGTGATTGTTAAGTGGCCAAGACCACAATATGTGATTGAAGTTAGGAGTTTCTTAGGTGAAGTTCAATATTGGAGAAAATTCATTTCTTAGTTTTCTTTGATTACATCACCGTTACATGCTTTAACAGGTTCTAAAGTTTCCTTTCAGTGGGGGGGGAAACAACAAAAATCTTTTGATACACTTGAGCAGAAAATTTCCAGAGCACCAATCTTAGCTTTACCATATCTTCAACAACCATTTGAAATTGAAATAGATGCTAGTGGTTATGAAATGGGTGAAGTTTTACTTCAAAAAGGGAAACCTATACTTTTTCATTAGGAAACTTTTTCTAAGGTAGTTGCAAATTATTCGACATATGATAAAGAATTGTTTGATTTGGTTGAAAGTGTTAAGAAATGGAAACACTACTTAATGGGGAAGGAAACAATGATTCACACAGATCATCAACCGCTTCAGTACCTTCATTCTCAAACTAAGTTGCATAAATCTCACCACTACATATGGATGGGATTTCTTCAGCAATTTCACTTAGTAATTAAGTACAAGAAAGGTGTAACAAACAAAGTAGTTGATATGTTGTCTAGACCATCTTTGAATGCTTCAGTAGTGGTGCAGAATAGTTCTTTAAAACTTGAAAGTTATTTAGAACAATATAGTACATATTCTGATTTAAAAGATATTTATGAATCACTAACTCGTGGTACTCAGGTGGAAGAAGTCAATTTTCATGTTCATGACAGGTTGTTATATCATATGGGTAAGTTGTGCATACCACAGACAGAAAGGGAACATGTTATTCGAGAAACACATTCTTCTCGCATTTCAGGACATTTTGGCGTAAGAAAGACAATGGCGCAAATTCAAAAGTATTGCTACTGGCCTCGTATGTATGAAACACTTGTTAAGTAAATTAAAGGTTGTGTTATGTGTTCGACAAGCAAACCAAGAAATCGAAATATTGGCTTGTATATGCCACTTCCAATTCCTTCACGACCATGGGACAACATATCCATGGAATTTTTTGGAGGACTTCCTATGTCCAGAAGATGGCATGATTACATGTATGTCATGGTTGATCGTTTCAAAAGATGTGCATTCTTGTTCCATGAAAAAAGAAAGTGACTTCCGAACAAACTGCAAATATTTTCTCTCAACAAAAATAGATCTAAAATAATACAGAAGTAGAATTGAATATTTGCCAACAATGAATTTATTATTAACTTGATCACTTAGTGTGGAAGACTTAAGGAAAGAAATTAATTATATGACTTAAAAAAGAACTTAAAAAGCATATTAAACATGAATTTGTAGCAAAGAACAAAGATATAAGACAACAAACATTGATTATGGAGTTCGTCCCTGGTGGACTATGTCTTCGGGTCCACTTTCAAGATGGGGGTCTGTTTTAATAAGGATTGATCCAAGGAAGTATTTACATAGAAATATACGAGACTAAACGTGCTCGCAGGCACCTCTGGTCTCCGTCAACAAAAATATATCTCTCCTAGCTTTCCAACACCTATCTCTGCACCCAATTCTGCCTCCGGACGACCAAGATACACCTGAAAGAAAAACTACCTCTCTCTTATAGAAATATGAAAACAAGCCTTCAAAATCACTCCTCCCTCTCCATCATGAGAAAATGTGGTTTTATAATACATTTCAGGTCTAACTTGGGCCAAGAATGGAAAATTGGCTTTACATTAATGGATGAAGTTTCTCTCGGTCATATAAGAATGAAACAGTTGTTAAGTACATTAAAGGTTGTGTTATGTGTTTGAAAAGCAAAAAAAGAAATCAAAATATTGGCTTGTATATGCCACTTCCAGTTCCTTCATGACCATGGGACAACATGTCCATGGAATTTTTTGGAGGACTTCCTACGTCCAGGAGAGGGCATGATTACATGTATGTCATGGTTGATTTTGGGTTACCCACTTCCATTATTTTTGACCGAGACACTCACTTTGTAGGAGAGTTTTGGTCCACTTTGAGCGGACTCATGGACATAAAGCTAAGAAGATCACAACTTGTCATCCACAAACCGGCGGATAGAAAGAAGTGGTGAATAAGACAATGATACATATTCTCCGAGGTTACTACAACAAACATTCTAAGTTGTGGGATGAATATTTACCTTATGTGCAACATGATTACAATCGAGCCTTACATTCTTTGACTAAGGAGTGGTGGATAGAGATTGGAAGAGTGAGGGATATGTAACCTCACTTGATATCTACTTAAATCAAAATTTTGCTGGTCCAAAAGCTTTCAAGTGGAGAGGATTGATCTAGGAGGATATTGCAAAGTTTATATTGAGATGGAAGTCCAGTTCAGTCTTCAGGTTCTCCAGTTTTTTCGGCGAGAGTCCTTTAGTTATCAGTAAATGTCATTTGGTGGAAAAATGTAATGATATGGTGAAAGTGGTGTAAAATATGATGTGGTAAACCTATGCTAAGGTGGTGAAATGTTGAAAGACTATTGTCCTAACCTAAATTATTAAACCTATGGGGTAGAACTAGCACAAAACCAATCCTAATTCCTAGCACAAATGGTGTAATGACCCAAAACTATGTTTCAGACTATGTAATGGTTATAACCTATGTTTAAACCATATTGTAATAAGTCAAACCGCAACGGAGAAGTTAACCATCGGGCAAAAGGAGTGACATGTGAACACAGTTAAATGTTACATCAATAAGTTAGTTGTTGAAGTTGATTGCAGTGGAGAGATTAACCGTCGGGCGGAGTTGACATGTGAGCAGTCGGATAGACAACTGATAAACAACAGTTAGAAAGGTGAAATTTGGAAGACCACAAAGTTAGCTGCCAGATTTAAAATAGTTGTCACATGTGGAACAATTAACCATTGCAGAATCATTGAGACGAAACCACCAGTTGGCAACCAGTGGTTAGACCACATCCCGGTCACATGTTAAACAGTTCAACCTTCGGCGATAGCACCTAAATACCAGGTCTATTTTAATATAAGTTTTATATTTGGGTTTTATGCGCTATGTTTAATTTATCACCATGGACCTAATCTCTAATGTGTTACCCTTCTATTGCATCGAGAGCTCATGCTCATTCAATGTAAAACTAATTGCCATATTTGGCCCAAAGGAGTTCGAGGTGAACCTTGGCTTTTAATTATATAAACTTAACCATTTCTCATGATGAGAGGAGAGTGTTTTTGGAGGCTTTCATTCAGATTCTGTAAGAGAGAGGCATATTTTATTTCAGGTATAACTTGGTTGTTTGGAGGCAGAATCGAGAACTGCGAAAGACATTGGAAAGCTAGGAGAGAGAGATTTATGTTTACAGATACCAGAGGTGCTTGCAAGCACATTCAGTCTGGTGTATTTCTGTGTAAATAATTCCTTGGAAAAATCCTTAATAAAACATACACCCATCTTGAAAGCGGACCTAGAGATGTAGTCCACCAAGGATGAACTTCGTAATCAATGTTTGTTGTCTTCTATCTCTGTTCGTTGTTGCAAATTCATGTTTAAATGTGCTTCTTAATTGTTGTTTTAAGTCATAAAATCAATTGCTTTCCTACAGTAAACTAAGTGATCAAGTTAACAATCAATTCATTGTTGGAAAATATTAAGTTTTACTTCAGTATTATTTCAGATCATCGGGCCATGTCATAGTAACTCTTCCTCTCATGTTTACCTTAATAGGTCGATGAACCTCGGTAACTATGGGAGAGAGTGTTACATAATGGTACCAGAGCTCTGAATTTCAACACTTGGACTGTATGGTCGAAATGTGTTTGTTGTACATGCATGTCAGTGTCTATATGGTTTTCATGCATGCATTGTGATAGTTATGGGTGTCGTTCATGAGCTCATTGTATGTAGTTAGTGTTATCATGCATGATGTCAATATATTGATAGGATTTTGTATATACATGTATCGTGCTAATCCAGATTTATATTGCAGATGAGATTGCCTCCCTTGAACTTCACTGAGGTATGTTGATTATGATTATGTTTGGTTTATCTGACATGGTATGTTTGCATGAAGTAGAGGATCAGATGTAACAAGAAAAATGGTAGACTACGGTTCATGTGAATCTCCCTACAAATCAAATGAGAAACATGGTGACGAGTACTCCCCTATCATAAAAAATACATTGAGAAGTTTGAAATCATAGATCAAAAGTTGTAATGCGGATAATGACATAATATTTCAGTCACAGGAAATATTTGTTAGGGCACAAGAGAAACAAGAATAGGTTAATGTAGTGATCCTTCAGAGTTTGTAATATTTGCAGAGACAGGAACTACTTAGGATTAGTCATGGACATGGGGAAAGGACCAATGGGGCGTATGGAAATAGGTCTCAATCATGATACAGGTTTGACAAGGATGATACAACCATAGATGGTAGGTTCTCGGATACACCTGACAATATGGCTAATGACTGTGGATTTCACTCTAGTTCTAGTTCAGAGAGACAACATCATCATCACCATCACCATTTGTATAGGATAAGTGAGAAGCACTACTTTCCCTAGGAATTCAAGAAATCCAAGCCTCCTACATTTGATGGAGAAATGAAGAAGTCACATGATGCAGAAGCTTGGGTGTTTGGGATGAATAAGTTCTTCATATTGCATGACTACTCAAAGAATATGAAACCTAGGATAGCTACATTTAGTCTTAAAATAAAAGAATACATTCAGTGGGAAGATGTAAAGAATGTCATAGGCATTTAGGAATAGGATTTGACTTGGAGTGAGTTCGAGATACTTTTCAGGAAGAAGTATCTATCTGAAAGATACTACAATGAATGGATGAAGGAGTTTTGTGAGTTGAAAATGGGATCTATGACTGATGAGGAGTACACTAGCAGGTTTTTGGATTTGTTGAAATATGTGCCTTACCTTAAGGAGGATAAGGCCAAATTCAAATATTCATCAGCGGTTGATGATATCATTCAAAGAAAATATTGAGTTTGATGAGCCTAGATCACTAGAGGAAGCCATTAGAAAGTTGAAGCAATGTTATGAGCAATAAAAGTGTGGGTCTGAGTCTAAGAAAGATTGGAAAGGTAATGATAAGAATAAAGGAAAGTGGCTTGAGAAGATTAAAACCACAATATACATATGACAAAGAGAATGCAACACCACATAAGAAGTTTAATGCAGTTGACAGAGGACATGGATTTTAGTATGAGGAGAAGAAAAAGGTTGATGGTAGGAAGCCTTTACAATGTTGGACTTGTGGAAAGGATCATCATTGGAGAGATTGTCTAGAGCATAAGGGTGACAGACCATAGATTTATAGTGCTCAGGATGCATAAATAGTAGGGGATGTTGGACAGAGTATTCCTCAGATTTATGCAGCATTGGGTAATATAGATAAAAATGTCTTTCAGATTAATCACATTCTTAGGATTTGGTCGACGTTTCAAACTAGCTAATGTGGTTCATCCTCAGCAGGCTGATCATTAGGCATCTAATATCGAGATGGAAGGTAAGCTTTATGGCCAAGTTATTTATATTTTGATTGACCCTAGATATATATATATATATATATATATATATATATATATATATATATATATATATATATATATATAAGTCCTGAACTAGTGGATAAGTGTAGTTTGAATAAATAAGTGCATGTATAGTATTGGTTAGTCTAGTTGGATACATGTACTAAAAAAAGAGTTCATCATTGGGTAAGAACTTGTGCATTTTAGTTGAATGGTATGTCTAAATCAGCACATCTAAATGTGCTTCCATTGGGATCATACAATATGATATTGGGTATGGATTGGTTATACATTCACAGGACTAAGGTGGATTGATATGATAAGGATATTGAGTGTTTGGATGATGACATAGAGAAGATAATCTTACAGGGTAAGAAGAATCCTACATCAGTGAGACTGGTTACAGCTATGCAAGCCAAGCGCACTAATAGGAAAGGATGTGTATTGTTTGCAGTTCATATTTCCAGTGCTAAAGCGAAGGATGTTGAGGTCTTGAACAAGTGCCCAATATTCCAAAAATTTTAGGATGTATTTCCATAAGAGATTTCAGAGTTACCGCCTGACAGGGAAGTGAAATTTTTTATTGAGTTGATGACTGGAGCAACACCAACATCAAAGGCACTGTACAAGATGATCACTCCAAAGTTAGTGGACCTAAAGTTGCAGTTGAATGAAATGCTTGACAAGGGATACATTAGGGCGAGTGTGTCACCTTGGGGTGCACCAATATTGTGTTTGAAGAAGAATGACAGTACTCTCAAGTTATGCATTGATTAAAAGTAGTTGAAGAAGGTGTCAATTAAGAATAGGTAACCTTTACCGTAGATTTATGACTTGTTCGATTAATTGAAGGGAGCAGCGGTGTTCTCTAATATTGATTTGAGATCAGGACACCATCAGGTACGCATCAAAGAAGAGGACATCTACAATACTATTTTCTGGACTAGGTATGAGCATTATGAGTTTGTTGTAGTTCCTTTTGGTTTGACTAATGCTCTAACAACTTTCATGTGTTTTATGAATAATGTTTTGCATCCTTATCTGGACAAGTTTGTGATTGTATTCATTGATGACATATTGATATATTCTAAGAATGGGGAAGAGCATGAAAAACATCCGACAATAAGGTTCATACTGTTGAGAGAGTGTTAGTTGTATGCCGAGCTTATTAAATGCAGTCTCTTTCAATCCAAGGTACATTATTTGGGGCATGTGGTTTCCAATGAAGGCATAACAGTGGAACTGGAAAATATCATAGCTATCATTGAGTGGGAAACTCTTAGAAATGTGGATGAGGTCAAATAATTTATGGGGTTAGCAGGTTATTATAGGCAGCTCATTAGTAAATTCTAATGTATTGTCTACCCTATCACATATTTGTAGTGAAAAGGAAAGAAATTCAAATGGATAGAGGAATGTGCAAAGAGTTTTGAGTAGTTGATTACAAATGCTTTGGCTCAAAAGATTTCATATTCATGCAAAGACTTTGTGGTATGTACAGATGCTTGCAAGAGAGGACTTGGTGGAGTCCTGATGTAGGAACACTAAAAGGAAAATACTTGCTGGCAGAGGTTTTTGCGGAGGCCCCTATAAAAATAGCCGAAAATCTGTTTGTAGCAAAGGTCACTAGCTGAGGTGGGCAAGCGGATGTTTATTGGACGGTGCATCTAAATTATTAAAGTGAACTGGTGCTTTATTATCCATACATGCACCAGAGCTGCATATAACATGGTGCACCATAGATTTTTTTTTTTTGAAAAATAAAAAACCATAGTGCGCTAAATACCCATACGCATCGGTGCTTGAATATTCACTAGTACCAGAATCCTTCATATATTAAAAAGTACAAGTGTTATTCGACAATGATATCTTGGTGCGGTAAACATATAACGATGCCCTGTGTCATCTTATAAAGCGCATCGATAGACGATTTATAATTTCTAAAAGAATACCGTTGCTATTTTAAAACCACAACACTGGTGCATTACTAGTAACGTAAAGCCCTAGGGAATCTCGATAAAGCACTGCGATATTTTGAATAAAATAAAATAAAATAAATAAAAAAATGGTGCTTTTGGATATATCCCGCCCCGGTGTGCCTCATGAAATGCAAAAAAGGAGGGTTAAATAAAAAAACCCTCCTGACTGTAATTTTCATTTTTACCATGTACAGTGTGGGAGATATTTGAAGCACCGGTTCAACTCTTTCTTGGTGCAAGCCCCCTGACGCCAGTGCTTCTCTTCCTCACCACATTTCAATACGATTCTCACTATTTGAGTTTCCATTTTTTTCAAACAATGTGAAAATTTGTTTTTCTCCATTACGTGTCCACAATGCCTCCTCGACAACCAAATGTCCAGGTAATATCTAGGTCTCTTTCTAATTTAAGTTTTTAGCGGATTATAATTTCAAATTAGGTTGAATTTCTCATTTTCTTTGCAAAAAAAAAAAGATTTTCGACGTGCGGTGCACTTGATATTTTTGTATCGCACCAGGAGCGGTGCACCCTGTAATTTTATAGGGTGCAACGTGTTTCAGTGCATGAACATAACATACTATTGTTGTGGCAGTGCATTTTGTAAATATAAATGCATCGGGAAAGATGTGAGAGATTGTGTGTTGGTGCGTCACTCCCGGTGCATTTATATTTACTAAATGCATCACAAATAAATATTTAAAAATATTCCTATAGCTCGGTGCATTCGATAACTTGAATGTATCGTACCCCTGTGCCAACAAGTTATACGCACACACTAGTGCACAATTTTTCCACACCGCTATGAAAATTTAAAATTTTGAAACACCCACGGTGCGTCATACTTATATGCGCGCCGTTATTAGTGTAGTTATAGTTGAAAGCGAACTGATGCTGGTGCATGACTATTTTTTGAATGCACCACATTTTTTTTTAATTGAAAGTTATGTTTCCATAGTTATAAATACATGTTTCATTTAATAGAAAAATTGTATTTTATATATGAGGTTGATGCATTTCATATGTCAATAATTTAGCAAAGACGTCAGCAATGGGAGCAGAAGCGACAGGCGAACCCATAAAATATAGTCCAACAATGGTAGGCAAGAGAGAGGTAAGGGGATTTATACCCTCGCCTTGTTACTCCAGCGATCCAAGTGCTCTCGAGGAATGTAGGCCTCCTCAAGTACTATGACAACGGTACATCGTTGAAGGCGCACTCTATCATATTGGCACATCTGATTCACCAATGGAATGCCCAACAACAAGCTTTCTGTGTCGGTCTTGAGTTGTGGTATAGGCCCATTGAGGAGGACATATAATTTGTCATTCGCCTAATAATGACAGTCACCTTGCATACACTTAGAGATATGTTGGGCCTCATGAAGTTCTTCCATAATATTTTTAGGTCTGTGGTGGACAACTACATATTTCTTCTTTTGCTAGATAGGATGATAGGTGCCTCCCATTATTAGTAAACACCACTGCACATTCTTTTTTTGATTGACATCACATTAGTTTCCCTCTTTTTTTATGTTGATTCTTTGATTCAGGTGTCATGTTGCATCATATGGTTTGCCATTTTTTTACGCAGTTTTGCGCGACTTCAGATATATGTTGTGTGTTGTCAAGACAAAGGAGGGAGGCCTTCCCTTTTGCTTTTGATATTTTTTATTTTATTTTATTTTTTGATAGGTTTCTCGAGACGAGGCCTACATTTTGTCATCGCCCTCCTAGGCCAATCACTGAGGCTCATATGTGCATGTGGGGGCAGATGATGCCGAAGAGGGGCATGTCGGAGTTTCCGGCCAGGATTTCGGACGAGGCACTGGTGCTACTGGCTAGTGTGGATGAACAAGAATTTGTCTTGTTGGGGTATCCGTACACGGGGATTGATTGGAGAGGGTGCCCCAACATATTCTTCACAGCGAATGAGCCTCCAAATGAGAGAGCTAATATTAGTGTTTTCTTTAAATTAATCTAGTTTAATTTTCTTGTTTTCATGAATTAGAATAAAATTTATTCTAGAACGTTCTTTAACTTATTTTGTTAAATTGTAATGAAATTGTCTAGTTATTTTTGTGTACTATATATTTTGTATACATTGGCTTATATGATGGGGACATGCTTCCTCCCCCACTGTCAGATGGGGGAGATGGGGAGATGGGCGAGGCCCAAGAGGGTGAGGGTGACACACATCCTTAGGGGGGCGTGGGCGTCCAGGAGGGAGGCCTGCTATGCGATGTTAGATGGACTAATGTGATACATTTGCTAGAGTTTTGGTTCGACAGGGAGTTTTCCCTGTGAGGCATTGAGATATTAGTGTAGATATGATGTTGGTGGATCTCTACAAGACCTGTCTGTGGGATTTGATGTCTCTTATGTGGCATGCCATTGAAGCGAGTATTTTACTGGCAACGATGAGGGTTGCAGGGCATCATGTAACAACACATCCATCAGATGATGAGGTTGGTCATGATGATGATGATAGTGGTCACGATGATGATGGGGGTGATGATGATGATAATAGTTATCATGATGATGATTATGGTGATGATGATGCTTCTAGTGGTACCACCCCATTGGATCATGGTTGTTAGGGTGTCAGTGATCCTTCTGGTAGTACACCTGCTCGTCAGTTGTCTGATGATGTCGAGATTCAAGAGTTAGAGGATGTGTCGCATGTTTCTCCTGACATAGCAGACCAACCACCTTCTCTCGCAGACCAACCACGTCCTTCTACTACAGATCAACCCCTCTTAGTCCTCCACCTTAGTTGTGTTTGACATACGTACTTGATGAGGTAGTAGTTGTCCATGCGTCATCTTCTACTGTAGACCAGGCTGCAGGCACTACTATATCTGTTCTATCATATATTTGATTGCACTTATTTGACTTCATGATGTAGTTATTTGATCTATGCCTATGAGTGTGTAAAAGTATATATTTTTTCAAGAGAACATTAAACTATAGAGAATTAAATGATTCCTTGTTGCCTATCAAGTATCCGCTTCCATCTAAATAAGATTTATTTCAGAAAATCAACAATAATAGTGTGTTCAACAAATTTGACCTTAAGAGCGGATTCTGGAAGATAGAGATCGAACCATCTGATAGATACAAGACTAGTTTTGTGGTGCCACACAGACAGTTCCAATGGTGAGTAATGCAATTTGGATTGAAGAAAAGGATGGAAGACATTTTTGGAGATTTGAAATTTGTTATTGTTTATATTGATGATTTACTAATTTGTTCTTTTGATTTAATATAACACAGAGAGAACTTGGAGATATTTCACCACAAGATTTTTGAACATGGGCTAGTCCTCAATAAGCCTAAGCTTGAGTTTACAAAAACTAGAATTGAATATTTAGGACTAATCCTATTCCAAGGCAAAGCTGAATTACAAGAACATGTGTTGAAAGCTTTAACAAAATTTCCAGATTCCATTTATGATCACAGGAAATTGCAGAGGTTCTTGGGAAGCCTCAATTACATTCGACAATTTTATGAAAATCAAGCCAAATATGTCAAGGTCCTATAGAAGAGGCTAAAAGGAATAGAATGGTCCCCATCTATGATAACTACAGTTCAATTTATCAAACAAAAGGTCCAAAATTTTCCAAGTGTGGTTCTTCCAAGACATTAATTTCCTTACATTTTAGAAACAGATGTATCCAATGAAGTATGGGTAGGATTTATGATGCAAAAGGGAAGAATTTTTCTCATATGCATCAGGATGTTTTAGTGACACTGAACTTAGGTATCCATATTCTCATAAATAAATTCTTGCTATAAAAAATGGAATCAAAAGATTCAGGTTATTCCTAAAGCCAGTAAGATTCATTATAAGAACAAACCTGAAACATATGGTTGTGATGCTTAGAAACAGAATATTGTTAGAACAAGGCAACAATAGGATACTAAGATGGAGCCTATGGTTGGATGGATTTGACTTTGAAATTGAATATAAAAAGGGAAAATATAATTTCTTAGTAGATTTTCTTACAAGAGAAGAAACTCCAAAAGAAATCAAGATGTTTAGTTGTCCATCAGCTTCAACTTCATCATCACCTCCCCCTTCTTTAGAGGGTTTTCAGTGGGTTTTAATATGTGAATATTGTCAGGTGTCATTTTTTTTTAAAGTGTCTCATAGATAGGGTCAAGGATATTCTTGCATATGAATGCATTCTTGAAAAATGGATTAATAGTATCCATAGTAATGTAAGTGATCTTATGTATTTTATAGAGAAGATGCTTGAGGCTCTCTCGAAATACTATAAATAAGGAAGATGTATTACCATTAGGGGAATTCGAGTCTGTGTGTTTATTTTGAGCTTTCTCTCTCTCTCTGAAGCTCTGTGTCATTCTGTCTTTAAGTCTGAGTTTGACAAGCCTGCACATGTGCAGTTGATGCATATGTGAACCTAAAGTGGCAGGACTCTTAGGGAGTATTGAGTCTCAGACTTTGTTAAGGTCGATCCGTGCCTCTGAGTCTATAAAAGTGTGTGTGTGTGTATATATATATATATATATATATATATATATATATATATATATATATATATATATATATATATATATATATATATATCTGTGTGTGTGTGTGGTGCATTTTTGTGTTAATGTTTATGTATTTAATTTATATGTTGTTGTTGATGTGCATATTGTTAAGTCATCTTAGATATGTTCATTTAATGTGTTTGCAGATAGGTGTGTATGTGATAAAAATTATTTAACATGACATTTATATTAATTTGAGGATATGTGTGGTGATGATGTTATATTACAATCTTTGTGTTTTGTTAGATGTGATCACGATGATGATGCCTTATTATATTATTAGATTTGTATGCTAGCTAATGAAATTGATATGTGCTACTAAAAGTGTATATAATTAGATGATGGTAGTGAATTCGAATGCGTATCTTAGATGATTCTTATGTTTGTTAGATGATTATCTCACGTCTGTTTTTATGAAATAATGTTTATTAGAGATTATGTATTGTTAAATTTAGATAACCATGGTGTTCTATGCTCAATGAAAATTTTACTTCAATATTTATTAGGCCTGATACAAATTAGCAATCACATAAACATGATAGTAAAATGCTGATAGAACACAATAATAGATCAACAAAAGAAAAGCCAATAATATAGATCATATTTACAATTCCTTTTTTCCATCAAAGATATAGGTTTTTGTGCGTTACAAAAATCAACAGGATGCTTCAAACAACAAAGTATTTCATGATCAGCCAATCCTCCAAGTGTCACACCCAAAGCCCTCAAAGACATCTCATCACAAGTCAACGCTGGTAAACCCAAAGTCAATGCAGGACAACAACATAAATTCAATGTTGCAGATTAGGGCTTTGGTTAAACAACTCTGTTTTCCTCAATTTTAGTGCCCAATAGTACGGCCTCTCAAAATCAGAATTTTGGCAGAGTTTTGAGGTCAAACGACCAAGGGTTGACCACGGTCAACGCTGGTAAATGCTACAGCAAATAAGCCCTAAATAGATCTGCAAAAATCAACAGCTTCAGCTCCACACGTGTGAGGGGAAAATGGCCTCCTAAGGCTATCGAACCAATCAGATCACAATGAGAGAATGTGTGATGAGTTGATGAGAAAATGACCTCCAAGTATCTCCAATTTATATCCATCAATGAGGGTGTGTGACACATCTATTAGGCATGTGAGCCTACATTACAAATCTGGCCGACCTTGCACATGTGTGGAAAATAAATTCAAAATATATGTTCTGCTCATCCAAACAAGATGATATTTAGATCAATCTTGCACCTCTCTGAAAGAGGAATCCAAAAAAAATGTGACCATCGTCATATGAGCAGTGAAACATGGAGTTTGGACCTAGTTTCCCAAAATTGTCACTCCCTCTCAACTAGGGAGAACTCCATCTGTCCACAAGTGACATTCATCAGTACCATCGTGTACTTTCACCAAACATCGTTCGTCATCCTGTTGTAGCTTGCTTTGTTGGCTCTCGTTATCAGATATAAAAAAAAATGGTGAGTCACAAAGACATCACACTCAGCTAACTCGAAGTCAGCTTCGAGTTTAAAACCTCTCTTGGACTCAAAAAGAGTCTCATACAAACTCGAAGTTAGTTTACTGACTCGAAGTCAGTTTAGAGGTAAGAACCTCATCATAATTGATCCCAGATCAAGGTGTTGGACATATTCCATCCTAGAAATAGAGAGTACGACAATCTCCGATGTGTCCATCAGTCTTGCTATTGGTCTCTATCCACATTTCCCACCTCATTGGCCAAATGAGAGGTACTTCTCATGAGTCTGAAACTCCATGGGTAGGATGCGTGCGGGGCAAAAATCAAAGAAAGGTGAACCAAATCAATATCATAACGGTGGGGAAAAATAACAACAAGGTTCAATAATCCTAGCCCCGTGTGTGCTTATAGCTCCAAGAAGCTATCCCCAAGCCCCCTGGAGCTCCTAGATCTCATAATCCAACTCAAGCAAGACCCTTAGAATAGGGTATTTCTAAGAATCCAAGCTTCTCATGGAAGGTTAGGAACTTGACCTTCCCTAGGGGCTTCGTGAGAATATCCGTGACCTGCTCATCAGTTCCTATATGATCAAGCCTTATGGTGCCTCACTGTACCTTATCCTGGATAAAGTGGTACCTGATATCAATATGCTTGGATTGATCATGGAACATGAGATTCTTAGAAAGACAAATCCCACTCTGGTTATCACAAAGGATAACAGTGGTATCTAGCACATGCCCAAACAGCTCACTGAAGAGCTTTCACAACCAAAAAAATTCACAATAGGCCATACTTCCTGCAATTTATTCGGCCTTAATGGTGCTCAAAGCCACTGAATTTTGCTTCCTACTCATCCAAGATATCGAAGTAGAACCCAAGGTGAAGCAACATACAAATGTGCTCTTGCGATCCACCACACTGCCAGCCCAATCGACATCTGTATATCCTTGGAGTCTTAAACTCCCGACTCAATCGACATCTGTATACCCATGGTTGATTGTGCCCCGAAGATATCTCAATAGATTCTTGGCACCAATCCAGTGAATGTGATGAGGATCAGCCATATCTTGACTCAAAGTGTTCATTGCAAAACATATGTCCAGATGGGAGTTCACTAGGAACATCAGCACCCCAACAAGTTGTCTATACTCAGTAGGATTTGCTAGCACAGGCCCAACAACGTTTCCACACAACTTCTTAAATTTGAGTTCCATCGGTGTTGACACAGAATTATAGTCCACCATACCAAATACCTCCAGCAACTTCATGACATATTTTCCTTGAGAAATGAAAATCTCGCCTGGCCTCTGCCAAACCTCCAAGCCTAGGAAGTAGTGCATCAGTCCTAGGTATTTCGTCTTAGACTCGAAAGCTAGCTCCCTCTTACACTAATGAATTAGAGGGTTAGCACATGTCAGGAAGAGATTGTCGACATACAGAACCAGAATGAGAGGCATTTCTCTATCAACCTTAAAATAAAGGTTTGGATCAACATTGCTTCGAGTGAAGCCCATCTTCATCAAGTAGATATGTATCCTCTCATACCAAGCCCTGGGGGTTTGCTTCAACTCATAGAGGGCTTTCTTCAACCTGCATACATGGGTGTCTCTATCTCGAACTTTGAACCCTAGAGGTTGTTCTAGACACACCTCTTCCTTTATAGAACCATGCATATAAGCGATCTTCACATCCATTTGATGTAGACTCCATCCTTGCATTGCAGCAAGGGAAATAATAGATCGGATGGTGGTATAATGGGCCACAGGTGAAAATATATCATCATAATCTATGTCTTGTTTTTGAGAGAAGCCTTGGGCAAAAAATATTTCCTTGTACTTTTCAACACTTCCATCAGATCCATGCTTGATCTTATAGAGCCATTTCGAGGAGACAACAGATTTTTCCTCCGGTCTCGGGACCACTTCCCAAACATCATTTTTCATAATGGAATCATATTATTTGTGCACAACATCCTTCCAAACTTGATGCTTTATGACTTCTTCAAATGATCCAAGCTCAGATTGTACTATCATACTCATGGCTTCTAGATACCCTTGGTATCTCTTCGGCTTCTTGCCTTCACGGAATATCCCCCTTAGGGTAATATGTCTCTTGACATTTGTGAGAGTATCCTAGAGCCATGAGGGTATTCTCTTATTTTAAAGAGGTGTATCAATAGGATCTGTAGGTCATTCAACATCATGCATCAGTTCATCCTTCAACTCTTCCAACCTCCCTTCTTCTTCATCTTATTTGTCTTCCTTGGAGCTAGGATTATTTCTCACTTTTTTTAGGGCAACATCTTCATTGAAGGTGACATCGTGGAATATCTCCACTTCTCTTTGACCAGGCACATAGATTCTATATGCCTTCGAAGTTTCATTGTAGCCCATAAACATTCCCTTTTTTCCATAAGCATCCAACTTGCTTCTCTTTTCTTTCGGCACATGAAAGTAAACGGGACAACCAAAAACTTTAAAATGAGAAACATCAGGTTTCTTATCAGAGAATACTTCTTCGGGAGTTTTGGAGTCCAGAGTGGAATGAAGGCATCTATTTTGAAAGTACACAACAGTGTTTGAAACTTCTTCCCATAGAAACTTCGGAAGAGCTTGGTCACATAGCATGGCGCAGACAGCTTCCATAATGGTCATGTTATTTCTTTCAGCAACACCATTTTTCTCAGGAGTATACGTAGTTGTGGTCTCCCTCTTAATGCCATCTTCTCTACAAAATTCATTAAACTCATTTGAATCATACTTGGTCCCATTATTGGTCCTTAAAAAATTGATTTTATTCTCAGGAAAACATGGTTCTTCTTCTTTGTATGAGCGGTGAAGGTAGTAGGGTCACTTCCATTTCCATTAGAGGCATATTCCATCATTCTTGTTTCCTCTTGAGTGCATCTTGTCAATATTTCATAAAAATCAGGAATCACATTATTATTAATAATAGTGGTATTGAAGACATACCAATCATGGGGGATACCTCCATGTGCAATAAGAACCATCTCTCGATCAGATATTTCTTCCCCAATAGCTAGGAGGTTATTCCTGATTTCAGTGAGCCTCATAAAATAGGATTGAATAGATTCATCCTTTCCCTTCTTGATATTCTTCAATAAAAGGATTTGATTAGCATTTCTAGCCCTGAACATGCTCACCAAATTATCATACATCTCTTTAGATGTGTTCAACTCATAAATGTAAGCAACCAAGTGCTTATGAATAGAATCCTAGATAATTGATTTCCCCCTTTCTATACTCGGTCTTCGTGGCAGCAACTGCATTTGATGGACGCTCTTCAATCTTCCCCTGCACATAGTCCATGACATCTTGATCTTCTAGTACCAAATCCAAGGACATATTCCATGCATGATAATCAGACTTATCAGTCAATTTATCATCAACCTTGAAACCCTTGTAGGTTGAGGAGGCCATTTTCCCTTGATAGGATTCCTTCCTTCAGTGATTTCTTCTAACACTAGCTTGGACTTTGTCTTCATCTCAACTCTAATACCATGTTAAATTTAGATAATCATGGTGTTCTATGCTCAATGCAAATTTTACTTGAATCTTTCTAAGGTCCGATACAAATTAGAAATAACATAAACATGATAGTAAAATGATGATAGAAAAAAATAATATATCAACAGAAGACAAGACAATAATATAGATCATATTTACAATTCCTTTGTCCAGAAAAGATATAGGTTGGTGTGTGTTACGACAGTCAACAAGATGCTTCGACCAACAAAGTCTTTCACGATAAGGAAATCCTCCATGTGTCACACCCACAATCCTCAAAGATAGCTCATCACAAGTCAACATTGGTCAACCCAAAGTCAATACGTGACAACAACAGAAAGTCAACACTGCAGATTAGGGCTTTATTTAAACATCTCTGTTTTCCTCGATTTTAGTGCCCAACAGTACGACCTCTCAAAATAGGAATTTTGGTAGAGTTTTGAGGTCAAATGACCAAGGGTTGACCACGGTCAATGTTGGTCAACATTGCAGCAAATAAGCCCTAAACAGATCCGCAAAAATCAATAGCTTCAACTCCACACATGTGAGGGGAAAAAGGCCTCCAAAGGCTATCGAACCAATTAGATCACAATGATCATAATGTTTGATGAGTTGATGAACAAATGACCTCCAAGTCTCTCCAATTTATATCCATCAATGAGGGTGTGTGACACATCTATTAGGCATGTGAGCCGACCTTGCACATGTGCGGAAAATAAATTCTAAATTTATGTTATGCTCATCCGAACAAGATTATCTTTAGATCAATCTTGCACCTCTCCGAAAGAGGAATCCAACAAAATTATGACCATTGTCATATGAGCAGTGCAACATGGATTTTGGACCTAGTTGCCCAAAATTAACGTGTATTAGTGAATTTATATCAAACTTTTATATATGAAATGGCATGTAAAACGACTTACTTCAAAAAAAAAAATGCAAATATATTTTTATAAATTAAAAAGTTTAGTATGGTTGAAACTATGATTATAAAATTATGATAAATATTTTTCTATTGCGTAGATAATTTATTGATATTCAATCTAACTTAATTAGTAAAATATTTCAATACTCACAAAGATAAAATAATTTAGTTAGTTCTTATCCTAGATCCAACTTAACTCTGGATCTATCAAGCGCCGAGAGGGATCAAATATCTTGGGATAAAAACATCTTTTTGAGTGAGCGCTTGGTGGATCTAGACAGCTGGTATATTGATATATATGTAATTGGAATTGAAATATTTTATTTATAATTCACGTTCTCCGTATTAAAATTTTAAAATATGCCCCCTCATATTTTTTTCTTGTATGTATACATTTAATTATTTTTATTATTAATATTTCTAAATAAATATTACATATCAAATCCATATAAAACATTGAAAATTTTACAAATATCCCTGATACATTGAATTAGAAAACAACTGTTAATGGAATAAGAATTCTCTCAATCTTTCTTACTAAAGTGAAAATATAAGAAAATTTTCAATTTAAATTACTTTATTTTTCTCTATATAAATTATCTATAAAATTATATTATTTAATATGGACATTGAAATATTTTACTTATGGTTGTTAGCAAAATATTTTTTTGTTTTAAATATCACATGCAAATGGAACATATAATGAATTACACATAATGTAATATCAATAATACTAATTCTTGTCATGTAAAAATATTACATTTTTTCCTTGTAGAAAAAAGTAAATTATATTTTTTAATTATTACATTTCTTCCTCATAATAAAAGCTATTTTTTTTTAGAACTTTTTGTTACATTATTTCTCTATATAAAGTTATATAAGATTAAGGTGTAAAGTGAAGTATTGAAGTTATGGCCTAATTTCTTTTCTTATCACTATTTTTAATTTGTTAATTTCAATTATTTTTTTAATATTTTTAAATGTAACATTATGTGACAACATCTCTCCCATATTTAGTTGTAGAGCGCCTCTCGGCGCAATTAATTCATATTTAATACAACTTAAAAATATATATTTTTATAAAATTTATTTTATTACTAAAGTTATGAGATTTTCAAGCAATTTAAATTTAATCTTTATAGCAACTCTTACCAATTTGAATTAAAATTCTCTCTCTCTAAAGATGAGGATAAAGAAATGTAAAATAAGGCTTGTGATCAAATTACTTGTAGTTGGGGGTTTGCATTATTGGAAGTTGTCCCTTAAAGATGCAAGTGGATTTTTTATAGTAATAAAGTTATAACATTTTGATGCTATTTTGGTTTTTATTTGCTATTGTATTGGTTTAAATTTAACTCTTTTTAATAACAAATATGAGTTAAATAATAAAAATTAAATTATCACAAGATATTGACTAAAATTCATGTTTTTAAAATTTATCCTAGCTAATATTACATCATGTTCACAATAATAAAGACATGCCTACTTTAAATAATTTAGTTACAAATACATAAAAAAGAGATATTTATATTACATAATATACATAGGAAAAAAAATGCATCACCAAGTGTAATTGAAACTCAAACAAATGCCACTTAATCACCATCAGAAATTTGGTGCACTTGGTATGTTCTGATCGCACCGATACTATCATATTTACCCAACACACCACCTAAATAATATTTAAAAATATAGCTATATATCGTTGCGTTCGATAACGTGAATGTTATGTCCCAGTGTGAAAGTGTTATATGTGCGCACTGGTGCATACACGTGACACACCGCTACAAAAATTTAAATTTGCGAACCAACAATGGTGCATCATAGGTATGTGTGCACCGTCTATGGTGTAGTTGTGTTTTACAAAGCATCGAAACCAGTGCATAACTGTGTTTTTGGCGCCACAAATATATATATATATATATATATATATATATATATATATATATATATATATATATATATATATATATATATATATATATATATATATATATATATATTGGAAGTTATGTTTCCATATTAATAAACACATTTTTCATTTAATAAAAAAATTGTTTTTTTTATTGTATGAGGTTGATGTATTTTATATGTCAATCATGTTGTAGAGACGTCAGCAGAGGGATCAACAGTAATTGGAAATACCTAACGAAATAATGAAAATAAAAACAGACACCAATAGTATAAATGATGAAATAACAAAAGTACATATCACTCTCCATTGTCATCACCTTGATTATCTTCCTCAATGCTTGGCATGATAGAAATTTTAGTCTCAAAAACATATTTTGATTTAGGATCGTGTCTTAACACGAACCACCAATCCCTATCTAACACATATGGGTACTAAAACAATATCTAGTTGTAGTATTTTGGGAAAACGTAAGGCTCACTAGCTTCATGCCACATCTTTCTAGAGTTGATAGATATCAACCCACTATCGCGATATTCCTTTAAATTATTATGATCAAAGGTGTCCCAACACTTTCACCTAAAAATAACACATTGGAATGAAGAGAAGTCCACTTGAATAATCTCTTGTATCTTTCCAATGTAACCTAATGTCCCCTGCATTAGCTTTTGTTCGTGGTGTCTAGCACAACTAGATTGGTTGAACTAGACTTCCACTCCATGGTCTTGTGTCATGCATCCATCATTGACATCCTCTGTGCGAAAATTATGTCCATATGTCCACATAGATGGGAACAAATGCACCTATAAAAAAGTGAAAAAATCACAGTGTCACGTGTCTAATAAACTGAACATAATAAAAAATATAAAAAATATATAGATGTTACAATTCAAAGGTGTAATATGAAGTTAAAACTATATAGAAAGAGATTACAATTACCGAGTTTTTGCACCCGATCCCTATTTTTCATGCATCCTCTTCAGCATGTAGGTAATGACCAGATGCACTGTATTTCTCTCTAACTTCATCAACAACCCAACCGTTAGGGCATGTCATTGGCACATTTTCTTTTAAATGATTAGGATAAGGCACACTTCTACCATTCAACCCTTTTCAATGTTTCCTGTCACTGTCCCATTTCCTCTTCTTCTCTTCATACAATGAGACCCACGATTGTGTCACTTTCATATTATAAAGAATCAATTTGTTGATGGATTCGATTTTTGAATTCGTTGATGAAATCAAACCAACATATATATATATATATATATATATATAAAGTACGTATGAGATAAAGATATGTATTAATATGAAGTTTAGTGTGAATAGCTATTGTGTAGTAATTTGACAAATGATAAGTCCGCATTTACTCTTTATAATGCGCCTCTTTCCATTCATTTCGAGAAACTCCCCTTCTCTTTTGTCTTCATCCCTTTCCTCGTCCAAAATTTCCGCACCATGTGTGTTTTTGATCTACTTGATGTACTCACTATCATAATATAAAGCCTCATACGAAATATAACCCTCTGCCATATAACACTTGGGTTTTTTCCTTTGTCGAATAAATACTTTGAATTTATCCATGTACCTCTCTAAGAAGAAAATACAACAATAAAAAGTGACCCCAAATAATTCAACTTCATCTATTAGGTAAATTAGAAGATGAACCTTCAAGTCCATGAAACTCGTCGATAGTTCCTTCTCAAACATACAAGCAATCTCAACTATATCTTCATACCATCGTATAATGCTATCCATATGAATCTCATTTGATGTGATCCAACGTAGAAATGCAAATAATTTAGATATGTTAGATCATAGGAAGCCATGGTTGACACACCCACTCATGAGCAAAGGATAATGACATTGAACAATAAATAATACATTATACAAAAATTTATTATAAAATATCCCATTACATAAAAAAAATAAAATCATGTTTTGGCATACATACTCTTAGAAGGTTCAAATAATCATGCAATTTCAACCTTGACAGACAATCATCCACAATGAAGTAGCGTCGTAGTGAAGACCCATATAAAGAAGAGACACCCTCACATTCATTCTAACTTCCTTTGACAAAGCAAGATCGCATTTCTTTATAATCCATGAGACATCACCTTATTTGAAAGACCAAGATGGGATAACCTCTCTTCTAGTTTCTTGTATTGGCCAATGTTTCTTTTTAGTTTTTGAAGAAATAAGATATCTCCTAATATGTGTCACTTACTTTTGATGATATGTGCCTCCATAAAGAATATGGTTTTTAAAAAAATATATGCAAGGGATCTAGTAAGTGGGAAATCTTAATATGCTCCCAATATGGGAGCTCATAAAAGACAAATTTCCTTTTCATCCCAAATGGGCAATTTCTCAACATGGGTGTCAAAGAAATCTGGAACATCAAACATTTTATGTTTTAACCCTATACAGAAATTATCTGTAAATGAATCTTAAAAACATAAAATAAACAATGGAAAGAGAATAAAACATAAAACATATATACACAGATATTTTCTCCCGGATCTCAAATCAAGACTACCAGCTTGATTTTTCATTATATTCCTTTTAATGTTACACCACATATATATACATGTCGAAGCATTCATAAACCCCAATCCATTAACCGTGGATTAGAACATAACCGTAGTTCCCTTGACTGGATCTACAAAATACCAGGGGTTGAAAACCATCATGCCCCAAAACCATGTGCAAAACCATGGGCGGACACCCACCGAAAAATAGGGTCCAATTTTATTTTTATTTTTGTTTATTTTATTTTATTTTATGTCTTTTTTTGGGGCGATGCCTCGAACCTCGCGCAATGGGATACTTGTCCCTTGCGAACCCCTGGACAAGGGGTGCTACCGACCCCCCGACCCCCCTGTGACCCCCCTACTACGCTCAATGAAACGTACAGGAGGAGCTGTTGGCCCCCTTGTAACCTCTCCGCGTGTGCGACTAATCATGGAAAGAATATAAAACATACCCAACAAACATAAGATCCCCATTTGAATCAAACATTTCAGTAAACTCCTTTTCCTTCTCTATCTCATGGCTCTAAGCCATCCAACAAGTGTCATTATTACAGTCCTTTGGGTTCTCTCTAGTTTACCATTGAATGCAGATGTTGCTCTTCTGTAAGGGTGTTCTTATGGGAGGAATACCCTAGAGTAGTCATACACTGGCTTTTGTAGGAGGTTAGACCACCTAACCTTTAGAGAAGGTCCACAACATTTACATCCATGATACTCTTTTGTCACAAGACCTACAAAATTATTGCATACAGGCCAACACATTAGCGACCATGAATATTTGAACAATAACAACGAATTAAATTAATACGTGAAAAAATATTGTTACTAAATAAATCAATAAGAATGTAATTCACTAGGGAAAACTCCTAAGCCTGGATAATCATTTATGGTGTAAGCACATATGCCATACAACGTAAAAATCCTCTCTACTATGATGGGTATTGATACATCGTACATATGTATCCCTTTCCATAATTCCTTAAATTCATCTACCAATGCTTGTAAGTAGACATCCATATTCTTCACTTGTATTCTACCAAGGACTATGAGAGCCAACATAAGATGTTAATTCTTCACGGACAACCATGGGGGGTGTTGTTATTGATCACTACTACATGCCAAACTGAATAATTGGTGTTTTGGAGGGAATATGGGTTGACGCCATCCATGGATATGCTGAGTTGTAGACTTCGTACTTCATCCTTGAATTTTTCAGGCCATGTATCCTCTATATGCTTCATGTTTATTGAATTTGTTGGGATAGGCATAACTCCTAAATCACTCTTGTGTGAGGCATGCCATCCCTACAACATATCTAATTCTTTACAACAAAAGAGTCTTTGAATATTTGGGATTATAAGCATGTGCCTTAATATATTATGAGGAGGACCATGTGAGTTACCCGAATTATTTTATTTATTTTTCTTTACGTTACTTTTCATGCCCACATTTCAAACATATCTCTTTGTCTGCATATTCTCCTCTATATAGAATACAATCATTCATACATGCATGATATTATATGTACTCAAAACCCAACATTTTCAAAAACTTCTTTGCCTCTTCGCAGCTACTTGACAAGGCACTATCACTTAGAAGAACCTTATCTTTGAATATCTTGCAGTTGGCGGGGAATATATTTGTCAATGTAAATATTTAACATTCATAAAATCAACCATTTTCAAATTTGATTGTGTGAAAAAATATAAGGAACTTGATTGATCATGCAAGTCAATTACCTCAATATTTCTGAGGAACATGCATTCTACATTCAAAAATTTGCTTTCACGTTGTATAACAACATTTTTGTCCCCAACTAAGTAGACTTTGACTTGCTGCTAGGTACAAAGGGAGTGGTGGTGGAAGCATATTTTATGATTTTGAATAAGGTATCAGTGATATGAGTATTGTCCCTTGGCTCATCATTCTTGAATGCATATAACAACATTGCCTCCATGGCAGTCATATCTCGTAAGTAATCATCCATACGAACCTCCTTGGGATTTCCTTCATTGCCAACTTGTGATGAATAACTACTATTATTGTAGTCATTCCTAATTGGTGATTCTGAACTTAGTGGGAATTGAATAGGTGGTTGATTCAACCATTATTTATATGCTTCCTCTCCGAGTCATGCTCTTAATGAAACCTTCTCTTGATTTTACATTTTAGTGGGGTGCACTAGAAGATGGTAGGTGGGTTGCTCATCATTACTAAAATCCTAATTTTAAAAATATTGAACGCCATTAGTACAATATCAATAATATTAGTAAGCACGAAAATGTAATTGGTTTGTTGAAATTTCAGTATACCAAACAATTATCACCATTGTTGATCAAGGATTGTGGCTAGAAGATGGCATGTTACAATTGGAAGGGTGAAAAGGCTGTCCATTTTCATCTACCAACTGCTTGCGATTTGTTGCTCCTGATAAGAGATTTCGACGTTTTTGAAAATAATATGGAGTAATATTTTCTACATCTGAACTCGCTTTTGAATCTGGATTCTACAAATAATTTGCATACATTTTTATTCAATTTGACATGGATTAAAAAAAAAAAATTCAATTAGATAATCAAAATATAAATAAAATATGAACTTACTCAAGATGGAAAGGGAGAACTCCGCGAAGGAATTTGATCAACAATATGGAATGAGCAGGAATTTGAAGAATTGACCATTTGATATTATTGATATTTTGTCTCTATATTTGAGAAAAATCAGAAATAAGATTTTGTGTGAATATCTAAAATAAATCTCAAGAACCATATAACCAAAATCTGAATTTCAGTATAGTTTTGAAACCATTTTTCAAGAACAAGGCGACTTTAAGATGAAAATGTACACTATGAACTACTGCAATTCATGTCCATGCGTCCTAAAGGACAATTTGAGATTAATATGCCCTTTTATGTGAAAATAAAATTTCAAATAGATTTTAAACCCCACCGGTATGCTAATAAGAATAAACTTTATCAGTTCGTCTAAATAATAAGAGCACTGGGGCATTTAAATAATACTCGCACCGGTTTCCGACGTTCCAAAAAAATAAAAAATAAGTTATCATTTTAATGCTCTTTCACATAAAAACACACTGGTACATTTAGATAAAAACCAACATCGATACACACCTGTTTCCTAAATTTAGAATGTTAGCCACCTATAAAATTTGTCATACCAAATGGTGGCTAAAACATTTTTGAAGCCTTCAAGAAACAAGTTTTATTGCAAAAAAAAAATTGTTATCTCTTGAAGCCTTATGAAAACATCATGCCCTCTGTTTAAATCTTCACTACTGTTTCCGTTTCAAACTCTGAAAATCTGCTATTTTCATAGAGAAAATACTGCTGCAAAATCACCATTTTTTTCCCTTCCTTTCACTTCACATTAACCTTCATTTTTCCCCATGAATTTCCTCTATTTTCCATTTTTCCTCTTTTTCCCTTCATAAAATCTTCTTTACAAAGTTTAAAACTCACTTTTAAACTTTGCCGAAACCCCCAAATCCATCAAAAAACCCTGAAAAAAATCATAAAAAATGCATTTTTTGTATGACGAGCTTAAGCCCCTTTGGGCCAAGTCCTAACCACTTCCCCACCATATGCCCAGGCGCTAGAACCAAGCACTAAGCCCATTTGGCGCTTATCGCATCGGAGAAATCAGAGTGCACAATTTTATTTCTTATGGTAAGACCTTCGATGTGATTAAGCCCTTTGTTTACAAACCCCCAATATTATTATCATTTCATATAACCACATAGCCTGCATTCGGCACTAAGCATTGTTTAAAACCTATCTCTGATGCATATTTCCCTTTGTAAATTCAATAAACCCACTTTCCTAAGTTTCGGTCTAAACCCGCCGGAGCAATGTTTTTTTTATATAAATGGGTAGATTGAAAAGCCCCGCATCAAATTTCTGATGCGATTAAGCCCCATTTGTATAAACTCCCGCCCTCCGTTTCTCTACATATAAACCGATGCCCGGGACCAAGAGTTAAAGTCCCAAAGTGCTAATCGCATCGGAGAAAATCAAAATGGGTAGATTGAAAGACCAGCCCGAAGGCCCAATCCCGATTGGCCCTTTCTATGTACAAGCCCTGGGATTATTGCATTCCATATAAACCAATGGCCCTGCAGACAGGAACCAAGCCATTTCATATATATTAACCTGCTCGACAGCCAAAACCTTTTTATTTTAGCAAATTTTTGGGTTTTCATATGTATTAAAGGGTTTCCACTGGTGCATGATTTGAAACAATATCCATCGTTGATCTCAGACCAATCAACGGACCGCAAAAAATCGCATCGAGATTTTTCATTGGGCGTGTTAATATAATGCCACCCCCAATTGGTCAATCCCCGATGAGTTCTCCACCGTCGATCTGATCTGCAGATCGACGACCCACAGTTAATCGCACCAGCGCCATTCAAAGTTCTCCCCCCGCCGATCGCATGCCTCCGATTGCATCTGGGCCGTCCACGTGTCCAGATCGGATGGTCCATATCGCATCTCCCGACTTTGGTTAAAAACATGTGTCCCGCTTCAGAATGTTTTTGGCCAATCTTCGCCTTTGTATTAATTTGTTTATACCCCTGATCGAATCCTGACCGTTGATCTTGTACATCTAACGACTCATATTAACCTCAACAGGCCTGCCTCCTTCCAGATATGATCTCTACCGTCGATCTCTTGATCGGAAAGTCCATAATAAAACCGCCCTTCCCACTTCTGCCGCACATCTATCCAATTTCACGCTCGCTCTCCGTCGTCAGATCTGAGGCCCTAGATCTAACGGTTCAAGCGCATTTTCACGTAAGTTTAAGCACGGAAGTGAATTCTCAAAAATTACGCGATATAATTTGTTTTATGAGGCCACGTGTTGGCCTCTAACGCATATCGTGTTCCAAAAGGAAAAACCGCCTACCTGCCTTTTCGCTGCGCGAAACCCGTGGTTTCCTTTCCCAAAACCACCTTTCCCCTTTTGCACTATATTATATCGCGTTCCTCCTCAACCGTTGATCTTTGCAGATCAACGGTCCCAGCTCATTCTCGCTTTATACTATCGCCCTCCGCTTCTACCAAAGGTTTTCAACGTGCAATATCCGCCGTTGATCTCGTGGCTTGATCTCATCTGACGGCCCACGATCCTCTCGAACCCCAATTTCAATTCTTAACGTCTTTCCTTCGCCAAAGGGATTTTTCCCTTTTTCTCTGTATTTTCTCACATTTTACGCCTATATTATTATAAAGTGACTCATTCACTTTATATATTCACAACTAATCCCCACCGTTGATCTTTGCTAGATCGACAGATCCAACTTAATCTCCACCATTTGCTCCTAACCATAGCCTCCTAAGCAGTCTTACCACATAAACACAAGATTTATTAATTTTTATCGTTTTGTGCAGGTTTTATATGGTTTTTCCATTAATCAAAGGAAAACCAAAGGCTAGGGATGATGATCCCCACTCCTTTGTTCATAAAAAAGGAACCATCCATAGGGTTTCAAAGCCACGTTTCGTCAATGTTTCATGGGTATTGGCGCTATATGGACCCTCTATATACCTGCACATCAACAAGACACAGAATATAAAATCAAAACAAAAGAGTATTAGTATTGAAGATCAAATCAAGCCAGAAGTAGAGAATTGAAGTTGATTTACACAGTTTGGATGGATTACGGCTAAGATCGAATCAAAAGCCTAATCCTCCTAATTAAAACAAAATTAAAGACAAATCAAAGATTTATCAGTCAGAAAGAGCCTCCATCGCCACATCAGAGGCAAATTGATTCCTCTCAGCTACCCAAAGCCACCTGTAGCCTCAAAGCATTCAACAGAGGCCGAGTTATGATCATAAAAGAAGATATTTGCCTCAGCACAATTGAATAGTTAATTCTGCCAAAGGAACTTAATGCAAGAATATCAGCAGAGTTATTACAAGATGAAACAGAGCCTTAAAGTCAACAAAAGCTCTCACCGAGCTTAATTCTTAAATGTAAAACAATTAATATAGACAGAACATATGTAAACTTCTCCATTGAGCCCCTCAAAGGCCGAGAAGCTATTAAATCTATATTAATTGACCTGGGAGATCTTTTATCCCCTCCCACCTCCTCATTCCTTCTATAAATACGTTTGTAGAATATGAGACAATGTTGGTTGCTGAACTTTGAAATATAATTGAGCTTGAAACTTCTACTTGTAAATAGTGTTCACGGGATCTTGAAGCTCTGCTTGTGATTAAATAAGTTAGGTTGAGAAGTGAAGATGATTGTTGAACTGAAACATTGGACTTAAAGTTGTAACTGGTTTCAAACATCAATACAAGCTGATTTATGGGATCCTGGTCTATGTCAAAAGTGATGTTATTTCTTATTGTAAATTATTATTTTATTTTTGTTTTCACTTTTTCCATCTTCTCTGATAAAGAACAACAAGCATAGAGTTAGGATTTACTGTATATCAGTACCCTTCTCTGACTTATAAGATTTATCTAAATGTTTTCTTCCAATTTGTGTTCTTTCGAAATGATTTAATTCAATTTAAGCAGTTAGAAATGCTGGAGTTCCCTCATCCTACTGTCTGAGTTGAATGTTGTTCTTGAATGTTATTTTTAGTTTATGTTAAGTAGAGATGAACTAAGGAAGTAATGGTGAGCCCTGTCCTTTAGTTTTATCCCAAAAAACTATCTGAAAGTTTCCCTAAGAGTGTGTTGAAAGCAGGCTAGGTTAAAAGTCCTTACCTGATCTTAGACTATTCCTTGTTATCTCATGTGTTGTATTGAAAGTATACAAAGTAAAGCAGAGCTAGGGAGGTCTATGGTGAGCCCTGCCCTCTAGTTTCTTCTCCAACAGTTGCTTTTAAAGTTTCCCTTTGTGTTCAATATGTTTTCTATTGAAAGTGCATCAAAAGTTGGCTAGTTTCAAAGTACTTACCAGATCTTAGATTAATTTTATGTCTTTCTTAAGTGTATGCCGAAATCAGGATAGTTTCAAAGTACTTACCTGATCTTAGGCTGCTCTTTGTTCTTCATTTGTTTAAATTCCCCTTCTTGTTGTATCATTTCATTCCATAAAATCAACTTTAAAGAGATCCTTAGACATAGATGACTTTCCCCATGGACCACTCTTGAACGTTGTTGTTTCAATTAAACCCTATTATGACTCCATAGCCCAATGGAATAAAAACCAACGTTATATCTATCTTTTTAGCCAAAGTTTGTTCTGATTGCTTGCAACTTCATACCTTTGAAACTCTTTCCATTTAGAAATTTCCACTCAAATAATAATCATGCTCAACCATCCAAAACAAAAAAAACCCTCGGACTTCATAACTAGCCTAATATCATTGCTCAAAAGCTTTTAAAGATAAATCCATCTTTGCACTTATTGGAGAGATCCCTCTCCGGATTCAGGAGCGTTAGATCCTAGAATCCCAAAGTGGTTGAAATAAGTGTTCTCCCTACAGTTGGACTTTTCCAATCTTGCTAATTACAGGGTGCTAACATCTTCTGGTGACTCCACTAGGGATTTTGAGTTATTTCCTTGATTAATACTTTAAATATCTCATAAACCCCTTTACACAGTAAACATTCGGCATATTGGCCAGCTGAGCCACCAGAAGCTAACATCTTCTGGTGACTCCACTGGGGATGAGTCAAATGTCATCTTAGGTTCCCTTAAAACACTTCATAAAACTTTGTGAGAACAAGCAGTCCTTTCAAGCACTACCAAGCAAATGGTAATCATGGTAAAACTTGTTTGAATCAGTGACAAACTAGGAAAACCATAGGATTCTTATAAGAGTTTATCTAACCTTGAAATATTAGCTATTTTAGCCATAAGAGCAGGTTGTCTCTGTCTCATAACCGTAGCTAAGTTTTGAAACAGATTTAGGAAACTCTTAGAACCAATAGGACTGAAAAATAACTTAGAAAACCCAAAAATATTTTAGATTGGTATTTAATAAACATGGTGGTGGACAATAAAACCTTTTACCTCCTTAGGAGCTAAAAATTTCCACTTGGCGACTCCACAATCCTCAACAGACTTTAAGAATCCACTGGGAAGACCCATAATATTTGTAAAATTGTTCAAACCTGGTTAGAGGACTGTAGGATTAAAGTTTGTGTAAAACAGATTTGCTAACCTCTTAAAGACTGTTATATCTGGTTGAAATTTTCCTTGTTAAGTTGGGTCTGAAAAACACAACATAGTGTCTCCTAGAAAGATTCATACTAGAGCCCATCCTGACCCAAACCCACCTAAGATAGTTGATAACCCAAAAAGTATCCTTAGGAAGTCTCCTAAGATAAAATTTTCAACTGTTTTCAGATCACCCTTGAGAGCTAATTCAGTTCCTGAAAACCTTACAGCTCTACACCAATCACAAGTTGACTTAAGAAATCCATTTAGAACTAGGTCACTTGATGATATAATTCAACTAGATTCTGAGTCTTCACTTTCATCCCCGGAAACAAGTGAACATCCTGGTAGTAGAGAAACAACACCACCTGATTTACACTTCCTTCACAATTTAGGTGCCTCTCATCCAAGGTCAGCTCAGCAATATACTGCTGTTCCATCCACATCTGTTCACCAAAAATCCATTGTCTAAACCACTCCACTCCAGCCCACTTTCCCTCTTGTTAATCCACCTCTTGCAAATCCACCCCCACCACATATCATGGCAGCATGGTATGCTCCCTTAGTCCTTCCTATTCCCTTGGTCAATCTTCCACAGGACTATCAGTCCAAAATACCATTGTATGATGCCAGTAATGCTACAACTGCATCACAACATGTGTATAAAATGAATGACTACTTTGATAGAAATGAAATTGATTTTGGTTCTGTCAAGTTTAGACTATTTTCTCAGAGTTTAGGGGGAGAAGTAAGAAAATGGTTTAAAGGCTTAGCTCCCCACAGTATAAATGATCTCCAAGCCTTCCATCAAACATTCCTAAACAAATGGGAAGTGAGAAAAAACCCTCTTCAAATACTTTCTGATTACAAGAACCTCCACAGAAACACTTGGGAAAGTGTACAAGCTTACTGCACTAGATTTAATAGTGTGTATAATGCCCTTCCCCCAGATTTAAAACCTCCACAAGGCTCAGCGTTAAACAAGTTTCTTGAAGGGTTTGACCCTGAAATGGCCTATCAGCTGAGAGAAAGAGATCCTCTAACCCTTGAAGATATGAAAAAAGGGGCTCTTGCTGTGGAAGTTAACTTGATGGAGAAAAGAGCAAGAATGGATAATGAGAAGAGAGTGTCCTTTAGAGAGGAATCTACACCTTCTACTTCCAGCTCAAAGACAGAAAGAATGATGGAGGAGATGATGAAGAAAATGAACATCCTTGAGAGAGCCCAAGCAATTCAAAACCAAATTTTTCCTCAAAACAGAAACCAAAACCAAAATCAGAATTTCAGAAGGAACCAACCTCCAAATAGACCAAGGGAAGATGATCAACAGATCACTCCTCCCTTCCATCAAAACTATGTGAGTGAGGTTGAGGAAACAGATGAGCAAACAGAGGAACATGATATCAACATGCTGGGAGTAGATAATGATGACTTTGAGGTTCATTATGATAGAAAACAAGGTCTATACACTCCTTATGATGAAAAAAGAGATAATGATGAAAGTTATTATCAAGATATGGAGAATGTCATCATAGAATCTCAAAGGGAATATGACCTTAGAAGTAAAACCAATCAACAAACTCCCAACACCAAAACCTTTGACAAATCTTCACAAAACATCATTGTCAACAAACCGAAAATTGTAAAACAAAAAGGCAAAACAATGGCTGGAAATTCTGATAAAGGTAAAGAGAAAGGCACTCAAAACAGTGAAAAACAGAGTGCAGACCTCAGAAGTACTAACACTTCAGTACTCCTGTTAAAACCATTTTGTCAAATGTAAATAGAGCTAATCAGCAAACAGATTTTGCTGACAGAGTGGCAGTTAATAAGGCTAAGACAAGCACTTCAAAGAATCAAATTCCTTTAAGCCTGGAGCAGGAAATTTCAAAGATTAAAATCTTTGTTCCTCTCTCTGAACTAGCCACCCAAAATGTATATAGGACCCCAATTTTGAAGGCTTTAAACATAGAAGAGAATAATGACACAGTAAATCTTAATGATGACCAACCAGAGCTTATTTTTGGTCCAAAGATTGAAGGTAGATATCAAGAGGGACCAGTTCCTCCATTTTATGTAAGTTTAAACATTCATGACAAGATTTTGCACAATGCTATGCATGACTCAGGAGCTTCTCATAATTTGATGCCAAAAGCTATAATGGAGAGCCTGGGTCTAGAAATCACCAGACCTTATAAAGACCTTTACTCCTTTGACTCAAGTAGAGTAAAATGTTTAGGATTAATCAAAGACCTCTGCGTTAACTTAGCCCAGATTCTAGCCAAATTCTTGGTTATGGATATTGTTGTGGCTGATGTGCCCCCAAAGTATGGAATGTTGTTATCTAGGTCATGGGGGGCTAGTTTACAAGGGACTATGCAGATGGACATGACCTATGCGACCATCCCTGTATTTAATCAGACAAGAAAACTTTACAGGGAGTCCCATATGCAATACATGGTGAATATTCAAGACATACCTCAAAACTCTCCTTTGTATTATGTAAATACAGGCCTTGATTCCTTTATCCTGTTTAACGATGACACATTCGCTGAATAGGTGAATTTAATAGAATTAATGGCTGATAGAGATGGAGAGGTGAACACCACAAAATTGTCTAAATAGTTTGTTGAACCTTTGAAATTTAGCAAACCAAACACAGGTCTTGAACTACAAATCATACATCCGTCGTTCTTTAACCTTGACAATCAAGAAAGCAAACCTTAATGCAGTAGAGAACCTCAGGGGTTAAAACAAATTCAACCAAGTGCTGATGCGCAACGACAGAATAAAAGCACATTAGTTGAAGAGGACAATATTCAAACTAATAATCCTGGGACTAGTCCTCTATGGAGTATGTACTTTGATGGGTCCTGCACTAGGAGCAACGCTGGTGCAGGGATTTGGGTTCGAAACACTAAGAATAACCACACAAAGAGCCTTTCCTGTAGATTAAACTTTCAGTGTTCGAATAATATAGCGGAATATGAATCCCTTCTCTTAGGCTTACATTTGTTGAAAAAATTTGGAGCCGAGAGAATTAAATTTTATGGGGATTCAGAACTAATAATTAGGCAAGTCAATGGGGAATACAACGCTAATCACCCTAGACTTAGAGCCTATCAAAACGATGTCGTGGATTTGTTAAAAACTTTTAAGGAATCCCAATTGATTTTTGTCCCAAGAAAAGAAATATCGTGGCCCACAGCTTAGCTTTCACAGCTAGAACATGTTTAACGCCATACGAAACCAAAGAATGTTCAACTCAGATTAAATTTAGACCAGCCATTCCTAATAACAAAAGATATTGGCAAGTTTTCGATGGAGACAAACAAATAGAAGAATTCATGCAGTTCAGAAATGAATTCGAACCACACAGTTCAGATTCAGATTATGAGACAGACTGCCCTAGTGAAGACAATTTTCTTGGTGAAGAAGAACCGTCTCCTGAGCTTGCTAATATAAATCTGTTGTCAAGAAAACCTGAAAACAAAACAAAAATGGTTTCCGGGATAGAAACATAAGACTTAGAAACTATGCAGTCTAATGATGAAAGTTTTCCAAATATTCTGTCTCCTTTAGAAGAGTTGTTCGATTTTAACGATGTGGCCAAGAAGCCTAGACTGGAGCCTGTAGAGACTGAAGTTGAGGAGTGCAATATAGGCAGTGAACAGAAACCAATGATAATCAAATTGTCTAAAACTTTACCAGCTCACATTAAACTCAAATACATAGAGCTGTTCAAAGAATTTTCTGATGTTTTTGCGTGGAGTTACGAAGATTTGAAATCCTATGACACTGAAATAATTCAGCACAAAATCCCTCTCAAGGAAAACCAAAAGCCTTTCAAACAGAATCTGCGCAGAATAAACCCTGTTTAGTTACCTTTGGTTGAGAACGAGATTAAGAAAATGTATGAAGCTGGTATTATTTCCCCTATTAGGTATTCTAAGTGGGTGTCTAATCTGGTGTCAGTTAGGAAGAAAACAAGAGAGATTAGGTTTTGTATAGACTTTAGAGATTTGAACAAAGCTTCACTCAAGGAAAACTACCCTTTACCCAAGATGGACCATATATTACAAAGGATAGTTGGTTTAAAAAGAATTTCTTTGCTTGATGGCTATTCAGGGTACAATCAGATTTTAGTCCACCCTGATGATCAACTAAAGACAACATTTACTACACCTTGGGGCACGTTCATGTATGTGAAAATGCCTTTCGGTCTAATGAATGCTGAAGCAACTTTTCAGAGAGCCATGGACATAGATTTCTCGGAAGAATTGGGCTACTTCATCATTATATACCTTGATGATTTCATTGTTTTTAAAAAAACAGATGAAGAGCACTTAGAGCATTTGACGAGAGTTTTCGAGAAATGCAGAAAGTTTGGAATATCTTTAAACCCTAAGAAAACACTATTTGGGCTTCAAGAAGGTAAACTCCTTGGGCACATTATTTCAGAAGAGGGTATAAAGATAGATCCAAGGAGGATTGAGGCCATATTGCAAATCTCTCATCCTCGAAACATCAAGGAATTGCAATCTTTCATTGGAAAGATTAATTTCTTGACAAGGTTCATACCCAACTTAGCTGAGCTCCTTAGGAATATTACAAACATGTTGAAGAAGGAGCAAGGGGTAAAATGGACCTTGGAAGCAAAGAATTCCTTTGAGCTGGTGAAACAAGCGTTAACCAAAACATCGGTTCTAATGAGTCTTGATTTTTCAAAATATTTCTATATTTTTTCATTTGCATCAGAACATATAATAACTGCTGTCCTTTTACAGAAAAATCCACAAGGACAAGAGCAGCCTATTGCATTCTTTAGCAAGGCATTGAGAGATGCTCCTTTGAAGTATAACATTATGGAAAAGCAAACTTTTTCTTTGGTTAAAGCTTTAAAAGACTTCAGAGTATACATGTTGCACTCACACATCATTGCCTTTGTCCCAAATTCAGTTGTGAAAGACATTCTAACACAGGACCCAGATGGTAAGAGAAGTAAGTGTATTGCGGTTATTCTTGAATATTATTTAGAGATAAAGCCCACTAAACTCATCAATGGCCAAGGTCTGGCTAGGTTGATGGCTGAATCAAATTTTGAAGTTCTTGATATTAATATGATTAATGCTTTATATGAACAAGAGGAAATTTCAACTCCCATTATTGAAGACCATTTTATGAATTCCTCTTGGTATGCTGATATTCTTTATGTTTTGCTTAATTTGAATACACCTCCTGGTTTGACAAAAACAAAGGCAAGATTTCTAAAGTTAAAAGCTGTAAACTATTTCATTATAGATAAATGTCTTTATAGGAAAAATGCAAGTGGTATATTGCTTAAATGTTTGCCTAAGTATGATGCAGAGAAGGTTAAGCACGAGTTCCATGAAGGGGAGTGTGGAGGCCATTTATACTGGAAGACAACAGCCAACAAAATCCTAAGGGTTGGTTACTATTGGCCCACTCTTTTCCTTGATGTGCGCAAAATAATAATTTCCTGTCATAAATGCCAACTTTTTGAAGGCAAAAGGAAGCTGCTACCCTTACCTCTACATCCAATCATTGTTGAGGCTCCTTTTCAACAGTGGGGACTTGGTTTCATAGGAGAAATCCATCCACCATCCTTTGCCCAGCATTAATGGACTCTCACTGCCACAGACTACTTCACCAAGTGGAAAGAAGCCATCCCTTGTAGGCAAGCCAATGATTATGTCATTATAAAATTCTTAGAGACTAATATTCTCTCTAGATTTGTCTTCCCTACCAAGATCATCACTGATAATGCAGCAGCATTTGGATCAAAGAAGATGGTTGAATTTTGTCACAAGTATCAAATCACATTGGGTCATTCCACGGCCTATTACCCTCAAGGTAATGGACTTGCAGAATCCTCAAACAAAACTTTGGTGAACATAATCAAGAAGCTGTTGGAAGACAACAAGAAGTCTTGGCACACAAAGCTAGTTCATGCACTTTGGGCTGACATATTGACTTTGAAAAAATCTATTGGTATGTCACCCTTCCAGCTTGTGTATGGCACCGATGCAATTTTTCCAACCAGACTTGGTGTATTAGTTATGAATTTGATTCAAGAAGTCCAAACTGAAGATAATGACATGATCAGAAGAATAAATCTAACCATTCACCTTCAGCAAACCAAAGAGGAGGTTTATAACAAAGCATTACAAAAGAAAGACATCATTAAGAAGCTCTTTAACATAAGAACAAAGGCCAACAATTTCAATGTTTCAGACAAAGTGTTAAAGTGGGACTCAAGGAGGGAAGACAAGGGAAAGCATGGGAAATTTGAAAACTTATGGCTTGGCCCTTATCTCATTCATTCTGCTGCTGGTAAAAATGCCTATTTCTTACTAGAGCTGAATGGAGCTGAACTGTTTGGAGGTCCTGTCAATGGAAGGATGCTCAAACATTAATTTTCTTGATCCATGCCATGTTTCAAAGCCTTTTTATCTTTTTTCCATTATAAATATTTCATCCATCATTGCATTCAAAGTTAGAAAAATAAAAAATACAAAAACAGTAAAAAGGGAAAAGAGGGCAGATTGTGAAAACAATAAAGGTATAGCCCCATACCAACAAAAAGAGAAATAAATTCTGAAAGTGTGCAAGCTTAAATGCCACTCCTGAAAAACACACTCTTAGTTAGCCATACAGCCTAATCATAGCTAATTAGTTTTAAATTTACTGCTGATAGGTTAGTGAATTCGATTTGCCAAACATTTTAATCTTGGATTATCAGTTAGATAGATTAGGATAGAAATTAAAGGTTCAAACAAGTTCAAAATCCAAACCTAAGTTTCCAAACAAGAGTGACTCAAATCTGTTTTAAAATTTAGAGTAAAAAATAGAGGTAAATCTGGTTCTAATCAGCTCAAAATCTGAACCAGATAACAAGGAGAAAACAACTCAAACAAAAGTTAAAACAGAGTTGTAGGAAGGACGAAGGTCGTGTTTTGAACTTTCAGATCTTAAGCCTTCCATTTTGATTTAATTTTATGTAAAATAATATCTATGTGCAGCTTGTTTTCTATGCCATAGATCAACGACAAGTTAGACTGTCCAATCCTGACTTGTATGCTTTTTAATTTCTGTTTTAGAAATTAGTGAATAAAAATCTGTTAGACTGTTTAATCCTAACATATAGTAGATTTGGTAGAGAAACATATGAACTCAACTATTTAATCTGAGTTCATGGAGAAATAAGAAGTAGAAATAGATTAGATTTTTTTGCTTTTAAAATAATAAAATGTTGTAAGAGAGTTTTCCAATCCAAGTGCACTCTAGAGAAGAAAAAATGTTAGATCAGTAGGATTGGGTAGGTAGAAAACTCGTATTTGATAAAAATCCATTATTTTTCATGGCTGCTAATATTTTCAGAACAAAATAAGAACATCCGAGAAAAGAAAGTTGCAATCCAATGGATGCGGCAATGATCAACCCCCCAGAGAATGCAAGTCTGAAGTTCTTGATGCCTTCAAGAAGGCACCATCTCCATGTGGAGCCACTGTTAGCCACCTATAAAATTTGTCATACCAAATGGTGGCTAAAACATTTTTGAAGCCTTGAAGAAACAAGTTTTATTGCAAAAAAAAATTGTTATCTCTTGAAGCCTTATGAAGACATCATGCCCTCTGTCTAAATCTTCACTGTTGTTTCCATTTCAAACTCTGAAAATATGATATTTTCATAGAGAAAAGACTGCTGCAAAATCAGCATTTTTTTCCCTTCCTTTCACTTCACATTAACCTTCATTTTTCCCCTTGAATTTCCTCTATTTTCCATTTTTCCTCTTTTTCCCTTCATAAAATCCTCTTTACAAAGTTTAAAACTCACTTTTAAACTTTGCTGAAACCCCCAAATCCATCAGAAAACCTTGAAAAAATCATAAAAAATGTATTTTTTGTATTACGGGCTTAAGCCCCTTTGGGCCAAGTCCTAACCACTTCCCCACCATATGCCCAGGCGCTAGAACCAAGCGTTAAGCCCATTTGGCGCTTATCGCATCGGAGAAATCAGAGCGTACAATTTTATTTCTTATGGTAAGACCTTCGATGCGATTAAGCCCTTTGTTTATAAACGCCCGATCTTATTATCATTTCATATAACCACATAGCCTGCATTCGGTGCTAAGCATTTTTTAAAACCTATCTCCGATGCATATTTCCCTTTGTAAATTCAATAAACCCACTTTCCTAAGTTTTGGTCTAAAACCGCCGGAGCAATGTTTTTTTTATATAAATGGGTATACTGAAAAGCCTCACATCAAAGTTCTGATGCGATTAAGCCCCATTTGTATAAACTCCCACCCTCCCTCTACATATAAACCGACGTCCGGGACCAAGAGTTAAATTCTCAAAGCGCTAATCACATCAGAGAAAATCAAAATGGGTAGATTGAAAGACTAGCCCGAAGGCCCGATCCCGATTGGCCCTTTCTATGTAAAAGCCCTGGGCCTATCGCATTACATATAAAAAATGGTCCCGAAGACAGGCGCCAAGCCATTTCATATATATTAACCCGCCCGACAGGCAAAACTTTTGTATTTTATTAAATTTTTGGGTTTTCATATGTATTAAAGGGTTTCCGTCAGTGCATGATTAGAAACAATATCCACCATTGATCTCAAACCAATCAACGGCCCACGCAAAATCGCATAGGGATTTTTCATTGGGCGCGTTAATATAATGCCACCCCTGATTGGTCAATCCCCGATGAGTTCTTTGCCGTCGATCTGATCTGCAGATCGACGGTCCACAGTTAATCGCACCAGCGCCATTCAAAGTTCTCCCCCCGCTGATCGCATGCCTCCAATTGCATCTGGGTCGTCCACGTGTCCAGATCGGACGGTCCAGATCGCATCTCCCGACTTTGGTTAAAAACATGTGTCCTGCTTCATAATATTTTTGGCCAATCCATAGCCGTTGATCTCTGCAGATCAATGACCCATATTAACCCCTTTCTCTGCCTTTGTATTAATTCGTTTATACCCCTGATTGAATCCTGACCGTTGATCCTGTACATCTAACAGCTCATATTAACCCCGATAGGCCTGCCTCCTTCTAGATCTGATCTCTGTCGTCAATCTCTTGATCGAACGGTCCATAATAAAACCACCCTTCCCACTTATGCTCGCTCATCTATCCAATTTCGCGCTCGCTCTCCGCCGTCAGATCTGAGACCCCGGATCTAACGGTTCAAGCGCATTTTCGCATAAGTTTAAGCATGGAAGTTAATTCTAAAAAATTACGCGATATAAGTTGTTTTCTGAGGCCACGTGTCGGCCTCTGACGCATATCACTTTCCAAAAGGAAAAACCGCCTACCTGCCTTTTCGCTGTGCGAAACCTGTGGTTTCCTTTACCAAAACCACCTTTCCCCTTTTGCACTATATTATATCACGTTCCTCCTCGACTGTTGATCTCTGCAGATCAACGGTCCCAGATCATTCTCACTTTATACTATCGCCCTCTGCTTCTACCAAATGTTTTCAACGTGCAATCTCCACCGTTGATCTCGTGGCTTGATCTCATCCGACGACCCACAATCCTCCCGAAACCCCAATTTCAATTCTTAACGACTTTCCTCCGCCAAAGGGATTTTTCCCTTTTTCTCTATATTTTCTCACATTTTACACCTATATTATTATAAAGTGACTCATTCACTTTATATATTCACAACTAATCCCCACCATTGATCTTTGCTAGATCGACGGATCCAACTTAATCTCCATCATTTGCTCCTAACTGCAGGATTTATTAATTTTTATCGTTTTGTGCAGGTTTTATATGGTTTTTCCATTAATCAAAGGAAAACCAAAGGCTGGGGATGACGATCCCCATGCCTTTGTTCATAAAAGAGGAACCATCCACAGGGTTTCAAAGCCACATTTTGTCAATGTTTCATGGGCATTGACGCTATACGGACCCTCTGTATACCTACACATCAACAAGACACATAATATAAAATCAAAACAAAAGAGTATCAGTGTTGAAGATCAAATCAAGCCAGAAGTGGAGAATTGAAGTTGATTTACACAGTTTGGATGGATTACGGCTAAGATAGAATCAAAAGCCTAATCCTCCGAATTAAAACACAATTAAATACAAATCAAAGATTTATCAGTCAGAAAGAGCCTCCACCACCACATCAGAGGCAAATTGATTCCTCTCAGCTACCCAAAGCCACTTGTAGCCTCAAAGCATTCAACAGAGGCCGAGTTCTAATCAGAAAAGAAGATATTTGCCTCAACGCAGCCGAATAGTTAATTCTGCCAAAGGAACTTAATGCAAAAATATCAGCAGAGTTATTACAATATGAAACAGAGCCTTAAAGTCAACAAAATCTCTCACCGAGCTTAATTCTTAAATGTAAAACAATTAATACAAATAGAACATATGTAAACTTCTCTATTGCGCCACTCAAAGGTCGAGAAGTTATTAAATCTGTATTAATTGACCTGGGAGATCTTTTATCCCCTCCCACCTCCTCATTCCTTCTATAAATACTTCTGTAGAAGATGAGACAATGTTGGTTGTTGAAATTTCAAATATACTTGAGCTTGAAACTTCTACTTGTAAATAGTGTTCACGGGCTCTTGAAGTTCTGCTTGTGATTAAATAAGTTAGGTTGGGAAGTGAAGATGATTGCTGAACTAAAACATTGGACTTAAAGCTGTAAATGGTTTGAAGCATCAATACAAGCTGATTTATGGGATCCTGGTCTATGTCAATGGTGATGTTATTTCTTTTTGTAAATTGTTATTTTATTTCTGTTTTCACTTTTTCCATCTTCTCTGATAAAGAACAACAAGAATAGAGTTAGGATTTACTGTATATCAGTACCCTTCTTTGTCTGATAATATTTATCTAAATTTTTTCTTCCAATTTGTGTTGTTTGGGAATGATTTAATTCAATTTAAGCAGTTAGGAATGCTGGCATTTCTTCATCCTACTGTCTAAGCTGAATGTTGTTCTTGAATGTTATTTTCAGTTTATGTTAAGTAGAGATGAACTAAGGAAGTAATGGTGAGCCCTGTCCTTTAGTTTTATCCCAAAAAACTATCTGAAAGTTTCCCTAAGAGTGTGTTGAAAGCAGGCTAGGTTAAAAGTCCTTACCTGATCTTAGACTATTCCTTGTTATCTCATGTGTTGTCTTGAAATTATACCAAGTAAAGCAGAGCTAGGGACGTCTATGGTGAGCCCTGGCCTCTAGTTTCTTCTCCAACAGTTGCTTTTAAAGTTTCCCTTTGTGTTCAATATGTTTTCTATTGAAAGTGCATCAAAAGCTGGCTAGTTTCAAAGTACTTACCAGATCTTAGATTACTTTTATGTCTTTCTTAAGTGTATGCCGAAAGCATGATAGTTTCAAAGTACTTACTTGATCTTAGGTTGCTCTTTGTTCTTCATGTGTTTAAATTCTCCTTTTGTTGTATCATTTCATTCCATAAAATCAACTTTAAAGAGATCCTTAGACATAGATGACTTGCCCCATGGACCACTCTTGAACGTTGTTGTTTCAATTAAACCCTATTATGACTCCATAGCCCAATGGACTAAAAACTAGTGTTATATCTATCTTTTTAGCCAAAGCTTGTTCTGATTGCTTGCAACTTCATACCTTTGAAACTCTTTCCATTTAGAACTTTCCACTCAAATAATAATCATGCTCAACCATCCAAAACAAACAAAAACCCTCGGACTTCATAACTAGCCTAATATCATTGCCTAAAAGCTTTTAAAGATAAATCCATCTTTGCACTTATTGGAGAGATCCCTCTCCGGATTCAGGAGGGCTAGATCCTAGAATCCCACAGTGGTTGAAATAAGTGTTCTCCCTGCAGTTGGACTTTTCCAGTCTTGCTAATTATAGGGTGCTAACATAGAATATAGAGATGAATTCAATAGTCTCGGTGCTATTTTAAATATAGACTGCACCATCGTATTACAAAAGATAATCGCACTGTTTCGAGATTTCAAAAAATAAAAATAAAAATTCTATCATGTCAATGCATTTTTTATATAAACGCATTAGTGCACTTGAATATTGAACGCACCGATGTGCAAGGAAATTGAATGAAAAAAAAACACGATTTTTTTTTTGTTTTTTTTTTTTAACGAGCAGCAATTGATTTTTTGAAACCTAAATTCATAAAATCTATTAAATAGTAAAATATTATTCACCATTTCATTATTTTATCCAAAATTTCAAGGGAGTGATTTGCAAGAAACATATACGAGAAGCATTGTGCAACAACAATAGAATACTTTGGAGCAAAAAAACTATTCAAAAGATCAAAAGCTAAAAGGTATGGTGAATCACTCGAAAACCTGCATAGTAAGTTTTACTTTTATTATTTATTTTACTAATAAAAAAATTACAATTTTTGTTAGGGTTTATTTAAAAAAGTGATCATTTGCAAGAGAAGATCAAATCAAAGTTGCAAAATATTTTGGATCCGCCGAAAGATCAGAATTTGAAAGGTATGGTGATTCACTAAAAACCATAGATAACAAGAATATTAAATTTTACTGTTAAAATATTTTACAATTTCTTTTAAATTTTTCACAATTCAGAAAAAAAATTTAAAAACCTTATATAATAAAAAATTTACTATAGATTTTACTAGTAAAATTTTTTACGATATCTGTTCCTATTAATATTTACTCAAAATTCAGAAAAAAAAAAAAAACAAAATATTCAATACTTACCTTAAACCCTTGCTTCTTTCTGCAAAATTTCACATCGGGATTTAGTTTTCTCTACCACTTCACAATTAGGGTTTTTTCAATTTAGACATTTTATATTTAATGAGTTTGTGTACTTATTATATATAGGGTGTTTGACATATAAAGTAGGGGAATCACTTGTTGAATTAGATCCAAACCTTGTCGACCCTATCCATTTTTTTTTAAACGACTATATGATGCGCGGTGCACCATATGTAACATAATGCACCAGTGCTACCTAAGTAATACAACACACTGGTAAATTATAACACGTTCAATTCTATCTAGTCTGTTCATCGTTACTCCCGGTGTAATATAATGCATCGACACACCTGTTCCTAATATCACCATTAAATAATTCTGGTGCGTTGAGTCTTACAAATTGCACCATCATCCCTCTCTGAGTTTTGAGAAACGACTATATGTTTCGTGACACATCCTATGTAACATAATGCATCGGGGCCACCTGAGTACTTCAACGCATCGATATATCATAACACTTTTGATTATGTCCAATTTGTTCATCATTGCTCCTGGTGTTATATAACACACTGACACACTTATTAATAGTAACACTGCTAAACCATTGCGATGCATTTAGACTTACAAATCGTACCGTCCTAATTCAAAATTAATTTTCCATGACGATGTTGAACAATTAAAAGACCAGTGCATTTAATCTTATAAACACATCGATGCGTTTATTCAAATAAACACATTGGCTACTAGAGGTTTTTTGGCTGAAAATTATTTGATTTATTTGTAAAATATATCTAATGGATTATGTATTGAATGTTACAGGTTATATATTGATAAAAAATGTCTTAGAAGGTCTCAAATAATAAAAATATTAATCGACACAATGACAACACATCAAAAAAATCAGAGAGGGAAAATTCTTTGTAAATTTTTTACAAAATTAATATGTGTGAACTATATGTAAGTTTAACTAATATGTATTAGTTTGTGTGTGTCATGCAGAGCCACAAATGAAAAAGGTTGATAAGAATTTGTCTAATCTAAGTGCAGAAGAGCGTAAAAGTCTGATAGAAAAATTGCAGAATGATGAATCGGGTGAATGAAATAATATTATTCAATATGATTTTTTTTTTGAATTTTCATTAATAATATAATTAAGAATATTAGATAACATGTTTTAAGAAATATATTAATTCATATACATTTAATTTTCTACATGGAGCAACAACGAAGGAAAATATCAATGTCGTTCTAAGAAAAGAAAATTTATTTAACATGGAGATGACGATGAATCAATCCTTAGCTCATCTGGAGTTGTGCTAGAGGTTAATGTAAGAGGGATTTTTTTTTACATAACTACGCAGGATATAGTAGAACGAACATATAGATGCACTTTACACATACAATACAAAATCAATGCAATGATTCTATGAATGAAATTATATCTAAACTAGAAGAAGCATTTCCAGAGAAATGGTCAACAAGCAATGCCATAATTTCAATAGCGAAAACATACAACAACAAAAAAATATTCGTTCAAAAGGTAATATTTCTAATTGTATAAAATGATTTTCTAGAATTATATGTATATATTACTACAAATCATTAATTTATTAAGATCAATTTTGTTATATTTAGTTTTTGTTGGCATTAATGATATGATTGCTTGATGGTATTGGTCTATATGGTTGCTATGGAAAATGTTTATGTTGTAGGTTCTTTGATGGTTTTGTTGGTTGGTTGGTCAACTAGGTCTCCATGTAGATTATGCTTCTATTGAGATGACTTTGTTTGTTGGATGATGGTTGTAGTGTTGCCTTTGATATTCCCTTGATGCTCCTGAGTTATGGAATAGAATCTTGATGATGTCTAAAGGTGTTGAAGATGATGGCATGATCCCATCTACAACCGATATTCATGTTTGATGCCACTTGATATAGTTTTTTCTCTCATGAGTTGGTTCTTGCACTTATGGTGACTACATCATGTATAAGCTAATCAGGAGGTTTCAAATATGGTTTTGAGACTTGTCAAGGCTTAGATAAGATTTACAGATGTCATATATGTTGATCAAGAAGTTGGAGGTAGTTATGTGTTGAAGAAATTATGTTTTCCTTTGTCCTCTTCCTTAGTCGCTCCCTTGTAGGCCTATCCATGCAACTGAAAGTTACAATCGCAGGTAACAAGGCTTATCCATGCGACTCAGTCGAGTTTCAGCTATGTTGTGGAAACGACTATGTTTGTAGGTGAAGTTTCTCTGGATTCTTCGCACATATCGAATAAATTATTTGGTTTTATTATGTTTCTTGTTCATGAATTTTAATTAAAGGTTATAATTGACTAAATCAACATGTATGAATGATTTTTGAAGTGTGAATTCCTTAATGAAGTGAGTAGTGGAGATTGTGCCAAAAATTATTTAAAATAAGTGCAAATTAACCATTGTTGGTAGAGAATAGGAGTAGAGCTTTGTGTAGAGAGTAGAGGAAAACCTCCTACATAACATAATTATGGAGAGGTCTATTTTTTAGAGATGTTCACACACATAGATAATCTATTGATATCAGAGGGTGAGGAGACTCATGGAGAGATCATCTATTGGTCAGATAAATAGATTTTTATCTGCTAATTGTGACAATGTTTGCAGGTTCTACAACAGAGGATATTCAGAGGAAAAACACTCATATGATTGTAGTTTTTGCAGTAGAGTTTTTAGTGCAGTGATAGAGTGATGAATTCTTCTATGATGATGCTAAAAAACTCATGATTGCAGGATCAATGGTGAATTGCATGGCATAATTATTTGTGCTTGCAGAGTGAACGTTATTATATGCATGGTTGTAGTTGTGTTGTTAGATTTGATGGATTGCTAATGGAGTAGAATTGAGAGTATGCTGGACGTTATGTTGCTGCAAAATTCTTGCATATGTTGCATGTTGCATTATGAGAAAAATTACACGTGTGAGGTATTCTGTGTTGATTTGAGAGAGCCATAACTTATGAGTTGATTGAGATGTATTGGGTTTGTTTGATTAAGACGATGTTGATGTATTAAGGTTATAAAAGAAAGAAAGTTGTTGTTGTCTTGTGTAGGGGTCTAGTTTGAAACATTATGAAATATGGCCCTAGTGATTAACAAATCGAGATAGTTTGTTGAAGAAGGGATAGTTGTTCCTTTCCGATGGGTGTCAGTAGCTTCACTAGAGGAAGTAGCATTCTCATATTCCAATGGGTGTTGGGCGAGGCTTGTTGGGGGTAGAGGCATTTAGTGTATAGCTGTTCACAAATTCGATGTAATATGAGAAAATTCCTTCTTGGACATAGCCATCTATGATGATGTAAATTGATTTGTTGATTAATAAAATTTAAAGTAGAGCAACAACAAAAAAAAGGGTGGTTTTCGACATGGAGGGGGTTTTCCACCAGAGATACTTTTGTCTATTGTGCATATGATTGTTTGATTGTATTATGTGTTATGCAACCAACTCACAAAATAGAAGAAAAGATAGATCAATGACTTAAAAAATTAGTCTCTTTGAGGGGGAAACCACATTTAAATTACATAAATGAACAATTCTTGGATGACACAAATGAAAAAACCTCCTTTGTATATATAGAAGTATAATGGGTAACAATATAATCAGAGCCTACATAACAATAATAATGCAAGGGCACAATAATAACAATAGAGGGCTTCTATGGGGCACATTAATAACAATAAGGGAGATACACTAGTATTATTGGACCCTAACGTGCCCCTCTACTTCAAAAAATGTTGTCCTCAATGCTTGAGTAGTTCTATATGCTTTTGTATAAAATTATATTTCCCCCATGTGGAATCTTCAAGGAGTAAGTTCTTACACTTAATGAGATACTCTGAAATTGATCGATTCCATAGCCGCCGGGTTCTTGTTTCCGTGACTTCTTTAGGCTCAAATATGATTTTTCCTTCTTCATTAAGTTTTGGAAACACTATTTGAATTAGGAGCTTGTCACCAATAACCTTCTTTAAGCATGAAACATGGAAAACTGGGTGTACTCAAGAATATGCAGGTAGCTCCAATTTGTATACCATAGTACCAATATTTTGCAACACCTTGTAAGGAATATAATACTTGGGTGATAATTTATTATCCTTCTTAGCTTTCTTGAGGGAAATTTGTTTGTATGGTTGTAGCCGTAAAAATACCCAGTCACCTACATAAAAACACCTTTCTCTGCGATGTTGATATGCCTGTTGTTTCATTTGATTTTGCGCCAGAGTGATGTTATCCTTTAAGAGTTGGAGAACTTGTTGTTGATGCTTGATGTGATTTTCCACTATTTGAAACTTAGAATTTTATCTTAAATATGATGTGATGGATGGTGGATGATATCAATAAAGTGCCATAAACGGGGTCATTTTTGCTGCAGTATGGAAGGAAGTGTTATACCACCATTCAACTAGAGGTAACCACTTGACCCATTGTGTTTGTTTATGAGATACAAATCAACGAAGTTATCCTTCCAAACATTTTCTTACTATCTTAGTTTTCCCATCAAATTGAAGATGATAAGATGAAATATGAGCTAATTGAGTGTCAAGACAAGAAAATGATTCCGTCGAAAAATTTCCAGTGCAAATGGGATCTCTGTCACTTACTATATTCTTTGGGTTTCCATGAAGCTTTTGAATTGTTCCATAAAAGCAGTAGCAACTGTACTGGCTATAAAAGGATGAGATAATGCACAAAATTATGCATACTTGGTAATTCTATCAAATACCACCATGATGAAACTCTTTCCTTCAGACTTGGGTAAACCTGTGATAAAATCCATTGAGACCTCCTCCCAACACTGACTTAGAATGACTAAAGGTTGTGAAAGACTTGAGGTCTTAATTGTCTCAAATTTGTTTTGTTGGGAAAACCAAATATTTTGCCACAAACTTTTGAATATTAGATTTAAGGCCATCCCAAAAACATTACTTCTTGACTCTTATTGAGGGCCAAAAATGTCTTCCTACAACACTATGAGGGAGCCCACCCAGTCCGGACATTTAAGAAGCTCCTTTTCCGTTGAAATGGTGGTTTCGACTAGTTAAACTAGGTCCAACTACCTTCTCTCCATCTCCAATGACTTAAAATATGAATTTTATCTACTAATGGAGAAGAAACATCAGATCCGTCCTCTTGTTGATAAGGAAAGAACGTGATCCTTAAGCTGATCTGGGGCTCAACCGAGCCAAAACTAAAGTTTTCCTCTTTGGGAAGAGGAATCCTAGGAATGTAGAATTAAATCTAAATGAAAAAATATTCTAAAATGCAAGAAAAAGGAAAATTATCCTAATCATATCGCAATTAGGCATATATAGATCTAACCGAATCGAGAAAAAAATATTTAAATGATTGGGATTTAAATATGTCTAGCTTACAATAAATATCAACCTAACGAAGTAGTTCAATTAACTGACATTATGAATGCCAAAACATATTCTTTTCAGAGACCTACTAACTGAAATAATCAAATGAGAACATTTAGGAAATAGTTCACCAATTGATATTGATTGTTAAATCAGTACTTCGAATAATTAAACAATAATATAAGGAAATAGTTCACAGAATATTACTATTTGTTAAATAAGTATTAAAAGACAAATTTTTGAGTAAATAGTTACTCAGAAATCAGAATTCAACCCACAAGAACAGAGATAAATAATAACATATAATTGAAGCAAATTACTCATACTGACAATAGTGCACAAATATGAATAAATTGACATATTCTTGTTGTCACAATATGGAACCAGTATTGAAAACACTAGTATTATAAAAACAAATTTATTGAATCCGTTTCTCTAGCTATGGTCTCCAAGAGTCCTTTACAATGCTTTGAACTTATGCTTTTAAAATAAGAGCTAAAGTAGTGCAAGCTCTGTTCTTCATACATAATTCATAATGCAAAGGAAAAATACTCAATAGTCCCTCATATTTGAGATTTTCTCACCTCTCATCTACAACTCTAAATCCTGATTACAATAGTGCTTTCAAGAAGTCCAGAATTGTAGAGAAGAGAAGCCCCTTCAATACATTCTACATTGCTATTTATAATATCTACAAAAGAATTCCTTAATAGAAAGTTGTTGAATAGTGGTTCTGCTCAATCCATTTTATTTGGCCCAGAATAATATACTTCAGTTGCTGGAACATTCTCATTGATTTAGATTTTATTCTTCCAATCTCTTCAAACTGTTTCTCTACAAAAACCGATCAATGATTTTCTTAAAAAAAATTGAAATCAAAATGCTAAATCTGGAATTAAAACACATCCAATCAAAACTTAATTACATAATTAAAATAAAATAAATTTGAGTGTTCTATTGATGCATGTTAATATTTAATTGGTGAAGGGGGACATATACGAATGGATCTGCACTCACAAGAAGGTGTGGGCAAATGAGAATGCAAAAAATAAAACTCAGAAAATTGATTTTGTTTAAAAATTTGGATTTTGATCTTTTGCTAAATTTTAGACCCATTAAATGAAAAAAATCGGAAATGAAACTATTTTAGAAATGTTCTCCACAATTTTATCTATCTAACGAGCCATTCTAAGCTTCATTTGGTCAAACAGAACTTAATTTATGAGTTTCTAAAGTTAAGAACTCAAAACTAACAAAATTTTGGAATTTCTGCTATTAAAATTAAAAATCAGTTTTTGTAATTAAATTCCGACTCTAAAATAAATGTCTATTATTAATTAATTAATGCTAATTAATAATAACCATATTATTAAACTTAATTCATTATAAATCAATTATTGACAAAGTTGAATTAATTTAAAAAATTAATTATATTAAATTATTATTATAATTAAATTAAATTATAATTATACTTGAAACATAATTATTATAATAAAAATACTTAAACTAATTAACAAATTTCATATAATGAAAATCAAACTTAAACATATATAAACGTATATGTGAGTGAGTGAGTGATGGAGGTACTTAGGCGAGGGGAGTTATGGAGGGATAAGGAGAGAGTTACGTAGGAGAGGGGAGTGAGGTGAGTTGAGGGGAGGAAAGGTGACGTGAGGGTGATGTAAAGTGGGTGAGTAGGGAGGTATAAGGAGGGCGAGCCTTATTTCAGCTGCCATAGGCCCATTAATGCGGCCCAGGCAGCTGATGCTCACCGTCCGATTAAAAGTGTAGACCATCGTGCGGCGGGCATCAGCTGCCTGGGCCGCATTAATGGGCCTATGGCAGCTGAAATAAGGCTCGCCTATAAGGAGTTGAAAAAAAATTATATTAATTTTTATTTTATGTTTTAATTTATTATATATTTTTTGAATCGTAAGTTTATAATTGAGGCGTTTTAAAAATATGTAATATGTGATGTATCGTATTGTATCGTGTCGCATCGCAAATTTTAAAATCGCAATTTTTTTTATTGTGTTTTTTTGTTCATATGTTTTTGGATTGAGATTTTTGGAAGGAAGGAAGTGATATGGGTTTCATGTGAAATTAAAATTCTTACAAAATGAACTATGGTCATTGTTTAATTTTAATATTTTAGGTTTAGCAATTTGTTTTAAATAGGAAATTGGAATAAATTACCGAAATTCCGAAACACGATTTTCAATTGTCGTTCAATTTAGGTGGGTCATTTTGTAGGACCATTATTAAAAAATAAAAAAATAAAAATTAACTAAGAGTTAATATTCACAATGAATGACTATTTTAATTTCAAAGATTGAAATACCATACATTTATTTATATTTTTTTAGTCCAAGCGAGAAAATGATCAAACTTTAAAAGAGTGCCATTTACAAACTGATTGACCAAATGATGCGAAACAAGTATCGATAAAAATAAAACGATTAAAATGGAAATCCGAAAAAAATGAAAAAAATGGAAAAATTGTAGAATGATTAACTTAATGAAAATCATAAAAGGTGTTTAGCCAAAAATTGATATAAATGGTCCCCATTATTTGAAAATAATTCAAAAATGGGGGGTGTTGGGTTTTTCCCTACAACAATGGCGACACATGGGAGAAAGACCACTTATCTTTGATTGAAGATAATGAACTATTATTTATCCAAAAGTTAAAAAATAATGGATTTCACGAAATTGTCTAACAATAAAACATTCCTATAGGTCCCACATAAATAGATTAAAAAAGATGAGTTTGTAAAGATAAGTACTTAAAACAGAATTTGGGAAAATTTTGTTTTAAAACTTCCTCATATGAAAAATAGAAGGTAGAGATAAGATTTTTTTGATAAAGAATATATCCATTTTATGATTGGTCTTTGACATCGCTTCGGTGCCAGCAAGCCTAAACAATACCTTGACGAAGTTGTCTTTTATGCCATACAAGCTTAGTCCCGCTGCCAACGAGCGTCTATAGTGTTAGGTCCCTATATTACTAGTGTAGTCCATTATTGTTGTTAGTGAAGCCCCCTTATTGTTATTGTTGTACCCTTTTAACTCCCATATTGTTATTATTGTGCCTTTATATTATTATTGTTAGGTTGGCTAGGATTATATTGTGACCCCATGGAATCCTATATAGAGAAGGAGGTTTTGTCATTTTTATCATCCAAGAATTGTTCATTTATGTAATGTAAAGGAGGTTCCCCCCTCGAAGTGTCTTATTTCTAAGGTTTTGATCTCTCTTTTCCTCTATTTTTGGAGTTGGTTTCATAACATTTGGTATCAAAGCTTTGGATTCTAGGGTTTCGCTGCTCCAAACAGGTCATCATGTAATTTTCGCCATAATTTTTTTCTACGAAAGTTCAGAAGCTGAAAGTTTTGCCACGCGAAACCAAAATCTTGAGGAACTTCGTGTAAAAATTTCAGATCTTGGTTTGCAATAGTTTCGGAGATATGAATTGTGGAAATTAAGGTTTTTGTAGGCTCCCGAATTTCATCTAAAATATGTGACCTTGGAAAAAACGACATAACTCTCTCTCTGAGCATCAGATTGGAATTCTCTAAAAAGTGGCTAAAAGCAAACGGATTGTAGTTTCCTGTATATAAATTTCAAAGCCGAAGGAGGAAACAATGACATGTGGCATGCCGTACAAGTTCGCTTTACTGAACCAATCCATAATTAGGTCATTGTGGGATAATGTGCATAACTTTATCTTTAAGCATCCAAATCAGGTTAGACCCATGGCATTCGAAATAAGATTCAGAGATATACTATAGGTCCAAATTTCAGATATTGAATATCCCAATCACATAGATAATTCAGTTTCAATATCAAGCTCCTCAAAAGCAAGAAAAATGTGTGTATTTTTTTCAAATTGTATAAGTCTTGTTTGAAAAATCAGTTTGAAGTGATTCCAACGGCATATTGAAGCATATATATCAATATTGTGTTCTAAAATTCTTCCTAAAATTTATTCAACACCCATTAATCCCTCATAATACTATACTATGACTCATGAAGATGAAGAAGTGCAACATGATATTTCAAAATTACAAGAGCAAGTGCACCAAATTTCGTTTTCGCAAAGAGCAACAAAAAATGAAATGGTAGTTTTGAATAAATGCGTGGAAGCAAAGATGGATGGTTTGAAGAATAATATGGATGGTTTGAAGAAAGATGTGGAAGCTAATATGGAGGGTTTGAAGAAAGGCGTGGAAGCTAAGATTGATGGTTTGAAGAATGGCATGGAAGACATGGAAGAAAAAATGGAAGACATGAAGAATGATATAAAAGCAGACATGGAAGGCTTGACGAATTTGATACAAGAAATGATTCCTAGTGGAAAAAAGATAGTAGAGGAAACTCATGATGAGAACAAAATAAATGTTAATCGTGATTTCAAAAACTCAAATGTTCGATGGATGACCCACCATATTCCAAAGATAGATATGAGGAAGTTTGATAGCAAGGATCCTGTAACATGGATACTATAGATGGAGCAATATTTTGATCTCAATAATGTGTAAAACACACAAAAGGTATACATTGCAAATTTATATTTAGAACAAAATACATTTGTATGGTATCGATGGCTTTGATCCCGTAAAAAAATTGTCACTTGGTCAATTTTTATGGAGGAAGTGATAGCACATTATGAGGATAAAAAGAGAAACACCTTTTTTAGCCAATTGATAAATCTCAAACAAAAGGGCTCAATGGTGGAGCACATTGAAGAATTCTAAAAATTGAATATAAGGGTAAATGATATTCCATAGGAACACAATATTGATGTCTTCATAGGTACTTTAGAGGATAACATCCAACATGAGGTTCGCCTTTGGGAACCTGATTCATTGGAGAAGGCATTCAAGTTGCAAGAAAAAATGAATGTAAAATTATGTCGATAAGGAAGCCTACCAATCACATCTATAAATATGGAAGTGTTGCTACTCCTAAACTTCCACAACCTACAGGATTGCCACCACAACAATTGGAATAAAAAAGAACAAAAGGTCTTTGCTACAGTTGTGATAGAAAATACACTAAAGGTCATAAGTGTGTTGAGAAGAAATTATTTTACATATATTGTGAAGAGGAGGAAGAAAATGAATAAGAAACTTCAAAAGAAGAGGATATACACTAGGAACCAACCTTAAAGATAGAAGAAACGAGCCTGACCATATTGTGTAATGCATTGGCAAGAATTACCAATCCTCAAACTCTCAAGATAGGAGTAAATATCAAGAAGAAAAAAGTAATAATGTTGATTGATTCAAATAGTACCCATAATTTTATTCATTGTAAGGTAGCCAGGGAATTGAGTTGATTCCTATACCCAACACCAGAATGTCAAGTGATGGTTACAAATGGAGGAACTATAAATTGCTCTGGAAAATGACATAATATCAAGCTAACCATGGGGGAATATGTATTGAATAGTCCAATGCTTTCCATTCCAATGAGAGGTGTTGATGTTGTACTAGGAGTACAATGGTTACAATCTTTGGGGATGGTAGCTTTTAATTTACAAGAACTTTTCTTTAAATTTTTTTCGGAAGGAAAGGAAGTCGAATTATAGGGTATTTCAAGGAAGCCAAGAAATATAATAAGCTCTAATTTCATGACAAAGCTTCTAAAGAAATAACAACGAGGCGTAATTGCACAATTATGCTCACTAGAAGTTCTAACATCAAAATCATCTATTTCTCCAGATCTCCAAAAATTCTTGGAAAATCATTCCAAGGTGTTTGAAACTCCCAAAGGACTCCCACCTATTTGTGATCATGATCATGCTATTCATTTTATTCTAGGAAGTGTTCCTCTAAACATCAGTCCTTACAGATATCCTTATGTCTAAAAGAGTGAAATTGAACATACGATTGCAGAAATGTTAGAGGCTGGTATAATTCAACCTAGTCAAAGTTCTTTCTCTTCTCCAGTATTATTGGTGCATAAGAAGGATGGATCATGGTGCATGTTTCTGGATTACAAGGAGATCAATAATTTCACTATTAAAGATAAATTTCCCATTTATGTGATTGATGAATTATTGGATGAATTACATGGAGTAATTTATTTTACCAAGTTGGATCTTCATTTAGGATATCATCAAGTTAGAATGAAGACTGAAGATATTCCGAAAAAAAACATTTCGAACTCATGAGGGTCATTTGAATTTTTGGTCATGCCTTTTGGCCTTACCAATACACCTTCTACATTTCGAAGGTTGATGAATTTCATTTTCAAAACCTTCCTTAGAAAATTTATGTTAGTATTTTTTGATGATATACTAATCTACAACAGGTCTTAGAAGGATCATGTTCAACATGTTGACAGGGTGCTCAAACTATTGCAGGAGAAAAAACTATATGCAGAAACCTCCAAATGTTTCTTTGGAGTACAAGAGGTGGAATATCTGGGTCATATTGTATCTCACGAGGGTGTTAAGGTAGACCTTAACAAAATTAAATCCATTAAGGAATGGAAATTCCCCTCAACCATAATGTAGTTGTGAGGATTTCTTGGGTTAACAAGGTATTATTGCAAGTTTGTTAAGAATTATGGGAGAATAACAGCACCTATAACAACATTATTGAAGAAAGATGCATTTTCATGGACTCCTGAAGCAACTAAGGCCTTTGAACATCTTAAAGAGGAAATGTGCCTAGCACCGGTCTTAGCTACACCGTACTTCACAAAAACCTTATTGTGGAATGTGATGCCTTAGAAATGGAATTGGTGTTGTTTTACCGCAAGAAGGAAGACCCATTCTTTTGAAAGTCGTCCAATCAAAGGAAAATATTTATAGAAAGCTAATAAGAGAAGGAAATGTTGGCAATACTACATGCACTAAAGAAATGGTGACCTTACCTAATGGGAAGACACTTCAAGGTAAAAAATGATCATGATAGTCTTAAACACTTTTTGGAACAAAGACTATCTTTAGAAGAGCAACGAAAATGGGTCACAAATATGTTTGGTTATGACTTTGAAATCATCTACAAAAAAGGGAAGCTAAATGTTGTTGCAGATGCACTTTCAAGAAAGGATGAAGAGGTGGAAGCATTTCTTTGTGCCATTTCTATTATCCAACAAGATTGGATAACCAAAGCAAGAGATGAATGGAAGAAGGACGAAGAAGTGTGGACACTCATTCAAAAGTTGCAGCAAGATCCTAGTACATCTGATACATTTAGTTGGAAAATGATTCCTTATGGTACAAAGATCACTTATATATTTGTAAGAATTCCCAACTAAAAAAAAAGAATCTTTTGGAATTGAACACTTCTCCTTTAGGAGGACACTCAGGATTTTTAAAAACTTACCACAGGATGAAGAAAGAATTTTTTTGGGATGGCCTTAAAACTGATATTCAAAATTTTGTGGCAGAATGTTTGGTTTTCCAGAAGAATAAAGTTGAGACAATTAAGACCCCAGGACTTCTAAAACCTTTATCCATTCGAAGTCAACATTGGGAGGAGATTTCAATGGATTTGATCATAGGTTTACCTAAGTCCAAAGGAAAAAGTGTCATCATGGTGGTAGTTGATAGAATTACCAAGTATGCACACTTTTTTGCATTATCTCATCCATTTAAAGAAATTATAGTTGCTACTACATTTATGGAAACAATTCAAAAGCTACATGGAAACCCAAATATTATGGTAAGCGACATAGGTCCCATTTTTACTGGAACTTTTTGGATGGAATTATTTCCTTGTTTGGGTACTCAACTAGCTCATAGCTCATCTTATCATCCTCAATCCAATTGTCAAACTGAGATAATTCAAAAAATTTTGGAAGGATATCTTCCTCTTTAATCACTTCCTTTAGATAGCGTGTTGCAAGCTTTAGTTACATGGCCTAGTGAAATAGGTGGGATGGAAATAGAGATTTATGTTTAACGGACATAATACTTTCATAATGTTGACTCCAAATTATTTCCCTGCAACTATCAATCAGAGGATTTTATGTGGAGGGGTGGCAGGGATTCATTGTGTTAAACTCAAATCAGTTCTTTCCTTGAAAAAATAATCTCAATAACTTAGAAATGATGTGTGTTCCTCTATGAAAAATATTTAAATCAAGGCGGTTTTATGGTTCCATAAAGATATGCCTTTAATGATAAATGAAAATCGTTAAAATAGATAGAGTAAATATTTCCCATGTATGACAACCGTTGTAAGGTAAGAAAAATGTCTTTCGCATAAATCATGGAAAAGTCACCAAAATCAAATCAAAACCGAAAGCAAAAGGAAAATAATTCCTAAACTAAAGTAAGAAAAGAAAGCAACAAACAAAAATATAAATGAAAAAGGTGAAAGGTAAAAGAAAAATCCATATTTGAAAGATAAACTCTAACAAGACTACTTATACAAATTTATCAACAAAGGAGATAAAAGAAAATAAGCATATGTACGTTCCTTCTTATGTTGAAATTTAAATTTTTTTATCTTGCAAAGGTATAAAATTGAGGCTCTCAAAATGTAGAGGTTGAATAGAAGTTATGATAGATAATATGTTAAATGAGAAGTCTATGTCTGCTGCAAACTTTCTTGTTTCGAAGAAAAACCCTGCAAAAAATTCTTAACCATTTTCTAATAAAAGTAATGCTTAAAAAAAAAGACTAGAGGTTCAAAAACTCCCCAGTTTAGCTAATTTGATGAGGATCATTACTGCTTTTTTCAAAGATCTCAAAGCAAATTGATCAAAAGAGAATGAATTTTCAAACTGATATGATAGAGGTGTAAAAGGTTCATGAAGACCTGTAAAAAAGAGTTCAGAATCAACAAAAACTAGAAAACAAAACTGAAACCAAAAGTGAAATAATGAAAATAAATGAAAGTGGACACATGAAACTTACCATTGGAGAATTGCATTTAATCTTACGTGAGAGAGATGATTTTCTCCAATACAAGTTAAATTCTTCCTTTAATTAGAATTAAAAACATGAAGAAGTTGAATTGATTGAAATCTTATTGACCCAAAATCATTATTTATTGAATCTAAACTAAAGCAAGGAGTAAACTATAAGAAATCAATGTTTCATGTTCAAGGAATCTGAAATAAATCAAATCCATCAGAAATGGGAATGAAGATATGCTTCTTTATGAATTGCAGCGATGAATGTTCTTTTTTATTTTTCCATTCTTAAGTTATATCAGCCCCAAAGTATTGATATTGATTCAACATCCCAAATAATGTAGCAATTATGTATATGAAGAGAACTTGAATCTTTATATGATAAGTATGGAGCAAAATAAAAGAGAATTAAAATATGAATTAACTAGTGGTACATTACCTTTACTTGTTCCAAATTCCTTATTAGTGACGCAGATTGCCGAGAAGAGTAAAAGAAGTCCATGTACATACACTATGAATAATGTATATCCCTTTAGTCATAAAGTCACCCCTATGAATGAATACTTGGATTTCATAAAATTATGATTGAAATACATCCAAGTTTTAGACCACCATGGTAAAATGAAAGCATATATATTTGAAAGTTAATAAAAAAATACATCATGTATACATAGTGAAATATAAGAATGTAATGATCAGAGACCTCCGAAGATTATTAACATGATATTCTGAAGTTCTAAATTTCCGAGAGAATCAAAGCAAAGGTAAGAACTCAAGTTTTCCAAAAGTCTCAATGGAAAAAACTTCGATAAATAAATATATTGCTTGATAATGTTTTCGACGACATTTGTTTTCAGAAGTTTAATGAAATTTCGCCTTCGATACAAGAAGTTTATGTATTTAGAATATTAAGGGAAACAAGATCTTGGAACAAAATATTTTGTGTAACTTTTACAAACAAAACTTACAATATTGATTGTGTCCAATAAGAAATGCGTGATAAATGTATAATGTAGAAACATTGCTTTCATCAAGCATTCTCATATTAGAGGTAAAATTTTTGTAAGATTCTATAAAATAACTACAATGAATTTCATTCCAAAAATGAAATAATTTGAAGTTTTGTAACATGATTGCAATATCACTTATATTTACCTTTAAAATAAGTTTTAAGAAGAGGGATTTGAGATTTAAAAAATATGAGAATAAATCAAGTGTCAAATATCTCAAAATCATTTTCTGAAGCCAAAATCAATTTTACAAAATTCTGAAACTAGAAAATTTCAATGAAGATAGTAAAATAGGGGTCATTTCCTTTGCTAAATGTGTTGGACAAGGTAGTGGAAATAAAAGGAAATTTGAAGTTTGGAGAAGAAATTCTTAGAATTCGTTTTTAAATGCTTTTGATATAAGACAAACCCAAGAGTCTAATAAGCGAACTACTTCGAAATTCTGAGGAAAATATCAAAAAATGAAAAACAAAGGATCGATATTAAAAAATTCATCAATTATAGGCTTTGAATCCCTTTGGAAGAAATGAATATAAATAAAGGGGAAAATAATTTGACAAGTGTGATGCAATGGTTCAACTCATATTGGAAAATTGTAAGATTTGGAGCAGGCATAGATAAAATCATGGATAAGATCATTCACTGCAAGTGTTTTCATGCAAAATTTCCTTGGGTTGTAGCAATTTAAAGCAATAATGAGCATACACATTTCATTCTAGCTAGATCAATGAGAGGCAGAATATGAAAACATGTGGTCACATGGTTTTTCGTATAGGTTAGTGCCTTGCTGAATGTTTCACATTGTGAGTTTCTTTGCCATGCATAACTTAAAAGCCGTGACTTCCACCTTTGTCGATATGCGATCAAGTTTTATATAATAGTTAAAGGACAGTGGTAGAGAGGTGTATATCAAAATTTATCACATTGGAGGATCTTAAGACAAATCATTACTTGAGTTTCCTGATGCGATATAAGTGTTGTAGTAGCGGGATTGCGACATGAACATATGCAATGGGAAATTGCGATGGAGCGATTGCGATATCGGATAATAGTCATATCGGGGATAGGAAACACCGATATTATTTTTGCGATAGTGGGAATATGATAGATGATGTGGCTCATTGGTAAGACCATCCTTGGGTTTGATAAGAGATCAATAATTAGAAGATTTGAGCATGAGATGTAACATTGTTGATATGCCGATTTGAAATGAAGAACAGACCCAGTAGTTTTATTATGTGGATTAAATTTCATATCGGATATGGGACATCAGAAATTTTAAACATATTCCCCAACTAAAATTGTGATTCATCAATGAATGCGATACCTTTCAGAACTGAGTTTAAATGTCATATCAGGTATGGGGTTGTGTGAACATCGCAATTTTTGGTGAAGTCATTTTATCAGAGAATGAGAGAGAAGGAATAACGGAGGACTTGCATTGGAGGTTTCTTATCGGTAAATGGTAAGAGATGTCTCCGATCAAATATTATGATATAGAGGATTTCGTGATATAGACAATGCGATATCAGAAGGAAAGGTTCATCGGAGATTAGAGGGAATGGGAATATCTGGGAATCAAAGATATTTGGAGTATGCTCATTTCAGAACCTCTGATATGCGAATTGCGATATATGATGTGCCATATGTGGGGTCAATGATTTCTTAAAGTATTCAATTAAAAAAGAAAGCAACTAATTTAACTTTTATTTAAAATAATTAACTGTTTAATAATTTAATTAACCGTCGGAATATCTGATCGAAAATTATTTTATTAGAACTTTCTTATGAAGAGAGTTGTGAAATATAATGATCCGATATGACTCTTTTGAGAATTTATTAAGACTTATTAGGATTTCAATGAATAGAAGCAAAATTAGATAATCCTCAAATTTAGACGAAATCATAAATACTTCATTGAACATGTTGTGGATTTGAGAAAATTGTTGATTGCTTTTCCTTATCTCAGATCTACACAATCAAGTCAATGAAGACCTGAAAACAAAACAAAATAGAAATAAGAAATAACCTTTTAAAACTAAAATTAACAATAGATGATGGTGAACCTGTAAACACATACCTGGAAGAATTTTGATTGGAACTTTACCTCATGATCTTTAAGTTCTCGCAAATTTGTTCAAAATTTGCATATGTTCAACATCACCTACTTATTTAATAAAAATTGGCAAGTAATAGAATTTTCAACTGCATCCATTTGAAATTTACGTTAGAGGGAAAATGTGGTGAAAATGAGCTCTTCAAAAGTATTCGTGAATAAGAGATTGTCAAGCTTTAGCTATTATCTGGAATTTCTTCATATATGATTTTTTAAAGAAATCTTGTCAATGCGACAGAGTTTTGTAAAAACAATACAATTGAAAATTTCATAATCTTATGATATGTTTTAAGCCACTTTTCTAGCAAATGAAAGGGGATGCTTAGAAGAGTTCATATTCATAATTTTCATTAAAATCCAAATAATAAAATAAATGAAAACAAAAAATAAATCTAATATAAATTAATCTATTCCTATTTCTAACTTAATGAAGGAAACATGACTAGGTATAGTCATACTTCCAATGTAACCTCTCTCTCATTTTAATTCCTACATGTATGTACAGGTCAAAGATTAGTAACAAAAATAAAAATATTATTAAACAAATAAAACTAAATCTGAAAGAAGAATGTACATTTATTGCTAATATATTTACAGAAAGAAACTTATTTATAATTACCTTTTCTTGAAATGTCCTTTCCAGTTGAATTTCAATTGGATCATAGAATTATGGATGAATTTCTATTAATGATTGGAAGAGATTCAAAAGAGAAGGCATCAGGCTTGATTGTGAAAATGATCTTTCATATAAAATGGCTTGCATGAATATGTCGGTCTTATATACATATGTTAAATTATTAACAACCTTCCATGTAGAAAAAAATTCCAATGTATTTCAAATGGATCAATAAATAACAGATGGAAGTCTGATAGATAAAATGGAAGACTATTAATTTAATTAGATTGTTGGTCATATTGTAAAAATACACTCTCTTGTTGGTACTTCTTTTGAGAAGAAAGAAGTAATTGATAAGAAACGAACATCAATTGGAATTGGAAAATTAATAGCTCTTGATGTTCATGATTATGATTTGAAACTTCGTTTTTCCATTCAGGCAATGCATTAACAAAGTGCTTAATACTGAGCTGCTCAATATGCCAACACAAAGTATCTAAAGATTGAAAACTAAAAACAAAAAACAAATATGAAATTAAACAAAATAAATGGAAAAATGGAAAAAATGAATCGTAGTTTACACTAGTGTTACAATTATTATCACAACAAAATTGGGACTGTTTTAAAGAAATTTCCCTTTCACAGTAATTGGCCGGAATAATAGAATTCGAAGTTACAACTAGTGTAACTATATTTCCAGATATAACGAAGTTAACTAATGACCCCATTTCTCATGGCCCTAACTGGCCCCCCATGCCCACGAAGCTCCCTTCGGATATACCAAAATTTGAAGGGAAGCAAGCAGAAGACCCAGGAAATCATATCATCAGTTTTCACCTATGTTATTCATCCAATAGTATCATTGATGATACCATTAGACTAAGACTCTTTCGACGCACCCTAACAGGTCCTGCGATGAAATGGTATGTTGAGCAGCCTTTTGATTCCCATGGAACCTTTAGCGTCCTCGCTACCACATTCCTCGCCTATTTTAAGCTCCCCATAAATCATGATTCAGGAATGGAAATGCTAACACATTTCAGACAAACACCAATCGTCCATATATCAGACCATCTCCATGAATGGCAACGACGCCATAGTTTGTGTAAAGACAAACTCATTGACAAAGCGTTGTTGGAATTATTTTTGAAAACCCTCATAGCTGACATTTCAAAAGAGGTGGTGACACAGAAACCCACCTATGAGGAGGATGCCAGTAGCAAGTCCCAATGGCCTGAACTCACATACACCCAATCAGGATATATTTACAATGTCCTGCCAAATGCCCTACGCCTGAAAACTTATAGGGAATTACCAGGCGCGTCGAATATTGCAGATGGTTTTATCCTAAGTCGAAGGTCACCTAAGCAGTAGTAACTAGTACCCAGGATACACATACGATTCTACTAAGAACGTATTGCAACTTGGCTACCATCAAATTTAGTCTGCATCTTTCCATAATATGACGAATAGAGCGATGCCATACCATCAACAACAGGGAGGCTCATATCCTCCCTTGCAAAGGAACCAATACTTAGCTAGGAATGTTGATTCAAGATAGATTCCCCAATAATCATACACCAATGAGGTACAGGGAACCTATATACACCTTTTCCTGCACAAAATCCACCACCAAAGTAGGACAATGCAGTGGTGAACCTTGTGCAACCATCCCAGGATAAGTAGCGACAATATTATGATCAGAAGAACAAAAATAATCCTCCAAATGCTGCAAAGAAGACGCTGAGGAACAAGCAAAAGGGAGATTATGGACAGGGGGGTAGTAATCAACAATGCCCCCCATGATCTCAGTGTGGGGGCAACCCTAAACGAAATCAAAACCAGGAGCCAAATAGTAACTCCCAAAGGAAAAACAAGAGGCCCAATCTAAGGACAAATCACTCTTGTGCCATATGTGGTGAATATTTCCATTACACTCACCACTATCCCGAACTCCCCGAATTGAAAAAAATTCAAGGTAATGGAGGACAAAAGGGACCTACCCAACAACCTGCGGTAATTCATGAAGCTTTCCCCCACCAAGGAGTGGTTAACACCCAGCAACAACAATCACCCCAAAACAATACTGGAGGAGGCATCCACGAGATCTACATGGCCGACGAAGAATTGTTCTTCCAAACAAGGAATAGGAACTACGATACACCTTCGGATACCAACCCATCAGGTACAAGTACGAGTGCACTATAGAAATTTTAATACAAATATGTATAGCGTGGATTCTCCTGATCTAACAATTACATGCCATTGTTAAATACAGAATCACTTCTACAAAAATATTCGGGGAAATTTTAAACATGATCGCCAATTGTAAACACATGAAGAAATATCATTCACACATAACACAAATGTTTACCGGGAAAGCATAAAGCTAAAAACCCCACTATAATATATTATGTATATATCATGGATCATTGAACAATATTATACAAAACTCTACTCCAAGAGCTCTCAGTACAATATACAATTGTCTCACACTGTAATGCAGAAATTTGGCAAATGCCTTAGCCAATTTTCTGCCTCACAACATCCTGCCTCCACTGCGCAATCCAAGTTGATTACAAAGACCAATTCGATGAAATCACACCCTCCTTGACTACGCAATCCTCATGAGCATATCCAATGTGTGTTTGGCTTGCAAGAGTGCAATCCAATATAGTACAACCGACAGTCAATTATTCCTTCTACCTACTCTCTCAACTCTGGTCTCCACCGTATCCGACATGCATGTAGCTGGCCAAATAGTAAATCTTCGCTGCATGTGAGATCACCTATGAATTAATAAATATTTAATTGACATATCTCACTAGTGTATCTTTAGTTACAACTAGTTACAACTAGCACAACTTAGTTTAACTCACTTAACCGATTTAACCACTTTACAACTCACATAACTACACATCCAACTCGTTACAACTTCGAATCATCTTTATAACCAAGTCCACTTGCATGTCCTGTACCAACCAAACTTAGAACTCAAAATTCCTTCAAACTTAACCGGGTTTGCCACTTTAGTTAACTCATTTTCAAGTGCTTCAAAAGAATAGATTAATATTTATTGTCCAAATATTATTAAGGGATAATAATAGTCGACATGCATCTATAAATAGACATGTGTTCTATAAATAGACTTCACACATACATCTAAAAATAGAACATAATCTATAAATATAATTTTCTCACCATATATAAATATAATTCCTCTATAAATAGAATTTTCTCATCCGTTCTAAAAATATACTTACACCTAAAAATAGCCTGAGGCTCCATCCTAGAGTAGATGCTTAACTTTCACTAGGATCGTCATCTTGTTGAATCTCAACGCTCCCTCTCAACAAGAAAGGGATTATCCTTCACCCCGATCCTATCTCTATGGTATTCGTATTTGCTCCTGGTGAGCTCCTTCATCAAAATATCTGCATCCTGATGTTCCGTAGGAATACACTGAAGCAACATGATCTTCCGCTGCACACAATCTCTAATATGATGATACCGGATATCTATATTCTTAGATTCCATTGCCTGATTCCATTGGGTGGGAAACATAGATTAATCGAGAGTTTAACGAAACTCTAATTATCAAAATGAATCATTGTAGGATCTAAATGAGAACCAAACAAACCAACCAAGATTCTTCTCATCCGGGATAGCCTCACATGCAGCCTTGACTTGCCATGTATTCCGTCAATCGAACCTGAAAAGCCAGATCTGTTTCCTGTTGTACCAAGAAACATCTGTAGATCCAATACTGAAAACCCCTCCTGATGTGCTCTTTCTATCCGTTGGGCTACCTGCCCAATCTGGATCCGTGAAGCCATTCAAATTCACCTCATCTGTCTGTATGTACCATAAGCCATACTCAGATGTGCCCTTGAGATATCATCCGTTTGTCTGTACCATAAGCCATGCTTTCCCACCTTCCAAAAGAGCTTGGTAGGATTAACCATCACTTGACTAAGCTAGTTCACCACATAGCATATGTTCGGTCTTTTATTCACTAAATACATTAGTGAACCCACTAACTGTCAATATAAAATAACATCCACTACCTATCCAAATGTAGCATCCTCTTTCCTCCAGTTTACTGGAAGAGGAGTATCCATGGGTTTGCATCCCTCCATGTGAAACTTACCCAATATCTCCCTTGCATACTTGCCTTGAGACAAAAAAATTTCACCATCTCGCTGTCATATTTCCAATCCAAGGAAATAACGAAGGAGGCCCATATCCTTCATCTCGAACTCATTTGCAAGGTCCTCCTTGCATCAGTGTATTAGTTGTTCATCACCAGTCAGTATTAAATCATAAACATAAAGAAAAATCATTAAAATATTACCCTCCGCCACGATATGGTATAGGTTTGCATCCACCTCACTCTTGGTGAAGCCAAGTTTGGTGATAGTTGTCGATCTAAGTGTACGAAGTACGGGGTGCTTGCTTCAGCCCATACAACGCTCTTTTGAGTCTGCACACATGCGACTCACTGCTGAAGCTCTCAAATCCTTAAGGCTGCTCAATGTACACTTCTTCCTCAATGATCCCATTAAGGAACGTTGTCTTCACATCCATCTGATGAATGTGCCAACCCATCTGCGCTAAGAGAGCAAGGATGGTCCCTATGGAAGAATATCATGCGACAAGTGCAAAGGTTTCTTCATAATCAATCCCTTCGATCTGTGAGAAGCCCCAGGCCACAAATCTAGCCTTGTATTTCTCAACACTCCCATCAGCATCTTTCTTTACCTTGTAGATCCATCTTGAACCTACCACTGATTTATCAACCGGCCTTGGAACAATTTCCCAAGCATTGTTTCTGACAATGGAGTCATACTCCTCCACCATTGCATCTACCCATGTGGGCTCCTGCACTGCTTCCTGAAAGGAATATGGCTCAGTAAAAATACATTTTCTCATGAGAGCCATGTATCCATTGAATCGCTCAGGAGATTGTCTCTGTCTGCACTATGAAGTAGGAACTCCTACATTCTGTGTCGTATCAAGCTTCAACCTCTCATCTTCTGTGGTATGCCTTCTGCCAGTTCTGATGTTTGGCTCTGCGTGAGTGGACTCCTCCACTCCATGAACCTCCTTTTATGGCTGATCCACATCTAGAGACTCATCTTTGGGAACCAACAGTTCCTCCTCCGCATGCAAGTCCAGCTCCCTCTCAAGCGACAACCACATGGATTTCCCCTCATCAAATTTTATATCTTGTCGCATAAAAGTCATCTTGCTGTTAAGAAAATACACATGATAATTACAGGGTGTTTCTGTGTACTCCACAAATATCCAAACTTCAGCAGTCGGCTCCAGCTTCTTCCTAGTGTTCTCGGTCACATGCACATAAACAGATGAGCCAAAAATATTAAAGTGAGAAACATCTAGTTTCTTAACAGTAAAAGCTTCTTCATGTGTACTCATGCCAAGTAATCTATGAGGACAAAAATTTTTCACATAAACCATAATGTTGCATGCTTCCACCCAAAAATGTATTTGTAGGCCCTGATCATGCAGCATTGCTCGCGCCGCACCCGCGACCATTTTGTTGTGGGTTATGAGGCGATATGAATTCTCTTCGATTTCCTTCTTTTCTACAAAAGTCTTTGAATTCATTCAAGATGTATTCTCCACCATTATCACTCTGCAGAGCCTTCACTTGCTTCCCCGACTCTTTCTCAACCAATGCCTTAAACTCACAGAACTTTGAGAATGTTTGATCCTTCTTTTACATGAATAATATCCAACATTTACGAGAAAATTCATCAACAAAAATAACATAATACCCATGTTTTTTTGTTGAAGCAATCGAGAATGGTCCACACACGTCTATGTGAACTCTCTCCAGGATCACCGAAGCATGGTTCTCCTTTTCATGAAAGTTGGACTTTGCATACTTTCCCATGGTGAAACCCTTGCACTGATCTAACTGAGCAAGTGTTTCCATTGGAATTCCAGTAGATATTTTCTGCATGACTTTCAAGGCTCTATGATGAAGATGGCCCAATCGCCTGTGCCCTAATTTGCCCTCATCCCGACTCACTACTTTTTCCACCTTGCCCATGATGGTAGCACAGCCTTCTACCTCAAGCTTGTAGAGATTCTTGACTCGAATCCATATCCTCTTGGCTTGACCCGTCTTTTTATGTCGCAGAAAATCTTTTCCATCATTGAAAACAACGTCATAGCCTTTGTCCTCCAACATCATGACTGAGACCAAGTTTTTCTTCAGACTTGGAACATGAATAACATCTTTCAATTGAAATGGTTTACCTGAATCCATCTCAAAGGTAATGGTACCAATTCCGGTCGCACTGTATCGTCCATCGTCGCCCATCTCTATATGCATCTGGAGATATTTCTCCTCCAAGTCACTGAAAAGCTCCTTATCTTCCGTCATGTGGAAGGAATCACCACTATCACGATACCATACCGATCCCATTACGCTTGATACCAAGCATGTGATCAAAGAGAAATCAAGTTCAAATTGCGAGGCAAGGGCCTTACTAGCTGCAGCTCCAACAACCTTCTTGTTCTTCTTCTTCTATGGGTAGTTAGTGGCGAGATGCCCATGTTCATGACAGTGAAAATAACCCGTGTTTAGAATTATCATTATTTTATTATGATCTTACATACCAAAAATAACAGTATACATTAATACATTTTTTAAAATTTTGAAGATATCATTCATATATATATATATAATAGGGTGCATTTATTTAAGTAATGATATAGTGAAAAACCATTTAAAGAAATCAAGTAGTTGTATTATTTTAGTAATTGACATAAAAAAAAGAACTTGATACACTGAATTGCTTTCTAGATCAACATAATTGCAAATTATCAAGTGAAATGATTTTAACATTAACACAATGCAAACCAGTTAATTCAAAATACATATTATAATGTTTGGAAAAAAAGAGTCTTAGTTATAAGGTTAAGTCCTATTATTTATAAAAACCCATCTTAAATAGTATAAATGATGAAATAACACATGTACCATGTCACTCTATGTTCTCATCACCCTCATTAGCTTCCAGCTTGCTTGGATTGATAATTTTATTGTTCTCAATTTTTTTTTGATCTAGGGTCATGTCTCAATAAAAACCACCAATCCCTATCCAACACATCTAGGTAAAAAAACACCTGGTTGCAGTGTTTGGAAAAAGCATAAGGCTCCTTAGCTTCATATCACATATTTCTAGAGTTGATACATATCAACCTACTATCGCGATCTTCCTTTAAATTATTCCGGTCAAAGGTGTCCCACCACTTGCACCTCAAAATAACACATTGGAAAGAAGACAAGTCCACTTCAATGATCTCTTGTATGTTTCCGACGTAACCTAACATCCCTCGTACTAGGTTTTGATCACGGTGGATGACTCGACTAGATTGATCGAATTCGACTTCCAATCCACAGTCTTGTGTCATGTGTTCATCATCGAGATTTTCTATGCGAGATGGTGTCCATATGCCCACATAGATGGGAACAAATGCACTGATAAAAAATTTAAAAATCATAATGTCATGTGTCTAATAACCCAACTATTAAAATATAAATATGGATGTTACATTTAAAAGGTGCATTATTAAGTTTAAAATGTACATAAGTAGATTATTACCGAGTTGCTGCACCCAATTCATACATTTAGCGCATCCTCTTCAACACACGGGTAACGATCGGTTGCACCATATTTCTCTCTGACTTGGTCAACAACCCAACTTTTGGGGCATATAATTGGCATATTTTATTTTAAATGATTAGGATAAGGCACACTTATACCATTCAACTATCTGAATTCTTTCCTGTCACTATCCCATTTCATCCTCTTTTGTTCATACAATGCGACCCATTGTTGTGTCACTTCATAATTGTAAAGAACGAATTTATTTATTTCTTCAATTTCTGCATTTGCTAATGAAATCAAACCGACATATAGTACATATGAGATCAAAATATACATTATATCGAAGTTCAACGTGAATATTGACTTTGTGTAAATTTGAAAAATTATAAGTCACTTACTCTTTATCAAGTGCCTTTTTCCATTCGTTTGGAGAAGCTCCCCTTCTCTTTTGTCTTCATCACTTTCATCATCCCAAATCATCGCACTTGGTGTGTTTTCGTTCTGCTTGATGTACTCATAGGCATAATAGAAATACTTATATGATATGTACCCCTGTTCCATAGACCCCTCGGGTTTTTCCCTTTGTCGAACAAAACCTTTCAATTTCTTTGTGCACCTCTCTAAGAAGAACATCCAATGACAAGAAACCACCCCAACTAATTCAACCTCATCTACTAGGTGGATTAGAATATGAACTTATAAGTCCGTGAAACTCGTTGGCAGTTCTTTCTCAAACATACAAACAATCTCAAATATCTCTTGACACCACCATGGAATTCTAGCCACATGAATCTCCTTTGACATGATCCAATGTACAAATGCATATAATTTAGATATGGAGCTTCCTAGGTCTTAGGGGAAGTCATGTTTCACACACCCATGCACGAACAAAGGATAATGACACTGCAAATTTATAAACATATGCATACAAAATTAGTTATGTTTTATGATCCCATGGGATAAAAATTATTAATATAACAAATAATAAAATCATGCTTTTGACATTATATGTACTCTTAGAAGATTCAAACGGTCATGAAATTTCAACCTCGACAAATGGTCTTCCACTGTGAAGTAGCATCGTAGTGAAGACCCATATGAAGATGGCATCCTCACACCCATTATAACTTCCTTTGCCAAAGAAAGATCATCTTTTTTTAAAATCCATGGGAAATTACCTTCTTTAACATACCAATTAGAGGGACCAACCTCTCTTGTACTTTCTAATTATCTTGGCCAATGTTTCTTTTTAGTTTTTGAAGTAATAAGATCTTTCCTAACAACCAATGTGTAACTTTTTTTAGATGATATGTGTCTCCATAAAGAAGATGAAATATTTTTAAATATATGCATGGGATCTAGTAAGTGGGTAATCTTAAGATGCTGCCAATATGGAAGGTTATAAAAGATAGATTTCCTTTCCATCCCAATGGGAAATTTCTCAACATAGGTGTCAAAGAATTTTGGATCATCGAACATAGGCTCCCCATTTGAATCGAACATTTCTATGAACTCCTTCTCCTTCTCTCTCTCATATGCTTTAAGCCATTCAGTTAGTGTCGTTATTGCAGGCCTTTGGGTTCTCTCTCATTTACCATTCAAAGCGGATGTTTCTCTTCTGTAAGGGTGTTCTTCTAGGAGGAATACCTTGGAGCAGTCATACACTAGCTTTCGTAGGTCGTTGGACCATCTAGCTTTTAGAGAAGGTCCACAACATTTACATCCATAGTACCCTTTTGTTACAATACCTTCGAAATTATTGTATACAATATGCATGGCACATTAAAGAATATCATGACGATCAGAAAAATTACAACAAATTAAATTAATATGTGACAAAATATTGTTATGTATATAAGTAAATCAATAAACATGTAATTTACCAGAGAAAAATCCTAAGCTTGGATAATCACATGTCGTGTAAGCACATATGCCATACAACGTAAAATTCCTCTCTACCGTCATGTTTTGATACATCATATACATTTATCCCATCCCATAATTCCTTCAATTCATCTACCAATGGTTGTAAGTAGACATCCATATTCCTCACTTGTCTTCTACCAAGGACTATGAGAGCTAACATAAGATGTTCATTCTTTACGGACAACCATGGGGGGATATTGTTATTGATCACTACTACAGGCCAAATAGAATGGTTGGTGTTCTAGAGGGAATATGGGTTAACGCCATCCATGGTTATGCTGAGTCGTAGACTTCGTAATTCATCCTTGAATTTTTTGGGCCATGTATCCTCTATATGCTTCATGGTTATTGAATCTGTTGGGCTTCACATAACTCCCAACTCACTTCTGTGTGAGGCATGCCATCCGTGCAACATAACTAATTCTTTGCAATGAAAGAGCCTTTGAATCCTTGGGATTATAGGCATGTGCCTCAATATCTTAAAAGGAGGACCACATGATTTACCCTTCTTTTTTTATTTATCATAATTTTCATGCCCATATTTCGGACATATCTCTTTGTATGCATATTCTTCTCTATATAGAATACAATCATTTGGACATGCATGATATGATATGTACTCAACACCCAACATTTTAAACAATTTCTTTGCCTCTTCGCAGCTACCGGGCAAGACATTATCACTCGAAAGAACCTTATATTTGAATAGCATGTAGTTGGTGGATAATATTAAATGTACAATGCAGTAATTATTAACGTTTATAAAATTGACCATTTTTAATGTTGATTATGTGACATCATTTCTCAAAATATAAGGGACTTGATGGTCAATTACATCAAAATTTCAAAGAAACATGCATTTTATAAGACAAAATTTTCTTTCAAGTTGTACAGTAACATCGTTGTCCCCAACTGGGTAGACTTTGACTGACTGCCAAGTCCAAAGAGAAGGGTGGTGGAAGAAAATTTAAGGCTTTCGAAAAAGGTACCAACGATATGAGCATCATCCCCTAACTGATCATCATTCTGGAACGCATCTAACAACATTGTCTCCATGGCAATCGTATCCTTTAAGTAATCATCCATACCAACCTCTATTTCGTTGCCTCCTTTTCCAGCTTATGAAGAAATACTATTATTTTAGTCATTCCTAATTGGTGAATCTAGACGTAGTGGGAATTGAATAGGTGGTCGATTCAACCATTCTTGGTATCGTTCCTCTTCGATTTTTCTCTTAATTCAACCTGCTTTGGATTTGACATTGTCATGGGGTGCAACAGAAGATGGTAGGTAGGTCACTCATCATCACTAGAATCCTAATAATTTCAAAAATCATATTTGAACATAATTAGTACAATATCGATGATATCAATTATTAAGCATGTCAATGCATGATTAATTGATTTGATGTTGAAATAATTAAATTATACCAAACAATTATTACCATAATTGTCCTAGGATTGTGGCTAGAAGATGGGATGTTACAATTGGCATGGTGAAGTGTCTGTCCATTTTCATTTACCAACCGTGCCTTGCAGTATGTTGCTCCTGATAAGAGCTTCTGACATTTTGGAACTGTTTGAATATTTTGTGCATCTGAACTTGATTCTGAATCTGCACGAACTGGAAATTTGTATACATTAATTTTATTCTATTGATTGACATGGATAAAAAAAAAATCAATTAGATAATGAAAATATAAATAAAAATTGAAGTAATTACATTGGGAGATGGATAGGGATAACTCTGGGATGGACTTTGAGAAATATTATGGAACGAGCGAGATTTTGAATAATTTTCCATTTGATATAATTATGAGATTTTATCCCTGCATTTGAGCAAGATCAACAATAAATTTTGGTGTACATACCTAAAATAAATTTTGGTGCCTTAAAAAATGAGTTATTGTTATCAGTGTTAATGTACTGTTAACCACACCAGTGCAGTTTTATTACTGGACACACCGGTGCGGTTAGTTAACAAACACACTAAATATCGAGAAAAAAAAATGCAACTTTATTTTTTTGAAGTGAAAAAAAAAGCGGTAAACTGAAAAATAAGAGGATAATGATTTTCATAAATTTAATTTTGTAAAAATTTCTTTAAATAGTAAAATTTATTCATTATTTCATTATTTTTACAAAAAAATTCAGGGAGGGATTTGCACGAGAGACATATTTGGAGCAAGAGAGAAACGTGGAGTAGCAAAATGCTTTCAAACAACAACACTATTTAGAGAATAATAATTTGAAATATCTGGTGATTCACACAAAAACCCTATAGTATAGTAAAAATTTTAAATTTTAATGTAATAATTTTTTTTTTACAGTTTCTGTTAGATTTAATACATGCATAGTAAAAAATTTAAATTTTACTGTGCATTTTACTAATAAAATCATTTACAATCTCTATTCCTATTTAGATTTAATTAAAATTCAGGAAAAAAAAAAAATCCATTCTTACATTAAACCCTTACTTCTTCTTGTTTATAGTAAAAATTTTAAATTTTAATGTAATAATTTTTTTTTTTACAGTTTCTGTTAGATTTAATACATGCATAGTAAAAAATTTAAATTTTACCGTGCATTTTACTAATAAAATCATTTACAATCTCTATTCCTATTTAGATTTAATTAAAATTCAGAAAAAAATAAATAAAATAAATAAAATAAATTAAATAAATTAAATAAATAAAAATAAATTAAATAAATAAATTTAAAAAAATAAAATAAAAAATCCATTCTTACATTAAACCCTTGCTTCTTCTTGTTTATGTGACTGCAAAAATTCACAATTAGGGCTATATATATTTTAGATTTATAGGGTTTGTGTGTGTGTGTGTCTATATCTATATATATATATATGACATCTAACTCGCGAGACCACTTGCAGAGTTGGATCTCAATCCCTGTCCGCCCTTGCACGACTTTTGTTAATCGATGAAACATGTTTAATATAGCACACCAGTGCGCTCTTTTAGTACAACGCACCAGGCGCGTATTGACAAAAAACATTGTTTGATAAAAACATTTTTCCATTCATTTATGTTTATGTTAATCGGTGCTCCCGTATTAATATAATGCATTGGGTCTCCTACTGAGAAAGAGCATTGTAAAATGTTTCTCATGTAGTAGTGGTGCATTTATAATAACATATTTTATCGTTATCATTTAATTTTTTCTCGTTGTCGGTGCTTAAGTGGATAAAGTCGCACAGGTGCGGTTAAATATATAAATGCACCGGGCATTTGATTTACATAGACGCACCATTTTCTTGATTTTTTTTTTACTTGAAAAGCATGTGATTTATTTATAAAATGTATTAATGAATGGTACATGTTTTATAGTGTTAAAAAATGGATGACAAGAGTTCAAGTAACAAAAATAATAATAGCACATCCAGAAAAGTAAAAACGAAAAGTTCTTTGTAAATTATTTTCACAAATTAATATTTTTGAACTATATGTAAGTTTAACTAATATGTATTGTTTAGTGTGTATCATGCAAAGCCAAAAAATGGCGAAGCTCGATAAGATTCTTTCTAATCTAAGACCAGAAGAGCATAAAAGCTTGATGGAAAAATTGCAGAAGGATGAATCAGGTGAATGAAAAAATACTATCGATCCAATATGAGTTTAGTTTTTTGAATTTTCATTAACAATATACTTAAAAATATTAGATAACATGTTTCAAACAAACTATTAATAAGTATATGTTTAATGTTCTATAGGACCAACAATGAAGAAAATGAATGTTGTTCTAAGAAAAAAAAAATAGAACATGCAAATGAAAATGAATTGCTTCTTAGCTCATCTAGAGTGGTGTTGGAAGGGCGGGGGGGGGGAACTTTTACAAAACTTTGAGGGATCTAATGGAATGAATGTATAGACATTCTTTCCACTTACAATACAAAAATCAATCCAATGATTCCAAGAACCGAATTTTATTTAAACTATAGGAAGAGTTTCGATAGAATTGTTCAATGAGACATGTCAGACTTTTAATAGAAAAAACGTACAAGAACAAAAAGGAAGGATTGAAAAAGTAACATTCCTTTAAATATTCTTCTAGAATTATATGTATATAATACTACAAAGCAATCATTTATAAATTAATCAATATAAAAATTAAATAGTTTATTGTCATGTTACTTTTTTCAGGAAGATTATGAAAATCTCAAAGGATGAGCGAGTTGATATCAGAAATATGCCAGTAGGAATATCCAAAAAGGTGTACAAGGAGATGGTCAAAAAAATGGACATAATTACATTGCACGAGGAGCCATCTCAACAACAACGTGCTTCAAATGTAATATATAATCATTGAATTTTTCGATTAGGTACAATAAATAAATAATTTAACATTAAATATTAATTTTCAAATATTTTCTTGCAGAAAAGAACAGAAAATGGAACCCATTCAGCACATAAAACAAGACAACAAGGAAGAAAAGGGTCGATATCTAAGTTTGCGAGTAATTGTTACTTCCTTATAACAACTTAACTAGATTTCATTTTTGGATGTTTTAAATTGTTTTACAATAATCATCATTGAATGTCTTCAAAAAGGTGCCAACATACAAAGAAGAACCATCAGAAGAATTGATTGACATGGGGTCAAAAATGGGTTGTCAGTATATGTTGGCATATCAGAAATTAATTGTGGAATTTGTAAGTATCTATCTTGTTTTACTTAGCTCCATCTATAATTAATAAAACAAAAAAATATTTTATATTAAATCTATGATTTGTTATGGGGTATAAAACTTGCAAGAAACAATGTATGGAATTGTGCAAACCAAAGAATTGTTTAAATAAGACATGAAATTTGGTTTTGAAAGAATGTGTATAGTTCATGAGTCAATTCTTGCTATGGTTCGATTTACATTGATGTATATTATTTAATATTTCAATTTTAATTATTCTCACCAATGTAGATACACTCATTACACTTTATTTTTATTTTTGTAGATGGAACTTGAGGAAGAAAAAAAAAATCAACACAATGAACAAAACATTCCTCCAAATCATGGAAGTAGCTCGAGTAGTGACAACACTTCCAGCGAAGAATGATGATCAATATGATATCAAAGAAATGCGTTGTATTTTTTGAAATTTTTTTCTATGAAATTAGACATTTTTTTAAATGTAATGGACATAGTGTCCCAATTGAAAGACAAAGGGAACCAATAACTATCCCATTTTATATGACAAAGAGTGTCTTATATATATATATATATATATATATATATATATATACATTTTAATTTATTCTATTGTGTTGATCTGAAAATGGGTAGATAACTTGAAATGCTTATGTGCAAGCACCTCCCACTCAGTTAAACAAATAAAATATCTTGCTTATACATGACTGTGCAAAATTTTATACTTGAAATAGGCGTAATTTTTTTAACTGTTTAAGTGCTTTAAGAACAATTTTTTTTTGCTAATATTAAGCATGTGTAACAGCCATAAAGTGCAGAAAATAAACATCAGCAAATAATAGCAAATTTAATAAAGGAGTTCACCCGAATATCGTGGGCTACGTCTCCTTGAGCTCTTGTCAAATTGACTTGGCTCTTTGGGATTATGATGTATAAATTATTTTACAAGTAAACACTTAACTCCAATGGTTATTTGGGTTGTATCATTGGGCTTAGAATACCATCATACCACTGGAATGGCTGAAATCTCTCTGAAGATGAACCTCGACTCCCTTAAACTTGACTCCTTCTGTCGATGCCCTTAAGTTTCCCTGAGCTTCTCTATGGCACTAACTCCCTCAGAAATCATTTTCTGCACCTAAAAAATATTCTATAGTCTCTATCATATATCATACATCCAAAATAGACTGATCATTTTCTCAAAATGAGCACAGGCTCCCTAATCTAGGCCTCCAATCCCTATTGGCCCTAAGTTGCCCGAAAATTCCCTGTGGCTTACTGACCTTCAGAAGTCTCCAAATGACTCTGAAAATAATTCCATTGGATTCATAATGTCAAAAATAGTCATAATATACTATTAAATTTCATAAATTGGCCTCCAACTGCTCCGGTTAAAACACCTGGTGGCACCCCTTGGCTCTAAGTTCACTGAAAAATTCCCTGAAGCATCTTGACCTTCAGAAGTCTTCAAAAGATTCTAAAAATCCTTCCATTGGATTCAAAAGGCTCAAAATATTCATAATAGACTACTGGTTTGTTGAGAATGGATACTGGCTGCTCTAGATAGGCCTCATTCTCCTGCTGGCACTTGATGGCCCTAGTAGCCCCTAGAACTTCTCTAACGCAAATCGGCCTTCAGAAGTCCTCTATTAGCTCTAAAAACCTCACCATTAGTTCCATAATGTCTAAAAAATCAAAAAATTACTATTGGGTTACTGAGAAATGCCTCTAGCTTCCCTGGCTAGGCCTCTTTCTGTTGTTGGCCCCTAGAACTTTTCTGAAGCAAAATCTCACTTATAAATCCTCTGATGACTCTACAACTGTCACCAATGAGTCTGGAATGTCTGAGATAGTCTAAATTGACTAATAACACTCTCATACTGGGCGAATATAGCTCAATATAAAGCCTAAACAAATTTTGTCCAATGACCCCTAAATCAGCTCCACTAAATCTGGAGCACTTCAATTAACTGAAGTCAAATTTGGCAATTTCTGCAAATTTTGGAGTGCCTCTATTTCTCCTCCAACGCTAACTATATAATTTATTGTTAAGGTTAGGGGGTGGCCACATGCCAACCCCCACAACCCCGTGGTTAGAGAAAATGTCGGATCTAAACTGAAACTGTCGGCGCTCCGTTGCAATGTGATAAGGTTTAACAACAAATGTTGTGGTGACCAAGGCATATAAACCGCCCGGAGTTTTAATACAACGTGCCATGTGAATGGTCTCCAAAATAACTGGCAGTCTCACGGGTTAACCTTTTTTGATCGGTGGTTTTGGCCCTTGGTCCATGGGTGTTGGCCATATGGGGAGGGGCTGGCCCCTCTGCTCCACCAAATGCAAAAACACCACAACTTAAATATAACCCGAAATATTATAAGTTAATAACCAAATGGTAGCCCGAGCGGTAAGGCGTGGACATGCTATCAATGAGGTCATGGGGTCGACTCCTGTCCCTGACCAAAAATTTTAATACGTGGTTCAAGGGCCACATGGCTACCTCAGGGATGGCCACGTGGCGCCTTATCATTGGCCCACAAAACATCGTACAACCAAACAATGAATTATACCATGCCACTTGTCAAAATATGACTGGCCAAGATGAATATTCTGGGGAATATTTTGAGAAGTATTCGAGGAATATTCCCTAGAATATTCTTTTTGTTGACTGTACCATTAACCAGTCAATCCTGGTCAAATGCCAAATTTTGCAATTTATTGGACTTTTCAAAATGCGATAACTTCTTCATATCGTGTCAGTTTTTTGAACCATTCGTGGCATTGGAATCATAAAGACGAGATCTATCTGGTCTCTCAGGTTCGACACACTTTCGAACACTTTGAAATTTAAGCTATCACTTAGTTCCTTGATCCAAATCTGATGACACCTCCCCATTGGGAATATTTTGGACCCCAAAAGACTGGTTAACTGATCTGTTCAGTAGATGAGAGTACAACACCCTCACTTTTTCAACCTCCATACACTTGCCTTGCATGGCTTAGTGCCTTTGAGCCCCAACTCGAAGGTAGTCAACACTTCCCTTCTTGGATGCGCTTGTCCTCCTGTCAAGAACTGTATCTTCCTTGAACTCCGTCAGAAATTTTTGGCAAGAAATTTTCAATTGAAGGTAGTTGAACATCATATCCTTGATCATCGATCCAAGGTGGCTCAAACAAACATAAGTTTCCAACAGAAATGCATACATAACTGAAATTTGCATATGTACAAATGAATGTATGTCTTACTGGATTAAGAAGTCAAACCACTTCTTACCAAGCCACTTCCATGGCTTTTTTGTTGCTGAAAATATTCTTTGTGTGAAACATCTGTTCTCACATCAATGATGGAATCTTTGGTTCCAATTTCGCCAGTCCTTTTATCCTCTTGCTTCATGTGCTTGGGATGATTAGTTGGATGCAATTTCCAACATTAGGCAATTAAATGGCCCCTCTTCTGGAAATATGTGCAAGTTTCCTTTGCTTCAATTGTTTTTTTCATGCCTTCATCCTCTTCTAGCATTTTGAAACATCATGGTTACACAAACCACAAAAATAACAACAACTCTTTCTTCCATTCAAGCATGCAGAATTTCCATGCTTATCAGAAACATAATCAACTTGACTATGGGAAGAATTATACCTCAAATGTTGCTTTGCATGTCCATGTTTTTTACCTTCTTGAGGAGATGAACTTGTAGAGGTTCCAGCTTTCTTTTAAAGACCAACATCAGTGTTCTTGTCTTGATATTTGTCCAAACTCTCTTGCTCACCATCAACTGCATGTCTACAAACATCTTGCTGAAACATAGGCTTCAAACAATCACAATCAACTTGAAAACAAACTTGACATGTTTGTGGTTTAGAACTTGGAACAAAATTTCTTTGAAATGCCTTCATGGATTTGGAGTCTTAGCCATAATATTGAACATAGCCTAGACCAAACTTCTTAGGTCTTTCCTCAAACATAATAGGATCAATCATACCTTGTGCATGTTTTCCTAAACCCTTGCCTTCATAGCCCATTTTTAACATCAACTTGGACCCTATACCTCTAGTGTGCTTTTCAAATGAACCTACACATCTTTCTAAAGAGGAATTTGAAGACAATTTTGAGTGATTTACCTCTGCTTCAAGCATGTTATTGATTAAGGCCTCTTGGGCTTGATGGAGTTGCATCTCCATCTCATGCATTCTTTGAAGAATTTCTTCTTTCTTTTTCTTCATAGAAACCAATTTCTCACGAAGTCTAGAACTTTCCTTTCTATCTTCAAACATAATTTGCACTATATCCTTCAAGATGTAGAAGTCTCACTTCATCTCTTCATCGAAGAATCTTGTGAAGGAGGAGGATTTGAAAACCTCACTTGAAGAATTTTTCATCATTAGTTCAATGAAATAGATAAATTCAACAAAAAATCACAAAGCTTCAAAAAACAATCGACAAAGCTTCTGAACAAAATGGTTGTAGAGTCAAGCTCTTCTTCAAGCAGCCTTTTACAAACAAACCCTCTTGTGCTTCAAGGGTTGCCTTGAGGTCCTTTGGGTAAGGAGAATTATTTCAACCTTCTTCCTTATTTTCCTTTTCTGGACTTAGCTAACAATATCTTTCCCTTCACATCTAGCAAACTCAAACTTGTAAGCATAAGTCAATTTGTGAACAGTCAAAATCTTTGCACTGCTAAACACCTTTCAAGTCAAACAAACAAGCTAGTGCTCTGTCAAGAAAGAAACCTAGTGCTCTGATACCATCCTGATCTGAAAATGGGTGGATAACTTGAAATTCTTATGCACAAGCACCTCCCACTCATTTAAACAAATAAAATATCTTACTTATACATGACTGTGCAGAATTTTATACTTGAAACAGGTGTAATTTTTTTAATTGTTTAAGTGCTTTAATAAAAATTGTTTTTGCTGATATTAAGTATGTGTAACAACCTTAAAGTGGAGCAAATAAGCATCAAAACATAACAACAAATTTAATAAATGATTTCACCCGAATATCATGGGCTACGTCTCATTGAGCTCTTGTCAAATTGACTTGGCTCTTTGGGATTATGATGTATAAATTATTTTACAAGTAAACACTTAAATCCAATGGTTATTAGGGTTCTAAAATTTGGTTTAGAATACCATCATACCCTTGGAATGGCTAAAATATCTCTGAATATGAACCTCAACTCCCTTAGACTTGACTCCTTCTGTCGGTGCCCTTAATCTTCCATGAGCTTCTCTATGTCACCAACTCCCTCAGAAATCATTTTCTATCCCTGAAAAATTTTCTACAGTCTCTAGCATATATCATAAATCCTAAATAGACTGATCATTTTCTCAAAATGAGCACAGGATCCCCAATATAGGCCTCCAATCCCTATTGGCCCTAGGCTGCCCGAAACTTCCCTGTCTAAGCTCCCAAATCTAGGCCTCTAAAAATCCTTCCATTGGATTCATAATGTAAAAAATAGTCAAAATAGACTATTCACTTGCATAAATTAGCCTCCAGTTGCTCCGGTTATGCCTCCAACACCTAGTGGTACCCCTTGGCTCTAGGTTCACTGAAAACTTCCCTGAAGTATCTCGACCTTCAAAATTATTCAAAAGCTTTTGAAAATCCTTAAATTTGGTTTAGAAGGCTCAAAATAGTCAGAATAGACTATTGTATTTTTTATAATGGATAATGGCTGCTCTGGATAGGCCTCATTCTCCTGCTGGCACCTGATGGCCCTAGTGGCCCCTGGAACTTCTCTCAATAAAATCGGCCTCCAGAAGTCCTCTACTAGCTCTAAAAACCTCACCATTAGTTCCAAAACGTCTGAAACATCCAAATTTGACTATTGGATTATCGAGAAAGGTCTCTAGTTGCCCTGGCTAGGCCTCTTTCTACTGCTGGCCCCTGGTGGCCCTAGTGGCCCCTAAAACTTCTCTGAAGAAAAATATCGCTCAGAAGTCCTCTGATGGATCTATAGCCCTCACAAATGAGTGTACAATTTCTGAGATAGTCAAAATTGAGTAATCACACTCTTAGAATGGACGAATCTAGCTCAAGATAGAGCCTGAGCAAATTTTGTCTAGTGACCCCTAAATCAACTCCACTAAATTTGGAGCACTTCAGTTAGTTGAAGTCAAATTTGGAAATTTTCACAAATTTTAGAGCGCATATATTTCTCCACCAGTGCTAACCATGGAATTTATTGTTAAGGGTGGGGGGTGGCCACATACCAACCCCTGCAACCCCGCGGTTAGAGAAAATGTCGGATCTAAACCGAAATCATCAACACTCTGTTGCAATGTGATAAGGTTTAACAAAAAATGCTATGGTGACCAAAGCATATAAACTGCCCAGAGTTTTAATACACCGTGCCATGTGAACGGTCTCCCAAAAAACTAGCGGTCTCATGAGTAGCATTTGTTGACTGGTGGTTTTGGCCCTTGGTCCATGGGCGTTGGCCATATTGGGAGGGGTTGGTCCCTCCACTCCCCCAAATGTGAAAACACAACAACTTAAATATAACCCGAAAGCTTATATGTTAAGAACCAAATGGTAGCTCGAGCAGTAAGCCATGGCGTGTTGTTGAGGAGATCGCGGGGTTGACTCCTGTCCCCGAAAAAAAAAAATTAATACATGGTTAAAGGTCCACATGGTGGCCTCAGGGCTGGCCTCGTGGCTCCTTATCATTGACCCAAAAAACACCATACAACCAAACAACGAATTATAACCCTGCCACTTGTCAAAATATGACTGGCCTGGTAGGAATATTCTATGGAATATTTTGAGGAAAATTCCCTGGAATATTCTTTTTGCTAACTATACCATTGACCAGTCAACCCTGGTCAAATGCAAAATTTTGCGGTCTATAGTAATTTTCAAAACGCGATAACTTCTTCATACGGTGTCGGTTTTTCGAACTGTTCACAGTGCTAGAATTAGGAAGAAAATAAATATCAGGTCTCTCAAGTTTGACACACTTTCGAACACTTTGAAATTTGATCTATCACTTAGGTCCTTGATCCAAATCTGATCATTCGTTCTCCATTGTCGTTGTGAAATTTTACACCACTGATTAAATATATGGATGATTAAATATTATAATGAAGAGATGCAAAATTTGATGATATAACAAATTCATCCAAACATCACATTCAAATGCACTAATAAAAATTTAACTGATATGAATATTGTTATAAGATATGTGTCGAATTTTAATGAATAATGAATTTTAAAAAATCACAATAATTGCACTATCACAGGTCGATGTTTCTAAAAAGTATAATATGAACATCGGTGCGTTTGTATGATACTGCGCACCGGTGCATTGCTACGACCTATGAGCATTGAACCAAATACTAATACCAATTAGAATTCCCAGTGCGCTTTATAGACGACTACGACCTAGGTGGATAGGCATTGCATGCACCGATATGGTTTTCCTTTAACACACCAGTGCGTTTTTACACCTTAATGGCCCAAGGTGTGTACACAACCCATACGAACCGGGCAGATAGAAGGTGCATGCACCGGTGCATTTGTATTTGTAACACACTAGTATTGTTTGCATTGAATGCCTCAGTGCTTTACAACTATAATCCAAATATACCGGTGCATGCACCTTCTATTGGCCCTGTGCATATTTGTTGGTGACATGCATCGGGACGTTGCTAAATGCCCCGAGGCTTCATAATTTTGTTTTCCATCCTGGCGCTTGGCATGTTTACAGCCCCAATGCATATCGGTTAAAACACACTGGTGCATTCACACATGAATCGCGCATCGATAAGAAAAACATCCATAAAAACCTTCGGTCGTCGAGTTTTTTTTAGTTGTGTTGAAGTTCTGTTAGAAGCTTCGTCAAAACCTCCGTTACCAAAAACATATGTTGTAGAAAATGTTTTTTTGATTATTTTGGACAATTTTATAACCCTAAAATCCTCCTTTATAACCTCCGCTAGAGGGTCTTTTCCTTGTAGTGTGAGCCTCCAAATTTGTCCTCTTTTTGACAATTTTATCTTTCCTTTTTCACTTATTTTGTCACGTATTCCCAACTCATTTCATCTTCTCCATGGGTTAAGAGTAATTTGGGCCATGCAAATACATTGATAATGTAAATTTCCATTATTAGCTCAATTCTATATGTTTTACTTTGTGAAAGATGTTTGACTAGACAATAACTATAGAATTGTGCATATTCTACAATTGTTCTAACATTCTACAGTAAAATTGAAGATTCTATAGGTTCGCATGTGTTAAAAATCAACCAAAGAATATGGGAAGTTGCAAAATTTTACTAAGATGGAGACCCACATATTAGCCAAAGGTGAAGGTTCATAGGTTCACCATATCTCTTGAGTCAAATCTATGGTCAAATTAGCCATGGTGCACCTGTAACACACAGAATATTAAGGGAATCGGTTCTATAATCAACTGAGTTTCTTGAGACAAAATTGAAGTTGACGATGTGTCTTCTCGCAATTCGCTCCTTCAATAGTGAATTATGAGAACAAAGACTCCTATTCTAGTTATGAAACTGAGATGTTAATTCGAGTTCTAGTTATTAGGAAACGAATTATCAAAGTTGTTTAATTTGAAAATCTATATAAACACTTCACCTGGAAGTAGATGACAGTTTAGAAGTTAATGTATTTTTGAGACTCATTGTTGTGAATAAAAACATGTTTACGCATTTGAATTAATACAAACCTCTGTTATGGCTTTGTTATAATATTTTCTAGTGATTTTACTCTCGTGATTTGAAGTTTCCATCATCTCATACATCTCAAGAGGGCCTCATGCAAAAGTGTGAGTTCAATAGTATAGTTGCTTTTCATTTGATTTACTTATGCTTTGTTTTTCATGTACTTAGATTAATGCTTTATCTCGTACAAATTTAGATTAATGCTCTATTTTCATAACTTAAAATTTACCTCACCTTTTACGAGTTATTTTTTTTCCTTTATCTTCCACATGTAAAGTGCTTGAGAAAAATAAAAAACAACCAAAACAATTTATTGCACTGCTCTTTATTTCGCTTAGCCTCATATTTATAATTTTTTTAGTTATGATTGGCTCTAATTGATTTGCACACATCAGTAATCTCAATAGTATTTTTGCAATTTAATTTCAATTACTTGCTTCTCACTTTAGAATAAGATTGTATTGATTATCTAGAATAAATTTGAATTGATTTCCATAGATTAGATTTACTTTCAAAGTCTAATAGATTAGTTTTTCTTTCAAGTTCAATATATTAAATTTGTTTCCAAGTTCAATATATTAGATTTGTTTCAAAAAACTCAATAGCTTATATTTATTTTCAAAGCTCAATAGAAAAGATTTATTTTAAAAGTCCAATAGAGTGGGTTTCATTTATTGTTCAATAGAATATATTTTCAAAGCTTTCATAATATATAATTAGAATAGATTCATTTCTGAATTCCTTCACTTTTCAAGCTCTAAATTTGATGCTTCTTTAGATACAGTCTTTGAGAAGGAACATATGTGTGTTCTCATTTATATTTGTTCATGAATAAGTTTCATTTTCATCTTGTAATCGTTTCCATAGAATAGTTTTCTTTTTATTGGAATTAAACAACCTAGCATATATAGTGCAAGTATGTTTCACGATAATACGAACCCTAAATTGATAATTTAATACAAGTAATTTAACCAACAAGAAGAAATGTGATCGATAATTCTTCACCCTATACATATGAAAAAAAATCACAAATAGTACTAATATGATAGATCCATAGAAAGGTAAACAAAGAATCATTTTTTAATCTCCTAAGGAGTGTTTGCCAACTAGACTACCCAACAACGTTTTGCTAATAACTTCTTTTTTTGATGTATTATTAAAGTAATTATAAAACCACAATAGATTATATTCATATGGATATCTATAGTAGAAACATTTATTGAAAATTCCATGAGATGTTATGTCAAATTTGCTAAGGAAAAACCTACATAATGGATTTATTTTCGAATTCCTGCATATACCAATAAGAACTATTTGAGGTGTAACTTTTTTGTTTGTTAATAGATTGAAATAATTCCAATTGGAAATTAAAGTAGGTTCATTAATGTATTTCCAATAGAAACATGTTTCTAAATACCGTGAAACGATGTGCAAATCATATCATGGAACAACCTGTATGACAAAATTGTTTTTGTTCTCTGTCTAAGACTAAAAACCACTAATTTAGGTGTAGATTTTTCATTTTATGATAAATAAATTTTATTCCAATTGGAGATGAAAGTAAAGTAATGTAGACATCTCTAGTAGAAACATGTTTAAGTGAAAAAGTTAATTGATGATTCAAATATGCATACAAATAGACTAGGAAACAAAAATAATGTATATTTAGGGCAGACAATTCGTATTTCAAGCATAACTTTATCACAACATATTGAAAGGGAGTGATTCAAAAAATTTTGAAACTATATTTATAGGATAATATAACATAGAATTGGGTTTCAAATATCTATCCATTGAGGCATCCAAAAATTTACCATCCAAACTCTGTCCTCTTATTTCCTGTTTGACATTAAGTGAGTGTTTTAACCACAACTTTTTTTTTTAATTCAAATTGAAAATTTCAAATAAAAATAGATTCCAAGGGATATTTTAGGAAAAAAAGGTTTTAAAACATGCTCATATGATCTCTCAAAATATAACTTTCCGGATTTTTTTAGTATATTTTTCAATCCAACATGTTAGAAAATTTTTATGATCATTTTTTGTTTTGTTTAAAATATGGTATGGAAACAATGGGATGTTAGCAATGGAATCCTGACATAACCATTGTGAGAGTCCACGAAGTGCCCCATTACTTGGAAAATGATATTGTTGAAATTTTTTTAGGGAATTTGAAAATAATTAATGTTGAAAAAAATATTGGCTTAATTTCTCATGTAAGTACATAGTTTCTTTTGTTATGATGATTATCCTATAAATTACTTGTAAAATAATTATTTAAATAAATATAGTAGCTATGAACCAACCATACCTTTGGGCCAAAAACTAGTATAAGTTAATTGGGAACTAGTTGTACTCTAGGGACAAACATTAACTAGAATTGAACTATTCATTATTCTATGGACACATTCCCATTTACCGAGACACCTAGACATCCAACCATGGTGCTCGCCATTTCTCTAGGGGAATTGTTTGGATACGAGATATATCAATGTCATTATTACATTCTTCATAAAGTAATGGTTATTAACCAAGAAATAATTACATAAGATGAATCATATTATTAAGTTTGGGACTAAACCTATCAAATGATGATACTCTTTCATTCACTTGTAAGACTTTAATTAAGAGAAATGTGCTTGCAGCTGGGGACCAATTGTACCTTTGGGCCAAACACTAGTATATTGGTATAGGTTAAATAGGAACCTGTTGTACTCTGGGGGCAAAAATCAACCTTGATAAGGATTGAGCTACTGGTCATCCTATGGAAACATTCCCATCTCCTGAGACACCTAGGTACCAAACCATGGTGCTCACTAGTTTTATAGGAGAATGGTTTGGATACAAGATGTACCAATATCAATCCTACAACAGTATTTACCAAGAAAATGGAGGACATGAGACATGTAATTGAACTTTACCAAGAACACTCAAGTACTATTACCAACCATTGAATTTTTATACATTGATCCATTGATTTAGTGTACATTTTTTCGAAAAACAAAGATAATTGGTGTGTTGCAGAAAAGAAAGATGGGTTAGTCGATAGAAAAGGAAAAAGGGAGGGAGGAGAGGGAAGAATGAGAAAGGAAAAATTTCCAACAACAAAACTGTGATTTGTAAAGCAACCAAATCCATTAAATCCATAATGCATCCCGTACTTAAAGGTTGAAGGCTTTGACATCCCCTTCGTTCATTTTCATTCATAAATGCTTTTCTTTTCCTTCTTCCAAGATTCCTACAAAAGAAAGGTTAGTAGGATGGGTGGATCTTACTATACCATAATTTTTATTTATAAAATCAATCAATGTATATAAGTGACCTATATCAAGTCCTCTAAAAACAAAAAAAAGAAACAATATCCTATGTATGCAAAAAAAAAAATTCAAACCAATGTAAGAAAAAAATGTGTCTTTAGTAATTCCCCGACAATAATGCCAAAAATAATGGGCCTCTTAATTACATTTCTAATTTCTCAGAGAGAAAACTAAAATATTGCACATTTAATTTCATCTTCGGGTTCGTATGGAATTTGCGAGTTAACATGCATTGTATATGTAGGATACACTCTCTACTTCCATTGGTTTGTTTTATGGTTGTAGTATCAATGGTTGCTTTTGTAGATGGAGTATAGAAAGTTCGAAATCTGTGAAAGGTTCTATAAATTCAAAAGTAAAGTGATTAAAGGTACTTGAAATAAAGTAGACATGCTTGTAATAAATTAAACACACTTGCATGAAAGTGAACATACATGCATGAATGGATGGACAACTCATGCAACTTTCAACCATTCATAGAAAAGTAAACACACATGCTGGAAATAAAATAAACACACTTGCAGAATTGAAATAAAAATATTTTACCTCGTGGGATTAGAAATCTTATCATTTTGAATATATAATAGGATTTCAAAATTTGGAAACTATCTTATAGAAAATTCATTATGTTTTTCTATGGGATTTAAAAGGAAATCATGGGGTGGAAGGTGTAAGGGATCATTCTTGATCCTAAGTGAAGTCAAGAAGAAAGTTTTGAACGGGTTCTAGATGGAAGGTGTTAGTCATCAATAATTTTTGCTTGGTTAGATGACTAAATGCTTTGTCTTGGATTTCTAGAAACATAATTCAAGAATCATGTGAGTTCTAGAAATCTCCTCAAAAATAAAATTTTCATTATCCCACCTCTCTGCCAAAGCATGGCCAATCTATCACCCAAATAACCTAAACTGATGTCCCTCGCTCTCACTATCTTTTCCACCTCTGCCTATAACACTCTGTCTCTTTTTACCTAAGCTCTCTATTTTCACACCTTGTTTCGCCAAGTAAACCAAGCTTTTTCCCCTACTCACCAAGTGCCTCAAGCAATGGTGGTTTCAAAACTCCCTTTCTAAAACCCCTTTGAAGAAAAACAATGTATTCTAGTTGTCTAGTATGATAGTGCATAATAGAGTGTCAAAATCTATGTCTCCTCATCCAAACCCTGATTCAATTTTTCAGTCCAAAAACCTATTCCAAGGACGTTATAATAAGTCAAATAGGGTCACCTAGGTTATGCACTATCATGGTTCTAAATTCACTATTTCCACAGGTATTCAAAGGTGAAGTTAAGAGAACACAAGTATGAGGCTTATCATTGTCCAAAGAACATCAAATACCTACAAAGGTGTCCTCTTGATCAAGCAGTAAGCCTGCAAAGGAACAATTTACCATGTCCAAGAATTTCTGCAGAAATGCTTTGTAAATGGTCAACATCAGAACAGAGGCAAAGAAGGAGACCTAAAAAGCTCATAAAGGAATACACAGTTGGTAGTAAGATACAAACAAGCTTAATTTTACAAGTAATATCATGATCTCATGAGATATTGTTATGAATTGATGCCCATCAAAAGGTCCATGCAGGTCCTAAAAGACAGTGGCACATAAGCAACATTGTACATCAATCAAAAATATCATTAAAAGTTGTTTGGCCTCAAGCATGAATCTTGTAGAGGGACATCTACCCTTTGCTTACACTCTTGCAAAGAAGACCAAAAATCCATCAGATTAGCCATGAGGTAAGGTAAAAGAGAAGGATCATCATAAGATGACTATTCATAGCAAGAAGAAAGCATCAAGGTATGTGTTTGATGGGAATCAAGATTCATGACTATTTTGACCAAGCAATAGAGAAATGCTAAGGTTACAAAGGCAAAGAAACCCTAAACCCCTTCAAATGATCATTGAAGGCTTTTAGACATAAATAGTGAGTTTGATAAGTGTCTCTTTGACAACTTAGAAGATAACACTGTTTGTTTTTCTAAAGTATCCCTAAAAACTTAGAAGCTTGGGAAGATAGACAAAGAGGGTCAAAATAGTGATAAAGAAACCTCCTTCATCACAGCAGATGGTTTCAAGGGTTTTCAAACCACATTCAGAGGTTTGGAATACATGAAGAACTATACTCCACTACACCAAAGGAAAGAATGTTTCAAATACAGAATATCAGTCAAAAGGAGAAATGGCAAAATGATCAGTTTTCTGCGTATAAGTGTTAAAGTCAAAAACAGGTTCTTTTTTCAAAAAGGGCCAAGAGGCATAGGCTTGGTGTATTCAGGAAGGGTTTCAAATTAAAAAGAGCCTTAAGAAGCCTCCAACAATGAGGAAAAGCAACTGTTCAATCAAATATGCCACCTGCGAGACCAAAACAGTCAAAGACACAGTGAGAAAAAGTGAAGAAACATGAACATTACAAAAGTGGGTTGTATTTCTAATTTTCCAAAAAAGTATAAAACCACTACAAATCAACATCTCTCCACTCCTTTTGTCATTCAAGCACACAATGATGGTTTTCAAAAAAAAATTCCAGAGTCCTTGGGCAAAATTTTCTAGGTGTTGCGCTCCTGTAGTGTCGCACTGCGCGCCTGTAGCATCTCCTTGTCTAAATCTCCACTGCACAAATGTAGAGTTGTGTTGCGCGACTGTAGTTGTGCCCAATGTTCAGAAGAAGGGCATGAAGGCCCGTGCATACCCTGCACGTTTATCCGTTCAGGAGTGACCCGAGCCGCCAGGAAGCAGAGGTGTTGGGCTCCTGCTAAGGTGTGACCCTCGGTGTTGCACTCCTTCCATTGCTTCAGACCCTGCACGAAGGCACATTCAGGGTGACTTGAGATGCTCGACCACCATGCTGCGCTCCTGCCACTCTTTCAGACCCTACACGAAGGCACGTTCAGGGTTACCCGAGTTTCCCAACCACCGTGTTGCGCCACTGCCACTGCTTCAAACGCTGCGCAAAGGCACGTTTAGGGTGACCTGAGCCGCCCAACCACTGTGCTACGCTCTTGCCACTGCTTAAAACCCTGCATGAAGGCATGTTCAGGGTGACCCGAGCTGCCCGACCACCGTGTTGTGCTCTTGCCACTGCTTAAAACCCTGCATGAAGGCATGTTCAGGGTGACCTGAGCCGCCCGACCACCGTGCTGCGCTCTTGCCAGTGTTTTGCAGCTTCTGCACGATTTCAAGTTGAGGGATGACCCGAATCTGCCCACAATTTATTTGAGCTATTTCTTCTGTTCTAGAGGCGCTTCAAGAGGTATTTTGAAATTTTCCTACATATGCATGATTTTCTAAAGATAAGGCCACTAAGAAATTTGAAAATTGGTGTTAGAGAAAGCAGTGAAATCCTAAAAAATATAACATCTGACCTACACATTGCTATTCCTTGACCTCGTTAGAAAACTCATCATCTCCTTTAACCCCTTTCCACATCATTTCACTCGCAGTGCAATTTCTCTTTAAGGATCTTGAGGCAGGGGTAAAGAAAAAAAAATGTATGAAGAAGAGAATGTTGACATAGATGAGGTGACTCAAAGGCCTAAAAAGCAGCAAAGGAAGGGAGGGATGCCAAATAGGTTTGAACCTATAAGCACTGAAGAGCTGATAACCTCCCCTACTATTTTGGCATGTTTTCAAGAGTTGGGTTGCTATGAATTCTGTAAAAAGGTACAAAAGATCCAGAGTCACCCTTAGTTGACCAAGCTCTTTGCCCTAAACCCTCCTAAACATCAAGTACACCTAGCTGGGGTAAAATTTGAGTTGATCGCCTATGCCATCTCTAGAGCCACTGGAATTCCTTGCATTGGAGAAAGGTGGTTCAAACAAAATCATCTGGACCTAAGCAACTATTGCCCATTCTTGAAACCGAGTTGTCAAGCTGACTATAAAACTATGTTCCCCTTCTCTCATCTATTGGATATATATTCTCTCCTAATGAAGATCATCATTAAATACTTCACCTGTGAGGGTAGGTTATCCAGAGTCTATTCATACCACATAAGGCTCCTCATGCACTTCACCAAAACCAAGCTGCTACACATGCCCTACTATCTTTGCAAAAGTATTGAGAAAATGTCTTCCATCATGCAGAAAAGGCCTCCAACCCAACAAATGTCAAGCCTTTTTCATCATTCCCTCATCAAAGTGATTGTCTCACACCAAATAGAACAACAAGGCATCCCATGGGAGGTTTTCATTTCCCACGATGATTTCACAACTCCACAACCCATTCCTCTACAAAGTCTGCCATCATCATCTCAAAATCCTCCTCACACACCTCTGTCACCTTCCACTGACCTTGGTTCATCTTCTTCACATGAATCATCTCCTCAAATAGACCTTCCTGATTCACCTTCCCCTAAGAAATCATAAAATGAAGAAAGCAGTGATGGCCAAGAAGAAAGCAGTGATGGCCATGAAAAAAGTAGGTGATGAAAATGAAGAAAAATTTGAAGAAGAGGAAGGTGACAGAGAGAGAGATAGCCAAGAAGAAATTAACAAAGGAAGTGACAAATTTGAGTGTGTTGATAAAGAAGAAAATAGAGTTGAAGCTAATGAGCCTCATAATGAGAAAAAAATCCAAAACAGTGGGTCTTATGATGAAGAAAATGACACTGAAAATACATATGAAGACAGTGGGGAGGAGGCATATGAAAGCAATGAAGAAAACAAAAATGACAGTGAAAAGAATGGAAAATAAAACCAAGAAACAAAGTTTGAAGTTGTTTTCCGTAGGCAAGAAAATGATGACAAAGGGCCAAATAATGAAGATAATGAGTAGGGCAGTGAAGGAGAGATCGAGTAAAGGAATTCACCTAGTGAAGAAAGAAATGACTCTCATAGTGATGGGAAGACTAATGAAGGTACCCAAGACAGTGACCCTACAAAGAATGCAAACAATGATACAAAGGATCAATTTGACAATGAATACAGTGGGTCAAAATATGAGGAAGAAGACAGTCATGGAAATGAAGATGTGCCCAACAAATATCGTGGTGTTGGGGCCCTTGTTTTAGCCACACAATTATTAATCTCACAAATTTACTGATTCACACTCTGTTTAATCAAGGCTGAAGTCACTTAAGTTATAGCAGAAATAATTTCTATGTTGCAATTAAAATCCAAACAAAGGAAGACCAATCTGCAAGAAAAGAAATCAATCAACCATAGCAGGAACAGGACCCTATTCCTTAGTTAGGAACTTCAGCACCTGCTTCCTGACACTTAATCACACTGTAAGGAAGGTAGCTTCAAGAGACCAAGACCCTATTCCCATGAACAGGAACCTTCAGCACTTGTTCTCTTGTTTCTAATCACACTGCAAAAAAAGGAAAGCAATGAATGGGAGCAGGACCCTATTCCTTTATACAGGAATCTTCAGCACCTGCTTCCCAGCATCATACACTCATACAATTAATAGAAATGAATTTCTCAACTTCCAAGAGTGAATGTGTTCAATACATGCAGCGCTAAAGAAACAGAGTACTACTAAATTGTGCAACTAGTGTTCAACAACAGTATTAAAGTAAAGTGCAAACAACGTAAATAATTAAATGAATTACAGGAACCAAAGGGTGAATCTTGTGAGGAAGGCGGGCCCTTTCCCTCTCACAAGATTCCCCGGGGAAAGAATTAAATTAGAGCGCTCAAAAGAAGAATTTATTCATCTGTCAAAGTGAATGATACATTACAGATGGAGACTAGCTCCAGTTCTCACACAATGTTCTCCTGTAGCTTTACAACAATGAACTCCCTTCTAATGATGATGTCTCCTCTTTTTAAAGAGGAGACATCTTTTACAATTTACATGAGAGCAAATCTACGTTATCCCAAATCTGTTCTTTTTCCCAAAACAGGACTATTCTGTTCTTCCAAAAAAAGATATTGTTACAACAGAGACAACAAGAATGCTATCTTCAGGATAATCCAGGTAACCGTGTCTTCATGCTGTTATTACTATTCCACAAAAGGTTCTTCCGTGACCCAAATTAAAAAGGACTTAATTTATGGTTTTCCATCATGTCAAATAACCGAGGTTTGGCTGAGTCTAAAGAATCTGTTTATTGTTCCTAGCAACGCTTATAACTTATCTGCGATCTTTTGGACTTATGTTAGCAACGATGCACTTCAATTAATGATAAAATATAAGAGTATTATGGAATTAAATGTAAACAGATTAAACATATAATAAAGAAGAGGATTTTATATACCTTGGGATAAAGTAGATGAAAATGATAATGGAATCCTTTCTAATCATGGTTATAAAAGTAAAATGGTATCAAAGTATATAGCAAAAATGATACATAGTGGAGTCCTAACATCCCCCCCAGCTGAAAATGTTGCATGTCCTCAGGCAACCCCTAGTCTGAGTCAGAGTCTGAGTACTGGTACTGAGCATGCAAATTACTCAAGCAGTAGCTGGAGAAGGTGGCATCTGTAGGAGCTCTGAATCCTCTGTTGTTCTGCAAGTGTTGCCATGCCAAGGCTTCATCTCTGTCAGTCAACTGGTAATGACACTGATATTTCTCTGAAGGCAGCCATAAAATTGGAAAATGAAAATGATACCCAATCCAATTTACTCCACAATGTTGAATGCAACCAATATAATTAGGAACCCTGGATAATGTAGCTTGAAGATTGTGAGGGTTAAAAGGGTGATAATCCTGTCTTTCTTTACATGACTGCTGCCAAAACATAATATTGGCCTTCAATGCAGCAGTACCCTTTACTCTAATTTGCTGTTGACACTTAGAAAGTGTTGAAGCCTGTAATTGTTGTATATACCTATGCATTCCTGGCTTCTGTAAGAATTTATAATATTGTGCTATGAACATGGCTGGTCTTAAAGGTTCTGGTCTGATCCACAAGAGTTTATTCTCCTCATTATGACTGCTTGCAGTGAACGCAGTTTGCCAAGTGAGCTGGTTAGACAAAAATGAAACAAATGCCCTTATTTGTATATCTCCTGCAATTGGAATAAGATTAACTCTTCTATTGTCGGGAATGGCCTCATTATGAAGGTAGAGTTCACACAGCAAATGCTGGTCACTCTCGGGGGCCTCATTAAAAGTCTCAACAAATTTCTCTGAAGTAATTAACTCATATGGTCTGCCATCTTTTATTGCTTTTAATTGAAAATAAACTAATTGTTCAGAAAGAAAGAGAGAGTAGTTTACAGAGGGTTTGCGCGTAGCCATCAACTTCTGGACTAATGAAAACATCAAGGCCATCTTTTCCTTAGATTCCTTGACTTCCTTTTTGGAGTCCTTGAGCTGTTGCATCATTTGTTTCCAACTATCCCAGTTGGCATATACGTGGTTCTGCCATGCTAGCTTATGCTGGCGTAATATTGTATCTTGTTCTTCAGCATATTGCTTCTTCCATTTGTTCATCTGTTCCAATTGATTCCATGGCAAGGTCTGTGTCCTGGCATCAGAAGTACTGGGTTGGGACGTTGTTTGAATGGCTACACTGACTAACTTAGGCCGAGATATCTGTAGTGGTGCTTCTGTCTGAGTGGCTGCATTAACTGGCACAGGGTGAAGTATCTGTGGTGGTGCTTCTGTCTGAGTGGCTGCATTAACTGGCACAGGGTGAAGTATCTGTGGTGGTGCTTCTGTCTGAATGGCTGCATTAACTAGCAAAGGGCGAGGTATCTGAGGTTTGATTTCTTTTTCTTCCTTTATAGAGAGCCCCACTGGTTCTTGTGGAGCAGTAGGGCATCCCTCTTTTATTCCAGCTGATGTAGATGCCTCAGATAATTGAATTTTAACTAGTTTGTAGCCTGCCTGCTGGTAAATGTTGCCACACTCATGGCACATGTATTCCTTGCATGGCTCCTTATTTTGCGTTGAGGCTGTGTGTGCTAACATATAGAGGTTCAGTTCTTTATCAAAAGCCTCTCGTGCCAAGGTTAATTCATTCTTGTAGGCTTCCAATTCAGACTTCAAGAATTCATTCTCCTCCAATAAAGATGTCATAGTATGTAAACCCTGTGCGCTGGTTGATTTTGCTAGGGTAGTCTGCTGATGCACAGTCGTAGCCGGTTCTTGTGGGACAGCTACTGCTGGTCTCCCACTATCATCATGCTTGGTGTATTTTTGTACCACAGTGGCTGGTTCTTGTGTTTCAGCTTCTGGGTAAGTGACTGGTTCTTGTGTGACAGTCACTGTTTGAGCCATAAACAATGTCGTATTATCTCGGGGCACTGGTTCTTGTGTGGCAGTGCCACTGGACGAGACGGGTTGGGGGTTTTGAAATGGGGATGAAGATTGGAGTTTTAACAGAATAGTGGCAGGGTCAGGGGAAATGGAGGTGAGTCCTGTCTCAACAGTCATCTTCATTTTCCTTTTTGGTAGGAAAGCAGCAAAGTCACTGCCTTTCCTTTTCTTTGAGGGGGAGGATTCTTCTCTGGGGGAAGGGCTTTCAGAAGAAGTGAAAATTTGAAATTTAGCCCTTGTCCGTCGTTTGGAGACTGAGACTGTTGGGGTTCTTTTCTTTTTATAAGTGGGTGGGGATGGGGGTGTTAGAGAGTCGTCACTAGGGACAGAAATAGTGGGGACAGTTGACTCTGCTAAGTGGGGCGAGCTCGGGGTTGGGTCAACTGGGGAATATGGAATATCGTCCTGCTGTCCTTCATAAGGAATTTCAGGAGTATCATGAGAACTTTCGGGTTGTTGGGACGTTTGAGCCTGCTGAGGAATTTCAGGCAGTTGGGGAACAGGGAGTGGGACATGCAGAGGGGGATTTTGCTGAGCAAAACCCCTCTGTATCAACAACTGGCATAAACTATGGTGGGTGAGGGATAACATTGGGAATTTAGAGCGTCTACAATAATAAGACATGTTTCTAATACAGCCAAGCAAATAATAGGGGATATTAATCAGTCGTCCATTTCTCAAATGATTCATCAAGACAAAATCGTGATTGTACACTACCTGGTAACGTCCTTCACATGTTAAGTAGTATTTGATGAATTCTGCCACCGATGGCCATGGTTGAGGAAGTGAGTGCAGACTAACCCCGCGGCCTTTGAGTTCCACTGGCTCATCTGGACGAAGAAAATCTTGCTGCGCATTGAGAATAACCTGCTTTCTGCTGAACCAGCGAGTACCAATAGCTGGTAACCTCGATACCTGAACTATGTCCTCCTCTGTTACTGAAATGCGAACCCCTTGGACCACTGAAAAATCGCCTTGAAGGTTTTGTGCAAACTCTAAGACTTGTTCCTGGTCAAATTCACCCAATCTTTCAAAATATACTGTCCATCCCGCTTGTTGGAAAATCTGATAAGCTTCGGGAAACAATTGAAGAAGATTTATGGAGCCGGGCTCATGTCTAATGGCCGACCCTCCCATGGCTGTAGCTTTGAGTTATACGCAGAGGCACAGAACACAGTAAACACAGACCCTGATCGCGCTAGTTGTTGCAACAGAGGCTGCAAGGTCTAAATGACGACGGAAGTAGATATGACAAGGGACAGAGGCTTGGTTAATGCGAAATGATTGTTCAATTTTTGAAATTCCCCCCCCTACGTATGGTGTAATGATGATTGGGCGTGTAAAGATCTGTAATCATTATGAATGAAATCCTCTCTTTAATATAATTTAACTGAATTACATTAAAACCTCATACCTTACATTTCCACCTTTGATTTAATAATTCGAAGTGTCGAGTGCTTCAGAATGGCTTAGTATACATGGAAGAATCTGTAGATTTCTCTGAAATTTAGGACAGGAGTGTAACCGGATCTTGCTCTGTGCTGAATAATTTTTCACCCAAAGGATCTGAAGTATGAACGTGGAGAACCAAAAAGCTTATATAACAGTGAGGAGAAATGATGCTTTAAAGAATCAGGTTGCTGAAACTGGTGTTTCAGCAACGGAAAAATGAATGGTACGTTGCTGAAACAGGTGTTTCAGCAACGGGAAAAATCAGAAAAATGGGATAAATGACTTGGGTCTGTAAGAAGTGGGGAAAATATTTGATAGGGGATAATTTCAATCAGTCAGGGATGGGAAATACTGACTGAAGGAAGATATTTCAGGGATGGTAGGAGTGGGAAAAATGGAAAAATGAGAATAATGTAGGAATGGGTATGAAGGGATATTACTAGGAAATGGGGTAAAATGATGGGAACAAGCTTCTGTGATTGAAGCTTCAGATCTTCTCATGATGAATCTGTCCTCCTTAATGAGCTTTTCCAGAATCTGCAAAATTCAATTGTAATATGCCAATCCTTGACAGGGATTATTAGTGCTAAATCTAATCTAATACTAAAAATACAGTGCAGAAAATTAAATGCTGTGAGGAGCAGAAGACTCCCCTAGAAAAAGATAATGAATATCAGTCATGTAAGCAGTCTTGAGATTCTCTTTAGAAACAGGGCGCTGATATAGACGGAGCCTATGACCATTGACTAGTAGAGGTGTTTTAGAATCATCAATTGTTAAAAGTCTTACCGTTCCATTTGGAAAAACAGCATCTACCTCATATGGTCCAAGCCAGCGTGTACGTAGCTTACCCTAAAAATTTTCAAACCGAGAGTCATACAACAAGGCCCAATTACCTTTTTGGAACTGCTTGTGTTTGATAATTTTGTCATGCCACTTCATCCTTTGTTGTTGTATCATGGTTGTTTGATGGATGGCATCTAATCTCTTTTCATCCAACTCCAGAAGCTGCTGCAACCTAGCTGTCTTCACATCAGTCAAATCAAGATTAACAGCTAAAGCAGTTCTTAGAGTTTTAATCTCAAATTCCACAGGAAAAACAACATTTTTACCATAAACCAATTCATAGGGAGAAAAACCTGTAGTGTTTCTCCAAGTAGTTCTATAAGCCCATAATGCCTTAGGGAGCCTTTGGGACCAATCCTTCCGGTTGTCCTTCACTGTTTTAGTTAGAATGGCTTCTAAAACTTTATTTGTGCTTTCCACTTGCCCATTGGCCTGGGGGTGGTATGGTGTAGTCATTCTATGTTGAATATGATATTTGTGAAGGGTAGATTTAAAACCATGAGAATTAAATGGAGGTCCTCCATCAGTAACTAGCTCTCTAGGAATTCCAAATCTAGTAAAGATTTCTTCAAATAAGAAAGCCAGGACAGCCTCTTCATTGGCTCTAATAAGTGCTTTGGCCTCCACCCATTTAGTCATATAGTCTGTACAGACTAATATATAAGTTCTTTGATTGGATGGAGGGTTAATGGGTCCTATGAACTCCAAGGCCCATCTTTCAAATGGTTCAGAAACTACCTGGGGGTTTAATGGCATTTGGTCTCTATGATTGGGTTGACCCATTCTCTGGCAGCTGTCACAAGCCCTTACATATTTCTTTGCATCCTTAAATAATGAGGGCCAATAGTAACCCATCCTTAGAATTTTGTGTGATGTTCTCTTATCAGCAAAATGCCCTCCACAAGGGCCATCATGACAAGCTTTCAATATGTCATACACTTCATCTTCTCTAATGCATCTTCGGATTTCCTGATCAAGCCCTGTGTAGAAAAGACACCCACTTATCCAGCTATACCTGGCACTTTGTTGAACAATTCTTCTTTTTTCTCTGTATGACAGGTGTGATGGTAATTTTCCTGCAACCAAATAATTGGCAATATCTGCATACCATGGAGAGTGAGCAGAAACTGCAAACAAATACTCATCAGGAAAAGAATCATCTACTGGAATATCATTATCAGTTTTTAACCGTGAAAGGAAATCAGCCACCACATTTTCTTTACCAGGCCAATCTACAATTGTGATATCAAATTCCTGCAGTAATAATAGCCATCTGGTAACTCTAGCATTTGTAACAGATTTGTTCATTAAATACTTAATAGCTGAGTGATCAGTGTGCACAAAAGTAGAATAACCAGTGATATAGTGTCGAAATTTATTAATGGCATAAATTACTGCAAGAAACTCCTTTTCGGTAACTGTATAATTAAGCTCAGCAGGGGTCATATTCTTACTAATAAAGTATATAGCATAAGGAAGATGATTTTCCTCTTGTCCCAAGACAGCTCCAATTGCAGTGTCTGAAGCATCAGAAGATATATGAAAAGGGAGGGCCCAATCAGGCCCCCTCAAAATAGGAGCAGTAGATAACTGATGCTTGAGTTCTTCAAAAGCTTTCTGACAAGAATTAGTCCATTTAAATTCAGCATTTTTCATAAGCAACACAAATAATGGAGAAGCTATCTTAGAGAAATCTTTAATAAATCTTCTGTAGTATCCTGCATGTCCTAGAAAACTTCTCACATTAGTTTGAGTTTTAGGAACAGAAAGATTCTGAATGACCAATATTTTAGATGGATCTACCTGAATACCTTGAGATGAAATAAAATGTCCAAGCACTATTCCTTCACTCATCATCATATGGCATTTTTCAGTAATTAGGGAGAGGTGAGCTTGTATACATCTTTTAAGTACTTTCTCAAGGTTTTGTAATGCATCTTCAAAAGACACACCATAAGGAGTAAAATCATCCATAAATATTTCCATAGAATCATTCAGCATATCAGAAAAAATTCCTATAACAGCTCTTTGAAAAGTTGATGGTGCATTACATAGCCCAAATGGAAGAACTCTATAGGCAAAAGTTCCCCAAGGGCTGGTGAAAGTGGTCTTGTCTTGGTCTTGGGGTGCAATTCTTATCTGATTATACCCACTGAATCCATCTAGAAAAGAAAAGAATTTCTTCCCTGCCAGACTATCCAACACCTGATCAATGAAGGATAAAGGAAAGTGATCCTTTTGAGTAGCTTTGTTTAAGGCTCTGTAGTCAACACATACTCTCCATTTCCTGTTTTTCTTAGGGACAATTACTAATGGGGAAACCCATTCACTGTCAGATATAGGGTATATAAATCCTGCATTAAGCAATTTCTGAAGTTCTTCCTTAACAATTTCTCGTAAATTAGGATTCATTCGTCTTTGGGGTTGACAAACAGGCCGGCATCCCTCTTTAATGTAAATTCGATGAGTACATAATTCAGAAGAAATACCTTTCATATCCGTGTAATCCCATGCAAATGCCTCCTTATATTCATGCAATAACTTCATTAATTGTTGTGTTTCAGCATCTGTTAGATCAGGATTTATGTTTAATGTCTTGCCGGGTTCAATTTCAACTGTTATGCTTTTAGATGAGATGGTGGTTAAAGTCTGAGATGAGTCTTCAGATTCAATTTTTTCTTGTGTATCAGTTTCAAAAATTGCAGTTAATTGATTGTGTGTTTCAGCAATTACAGAAGAAGGTTCACAAATAAAATTATTAATTATCTCATCCTCTGTATTGTCTTTAAGAGTTAAAGCCTGTCCAATAGTTAGAATAGGCTGAACAACATTATCATCATAATCCATCCATATAGAATCTTCATTATTAATTATTGGTGTAGCTTGAGGATAAAGAGTAAGCTGCTTTGTTTCATAACCATTAGAAATTGTCATTGAACCAGATCTGCAACTGATAAAAGCATCAGCTGTGGCCAACCATGGCCTTCCTAGAATTAAGGGATGTCCCCCCAGCTTTGTTTTAGTCTGCAATACAAAAAAATCAGCTGGGTATTTCCAGGATTCAACTGAAATAAGTAGATCCTCAACAACTCCTTCAGGTTTAATTGTAGAACGATCAGCCAACTCTAGAATGGTGGGTGTATCTCTGATTGTGTTATTCAGCTGTAACATTTGTGAAGTTTCAAGAGTCATTATATTAATTGCAGCACCTAAATCTACCAGAACTTGGGGAATCATTGTTTCACCAATCTGAACTGTTACTGTAGGATGGCCGGGATCACCATATTTCACAGGAGGGGATTTTCCGGACATTAATGCAGACAAGTCTCCCATCACATGTACTGTAAGGGGGTCCTTAGTTTTCCTACCAGGTTTCTTAACACAAATATCCCTTAATGTTCTGGCATAAATTGGTACATCCCTTAATGCTTGTAAAAGTGGAATTTTAACATACAAATTTTGCAATTCCCCTAGAAGATTAAAAGCAGGTGTTTCAGCTGTTCTGGTTAAAACCAAACGCTCGGGGAATGGTGGTTCTGTTATTTCCACATTCTTGTTAGGAGGTGGTTGTGCTTTTTTATGTTTCTCAGTTTCCTCTTTATCAGAATCAGAAGAAGTTATGTCATCAATAATAGGCTCTACTATTTTTCCAGATCTCAAATGAATATCGTTACATTGCATAGTAGGAAATATAGACTGATTCTGAATATCAATGACTTGCACAACTTTATTATTGAAGTTAGGATTTGGTTGCACAGGTAGCTGGGGTCTCATTTGGTTATTTGGCGGAGCATTTGATGGCAGAGGAAGTGGTTGTTGGAATTGAGGCAATTGATCTGGATACGGGAGTTGTTGGCTTCTCCAATTTGAATTCCAAGGGTTAAAAGAAGATGGCTGCTGTGGGGGCCAAGGAGTCCACATTGAAGGATCAACAAAGGGAGGGTTTGATTGTTGCATGGGTGGGAAATTCATTTGATTGAAGGGTGGGTATTGCATTTGATTGAAGGGAGGGTAATTTGTTTGACCGAAAGCAGAATAATTGTTCCAACGATTAAATGGCATACCAGAGTTCATACCTTGTCCTTTTGGTTGCCATTGTCTTCTTTGAGTTAGCAGGTAAACTGCTTCAGCTTCTTCTTCCGTTGGCTGCAATGCTGCCTTTATTCCTGGTAGAGATGGACATTGTTTTGTCTCATGATCTTTCTCACAAAGGGTACAAATTGGTATTTTATCCATTGGGCATTCCCTTAGTGGATGTTTGTCTCTGCACTTCGGGCAAAAGACAGCCAGAGTTGCTTCTGCTTTGGCCTGCTTCTTCTTAACCTACAAAGTGTCAATTTGTGAAGCAAAAGAACTTAACATCTCAGTTTTAAATTCTTCAAGTAAATTACCTATTTCAGCTCTTGTTGCTCCTCCATTGGTTGATTTCTGCACTCTTGAATAGGTGGAATCTCTTGTTCTGTTTCTTGCAGCTCCCCTAGAACACCTCTTAGCAAGTTCACAAATCTCATCATATGATTCCTTAGATATATCTCCTTTGGCAAGCATGTTTAACATATCTAAACAATCATCCCTTAAACCTCTAAGTAATATTTTTTTGCGAATTTCCTTACTTATATTCGGATGGTCAGATCTCTGTATATTGTACTGCATCCTTTCTATATAATCCTCCGGATTCTCATCCGGCTTTTGTGTCATATTGAATAGTTCATCCTTCTTTTCTCTCGTCCGGCAGTAGTCTTGATATTTAAGCAGAAATTTCTGTTTCATCTGCTCCCATGTTGTGATCACCTGACTTCCAAGGCTCATGAACCATCTTAAAGCATTCCCTTTTATGGTGGCTGGAAACAGTTTCAACTTTTGAGCATTAGTAACATAATCATAACTTCTGCATAATATATCAAATTCAAAAAGAAATTCATCCGGATCTTCAGAGGATAGACCATGAAAGTTAGGTAAAGCAGACAATGGAATATTTTTCATAGGAGTTATCCCTGCAGGGAGATCACTGATAGGAAATCCCAAGGTAGAGAGGGAATTTTCATTCCTTCCTTCTCCTTCAGGATCTACACGTCCTCCACCAAAGAAACCATCATTGTTTCCTTCCATTGTTGGCTCTCCTCCTGCACTTGCTCGATCGTCAAGATCTCCTACTGGCTCTTCAATGTTTTCCACTGGTCGTCCAACGCTCTCTACTATTTCCTCAATGTGCTCTGCTGATTTACTAACACTTTCTTCTGACTCTCCAGCACTGACTGCTGGTTCTTCTATATTTTCAGGACCCACAACTTCCTCTGTTTTGTAATCTGATTGAGGGGAGTGCTGAAGCTTTGATCTTCGAGAACTTAATCTCTGTGATGATTCAGCCTTTGATACAATCTCGTCAATAAAAGTCTTTCTTCCTCCCCTTCCTTTGCCTTTGCCACCTGTGGGGTTAGTTTTCTTCTGGTTTCCGCGTCCTCTCATACAATTTGCACATTTAAAAAGAAAAGATTAATGCTTTTGAAATCTATAATTACCTTCCCCGGCAACGACGCCAAAATGTTGGTTGCTTTAATTGCTTTCACAATTCAAGCTCCACATAAATTGTCAACCCGAGGAAGTCTTTTTATTTCAAAGATAATCACGCACTGGATATGCTCAATTTCAAAAGCAGAAACAATGTTGCAGTAAAAATCCACACAATTATTAATCTCACAAATCTACTGATTCACACTCTGTTTAATCAAAGCTGAAGTCACTTAAGTTATAGCAGAACTAATTTCTATGTTGCAGTTAAAACCCAAACAAAAGAAGATCAATCTGCAAGAAAAGAAATCAATCAACCATAGCAGGAACAGGACCCTATTCCTTAGTTAGGAACTTCAGCACCTGCTGCCTGACACTTAATCACACTGTAAGGAAGGTAGCTTCAAGAGACCAAGACCCTATTCCCATGAACAGGAACCTTCAGCACTTGTTCTCTTGTTTCTAATCACACTGCAGGAAAAGGAAAGCAATGAATGGGAGCAGGACCCTATTCCTTTATACAGGAATCTTCAGCACCTGCTTCCCAACATCATACACTCATACAATTAATAGAAATGGATTTCTCAACTTCAAAGAGTGAATGTGTTCAATACATGCAACGCTAAAGAAACAGAGTACTACTAAACTGTGCAACTAGTGTTCAACAACAGTATTAAAGTAAAGTGCAAACAACGTAAAGAATTAAACAAATTACAGGAACCAAAGGGTGAATCTTGTGAGGAAGGCGGGCCCTTTCCCTCTCACAAGATTCCCCGGGGGAAAAGAATTAAATTAGAGCGCTCAAAAGAAGAATTTATTCATCTGTCAAAGTAATTGATACATTACAGATGGAGACTAGCTCCAGTTCTCACACAATGTTCTCCTGTAGCTTTACAACAATGAACTCCCCTCTAATGATGATGTCTCCTCTTTTTAAAGAGGAGACATCTTTTACAATTTACATGAGAGAAAATCTACGTTATCCCAAATCTGTTCTTTTTCCCAAAACAGGACTATTCTGTTCTTCCAAAAAAAGATACTGTTACAACAGAGACAACAAGAATGCTATCTTCAGGATAATCCAGGTAACCGTGTCTTCATGCTGTTGCTACTATTCCACAAAAAGTTCTTCCAGAATCGCAAATTACGTATGACGGAATTTGCGTGCTTGACGGCTGTTTCAGCAACTGAGTCAGCTGTTTCAGCAACGGCCGCTTGTTCCTAGCAACGCATATAACTTATCTGCGATCTTTGGACTTATGTTAGCAACGATGCACTTCAATTAATGATAAAATATAAGAGTATTATGGAATTAAATGTAAAACAGATTAAACATATAATAAAGAGGAGGATTTATATACCTTGGGATAAAGTAGATGAAAATGATAATGGAATCCTTTCTAATCATGGTTATAAA